>LNAC01000050.1:2959808-2989824 GCA_002007465.1 Ailurus styani
TTTAAAAAAAAAAAAAAAAAAAAAAAAAAAGATTCTATTTATTTGAGAGAAAGATCACAAGCAGATGGGAGGGGTAAAGGAAGAAGCAGACTCCCTGCCAAGCAGGGAGCCTGATGCAGAACTCGATCCTAGGACTCTGGGATCATGACCTGAGCCAAAGGCCGATGCTTAACCAACTGAGCCACCCAGGTGCCCAGAAATTTTAAATAAATTGTGGGGAGTTCACATTCATACCTTAGGCATAGTGACCCTTTTCTGTTAATTCACTTATGGCTGGTTGACTTATTATGTAATGTGTTTTTGGTGTGGGTTTTTGTCTCTCCTCGATCCTAGTTGGTGAGGATAGCCAAGGTTCTGGGGACAGAAGATTTATATGACTATATTGATAAATACAACATTGAATTAGATCCACGTTTCAACGATATCTTAGGCAGGTAAGTCATAAAACAAAATCTGTGCTTCTGTGCCTTAAGCACTTGGATGTAAACAGATACTTTGGATCCTCAAAATAGTTACATTCTCTTTGCCAACACTGCAAGTGTGTCAGTGGTCAGGTGATGCAGGGTGTTGCATGGGTAGGCTTGTGCCAAAGGCACTGAACTGAATGGCCCATTTCCCAGATTCACTTACCAGGAATCTGAGTGTGAAGAGTATGGTTGGCAGATTCTGTCAGTGAATGAATTGTAGGTTTCAGGAGAAGAGTTACAGTTGAATCAAAAATCAAAATCTCTTGATTTAGCAAATGACAAAACCCTAAGAATAATAGAAAAAGGAAATTCATTCTTCGAGACTGATTTGCAGACAGTTGGCTCTGACAGTAGGAACTAGAGAAAATACAAATTCATTAACCACTCAACTGGAGGACTTGCCTGACAAAAAACCTTTTGCTGGTCAAGTGGCGGAGATGTCAAGAGTTTATGTGGGAGTAGGAAAGAGGCCTGATTAACCCAGCACCTGACCTCTTTGCTACACAGGAGCACTTAATCCTATAAAGTAACCTGGATTACGTTTTGTAGAATCATGAGGATCCAGATTTCTCTTTTCTGCAATACTGCTATTTCTAGTCTCTCCAGTTAGTTTTATTGTCTTCCTGGTGGCAGAGTGGTACAAGACCTACTACTCTCTTGAGTTTTGATCTCTCTTTGCTAATGGCTGGGCTCCTAGCCACTAAAGAAGATGTAGAAGTGAAATATTGGACTTCTGTGCCCCTTGGTCCATTTCTCATTCCCCTTTTGGCTCTACAGACACTCCCGTAAGCGATGGGAACGCTTTGTCCACAGTGAAAACCAGCACCTTGTCAGCCCTGAGGCCTTGGATTTCTTGGACAAGCTGCTGCGATATGACCACCAGTCACGGCTTACTGCAAGAGAGGCCATGGAGCACCCCTATTTCTGTGAGTCCAACTGTCCAGTCCACAGATCTTGTGCAGGCCCACCCAGTCGATTCTACAAGGCAGGGGAGAATATGTGTTGTGAAGAAAGCTCTGGGGCCAATAAAATTGAAATCCCAGCTTTCCTTAGCTTGCTGTCAAGTTAGTGAGCCTCAGTTTCTCCACATGGAGATAGTGATGGCATCTGTCTTACAGAATTGTTGGGAGGACTATAGTTATCTAACAGCACGTCTGCCACATGATCGCTCCTGAGTAAACTGCTTTTCTTCCTGTGTGGGTGATGCTTCTTGAGTCTGGAGTGGTTGGATTAGAACAGCAACCCTTTATCAGACCTTGTCTGGTACTCATTCATTGGAGAAAGCCAAGGAGGCTTTAACGTCTTACTGTATGAACACCTTAACCTAGGTCTATGAACATAGCTAACTGCTGTCCTGGGTGAAAATGCCACTTAGTCCCACACCATCCTCACTGTGACATTAGCCTCAATGTTGGATCGCTCCTTGGGGAGTGGTGAGATGGTTCTGTAGTGACTTGATTACAATCTTGCCCAGTCTTCTGTACTCGAAACAAATGGAGAGGCTGATTGAAATGAAGAGTGAAGTCTGATCATAGCATCAGCCTGCACAAAACCTGTAGCTGTGGCCAGTTTTGACCAGCTGAGCTGTGGACTGCAATAAAAACAATTCACTCTAAAAATATATTATTGTCTTGGCCAGGTTAGGTTGTATTGTCTCATTAAAACCTAACAAAATCATTTTTGTTTTAAATTAGCTCTGCTGTGGATAATTACCACATCTTCCTCCCATTTGGTTTAAGAGTTGGCCTCTACCACCATTTGACAAGAAAGATAGTCCTATTTTGTATTACTTGTCTAAATTCATGGTGAAGGCTCTTGCCACCTTAACATTCTTCTAGAACAACATAGACTATAAATAAAATAACAAAGAATGTGATGGCTGCTTTAAGGCCCCAGACCATTACCTTCAAGTATAACAGAACCTAACCCTTTTTTTGTCTTTTCTAGATACTGTTGTGAAGGACCAGGCTCGAATGGGCTCAGCTAGCATGCCAGGGGGCAGTACGCCTGTCAGCAGCGCCAATATGATGTCAGGTCAGTTCACTGGTAACTTTCCTGGGGGGACAAGAGTGAAAGTCCGTAATTATTCTTAGTTTTGCTGTCTCTTTGTGGCTTGATTTCTTGTGACCCTTCTCTTTTCCATAATGATTATCTTCTTGACAATACTGACCTGTGCAGTCTCTTCACCAGATTTCAGCATGTTTTTTGACACCTGGTATACTTTAGTGACACTGAGGTAGGGTATCAACAGTCTCTTCTCGGCCAGAGTCCCATAAGTTTCTCACAAAGGGACTTGAAAGTCCCCAGCAAACCATGAAGACTAAAAAGAGATCTTTTCATCTCATAGTTTAGAATGGCGGTGGTTGCATGATTCCTCACAAACAAGATTAAGAAATTAGGGGTGGGGATAAAGATGAGGTTGATACATAGGCATATGTGTGTATAAGAATGATTCTTCAGAGCACCTGTAATGTGCCTAGCAAATTTGTAAAGGCTTGTATGAAATTCTCATTATCGTTGAGTCATCATGAATTAAGAGTGAGTTTTTGTACAGAGTACACAATTTTGTAAAAGAAACCGTAGGCTCATCCCCTAAGAATTATACATGTAGGCATCATCCATGTGGGTGTACCTGTAGTAGTGAGGACATTTACTGACACTCCCTCAAAAGAATTGTTGTCACAGTTGGTTTTTTTGTTTGTTTTTTTAAGAACTAGCTACTTTCTAGAACTTACTCTCTGGGTGTGTATCTTGCCTGTGGGCAAAATGATATATATTCAGGGCTGCTAAATGTAGCTTTATTTGTAATAGCAAAGCATTGAAAACAGCTCCCAGTGGGTAACTGGTTAAATCAGTTATAGGACATCCATTCAGTGGAAAGCTGTATAGCCAGAGAAGAGTAAGTGTTTCATGTTCTTTTTTAGCTCCAACTCCAGAATAATGTGAAATGAAAAGAGCAAAATGCAGAATCATGTCCAAGACCAGGAGTAGGCAAGAATATGTAATTATATAATCACATTCTTATATATGACTTTTATATGCACATTCTTATACAGTTATATTCATGTATATGCATAAAATATTTCTGGAAGGATACACCCCAAAAATGGTACCATAAATTGGCCAAGCAAAAGGGCAAGAGAAATTTTTTACTATATACTCTTCTGAACCTTGGGTATTTTGTACCATATGAATATATTACCTGTTTAAAAAAATGCATGTGTAACAATTTGAAAATTAACTGGTTGATTGAGGAGGGCAGTCTTAGAGGTAATTCTGGTCATTAGATGCGTAGAAGAAAGCAAATGGCAATAAATTCTAAAACACTATTTAGCATTTCCTCACTGAAAATGACTTTTGGTGATTTTGAAAGCTGCCAGCTAACTAGGCAGCATGATATAAGAACATGTGAGCCTTGGCTCTAGCCTTGTGCTGTTCAGTAGGGCCATTACTAGCCATATGTGACTATTTAAATTAATTAAAACAAAATTTAAAGCACGGCTCCTTGGATGCACTAGCCACATTGCAAGTTCTCAAGTAGCCACCTGTGGATAGTGACCACTGTATTAACAGAGGTTACAGAGCAGAAAATTTGGTTGGATAGTTCTGCCCTAGACAAGCGTCAGTTTTAATTCAAACGTAGTTGCCACTTACTGTGTGCTTTGTACAGGCTTCTTAAACTCTCTGAACTTGGATTTCTTTACCTGTCTCCTAATTTGGTTAGAAATTAATTTTAATTTGAAATTAGATTTAATTTGTAAAAATCTGGGTGAGTAGAGGCCTTCATAAAAAGAATTACTGGGGTGCGTAGCTGTCTCAGTCAGAAGAGCATGTGATTCTTGATCTTTGGGGTGGTAAATTTGAGCCCCGTGTTGGGTGTAGAGATTACAGAGAGAGAGAGAGAGAAATTGACTGTTGTGTCACTTTTGAAATAGGTACTATGTAAAACTGGTGACTAATATTTCCGTGGTTGGTATCTGGCTCACTGTTAGCTGTTTTCTTTTAGGGATTTCTTCAGTGCCAACCCCTTCACCCCTTGGACCTCTGGCAGGCTCACCAGTGATTGCTGCTGCCAACCCCCTTGGGATGCCTGTTCCAGCTGCCGCTGGCGCTCAGCAGTAATGGCTCCTTCTGTCTCCTGATGCCTAAGCAGAGGTGGGGGAGTCCGCGCTCTCCTTGATGCAGCTTGCGCCTGGCGGGAAGGGGTGAAATACTTCAGAAGCACCGTGTCTGAACCGTTGCTTGTGGATTTATAGTAGTTCAGTCATAAAAAAATTATAATAGGCTGATTTTCTTTTTCTTTTTTCTTTTTCTTTTTTTTAACTCGAACTTTTCATAACTCAGGGGATTCCCTGAAAAATTACCTGCAGGTGGAATATTTCACGGACAAAAATTTTCCCTCCTTTCAAATTCAGTTTCTCATCACTAAAGAACAAAGATGAACCAGCCTCAATCCTGGCTGCTGCATTTGGGGTGGAGATATCTTCCCATGTCCACCACTGCTCCCCCACCATCCCACACTATGGGGGGTTAATATCTCATGCTCTTCTCCAGAGATTACAAAAATGTAGCTTCTTCAAGGGAGGTGGGAAGGAAGGAGGAAGGGAGGGCCCATGCTACAAGAGCAGTGTACTGCTGGTCACTTTTCTCACTTTAAGTGCTTCAGTGGGGTTGTCCTGGTGAATCTAGTGGAAATATGTCTTAGTTTCATTGAGATGCTGAAAATCTACCCAAAGTGCAGACGGGTCCTGAGAACTTCTGTTCTGTATGAATCATGTCTTACTGACCTAATCCTAAATCCAACTCACTTGTACTTTTAGTTTCAGTTCCATTTAAAATTATAATACCTTCCCTCCCAAGCTCCTTACCATGGTCCTCTCCCCTTTCATCTCCCCACATACTCTATAGCTAGTGGGAGGGGGAGGAAAAATCTTTTCCAGTTTTCTTTGACTTGGCCATTTTGAATTCAGTTAGTTACTGGGCTTAACTTATTGCTTTTTACAAAAGAAAAACTTTGTCTATATAGGTTTCATGCTAGCAACTCTTTTAAGAGCTAATGGAAGATGTGGCCACACCGAGTTTCATCTTAAACTTTCTACCTTCTTTTCTTCCTTTCTTCCCCTTCCTTCACATGCCATCCAGTAAGAAGACCTGCCCCTCAGTCTTGTAAATGTATCTGAGAGGTAGGTGCAGAGCCACTATCTCCAGTGAACCTGAAATGGTAGACCTGTAATTGTGGGAAAACTATAAACTCTCTTGTTACAGCCCTGCCACCCCTTGCTGTGTGTATATATATAATACTTTGTCCTTCATATGTGAAAGATCCAGTGTTGGAATTCTTTGGTGTAAATAAACGTTTGGTTTTATTTATCAAGGTTAGATTTAAGTTCCCTGTGTAAAGGTCTCGCTGGGTGGGTGTCTCACGTTCACATCCGAGGGGCCTGTAGCCCTGTACCGTGGAGGCTTCCCAAGGCCCCCATTTTTATACACCCCTCGTTCGACCCATGGTACCGGGCAGGGCAGAGAGGCCTTAAAAAATCACCACAAGCCAAAGCGTCTCTGGGGATTAAGGATCCTTTGCCATAAAACATTTTGTGTCTCAGCAGTGCAGGGATTGGGGATGGAAAAGTCGCCAGTTTTTGTGTGTTTGTGTGTGTGTAAAGTGGATTTTCCACTGTAATCCAACCACCTAAGTTTATCAGGTGCTTCACTGAGGAAGCCTAGTTTTTTAAGCACAATAGCAAAACCATCAGCTCTGTATTTTCTCCTGTTCTTTCATTACAGTAGCTGCTTGTGGGAACTAGGAAAAATTCTTCCAACATATTTGAAGGCCTAAAGTCTTAGTTCCCTTTTGTCCTACCTTTATAGATCATAAGCCTTTCTCGCCTGGGCGCCATAGACAAGCATAACTGTTTCATGAGTTGAATTTAATGAACTTATCTAACTTTATAACCCATCTTGGCTCTAGTAACTTGATCAAGGTGGTGGCTTTCGTGAATATAATGGTAAACTTTAGAGGAAGCTAAAGCCTCCTTTTATAATGCTTCTCAACCATAGGGAAAACATTCTGTGTGGCAGGGTGATTTTCTTTCTTGTGGCCACTTAACAGTGGATATTTATTGTTCTTGACCCTTTTATGCCCTAGAATGCTGTGGGGGTTACCATATTGAATCTGTGCAGAAGCTAAAAGCACCGGATGTGCCAGAGATGCAATTTGTGATTACGTTTGCACTGGATTGTGATTTGAACAGGACACTTATGACTAATGAATTCTTCCTTTTGAGGTGGGGAGGAGGGTTGTAAATCGAGACTTCACGTCCCACCCTTATAGCTCAGAGAATCTAGTTGTGGCTGAGGCTGATGTGGGGAGCTACAGACAGCTGGACCTCCTAAACATGCATCAGACCTTGCAAGAGACGGAAGGTGAATGCAGAGGACTCTGAAATGCCACCCAAGAGCCTTTTAAAATAAATAGAAGTTTTTAAAATGCTACTTAAGGAGTCACTGCAGAAGCATGAAAAAAAGAAGACCCAGTTGGGCGGGTGGGTGGGGGGCAAGGGTTTACAGAGTAACAACTTCTGTGTTGTTGTAAATTACCTCATCTGTATACCTTGTATTGGGACACTTTATTTCTCAGCACTACCTGTGACTGCATTGATTAGATGGCAGGAAATGGAATGCCAATATAAGACAGTTGTGTTGGCAGTTACTCTGAAAGGTTTTTTAAGTATTTTTTAACTTTGTTTGAAGTGGCCCCCCCCTTTTTTTTAAGTTTGAAGTCAGAAGCTCCCCTTCGCCCCTTTGATTTATTGGTTGTAATTGTATTGTAATTGGTATAACTAAAACATAACTGTGCTGGGAAGAAGTTGTGCCATGAAGGTCTTTAATTTTTTTTAAATAAAAACATTTAAACAAATGAAATGTCCCTGCAGCCTGAGCAGTATGCTTCTCCAACCGACACCGTGTGTGATAGATGGCTTAGTTCTCATGTGCTTTGAATTTAATATTGGGTTGATGGAGATGTGACGTGGGATGGAATAAGATTGGTTGAGGAGCACTGAAGTTGAAGTTTTTGACCTCAAGAGTCAGTGAAGAGAGCATGGTGTTGTTGCTAATAAACAGGATTGCTTTCATTCTTGCCCTTGTCACTTACTTGGCTACTTGGCAAGTTACTTAACTTGTGAATCTGTTTCATCATCTATAAAATGGGGCCACTGCTTTCTTGGGATTGAATGAGAGTAAATGTCAAGTATCAGGCACCTGCTATGCTGTTGATAAACCTAATCCCCTGGCTTCCGGTATGGAGGATTGGTTCTGGGTCCTGACTTTGCAAGTGACTCACAGTACGATCCATCCTCTGGACCTCCTCGTTCTCTGTGTGCTCAGTCAGGGAGAGGTTGGGTGAGGTGTCTTCCGAGTTGTTTTTCAGCTCTAACACTGATTTTAGAAAGTTTGAGTGGTGCTTAAATAAAAAGGTCCACAGAGCTTTGTTCAATAGCAGAAAAAATCGTTGTTGAGTAAATGGTAGTAAGCCCTGTGGAAGGTCAGCCTTGGAGATACCTTAGCCCTGGAAGTAACTTGCAGAGTCCTGACTTGAAGATGTTCTGGAGAGCTTATACGAACGTATTTTGGCAGCTTAAAAAGAAACTATTCAAAGGGCTGGTAAAAGAAGTGAAAAAGTTTACTTGCTTATCAGTGCCAAAATGAGTAAATTCTGCAAGATTATATACTTGAGTTGCCATTTGATCTTTCTCATTTAACCACAATTTTTAAAAATTGAAATCAGGAAATGCTGTTATCTCAAACTTCTAGTTTTCTTTAAACGTTCACTGCATACTTTTTTATGACTTTCACTTGTTATTAATATTGGGAGTTGAGATGAGGTTTAGGTAAGAAGAACTATTGTGTAATATCTTGTATCTGAAATGCCTAACTTTCATAAACTTTAATTGTACTTCCATTTTATACATGAGACAGGAAGACTAAATTGCTAGAGTGGGCCTGTTAGAGACTGAGGAATCTATTTTGTAAAATTGTCTTCGGAGTATGGCTAATTACTATAGTCCTAAAATAGTTGAGAAAATTGGAGATTGGTTGACAGATTGGGGAATTTTAATTTCCTCTGTCTTTAAATTTCATCTTGCCTCACCTGTTGTCAAGTGTGGTTATAGTTTGAACTGACCATTTGAACATCTCTTAAAAAATCTAGTTTTTCACCACTGCCTATAGATTCCCACCAGCAGATTATCTCCCAGGATTAGGGTTGGGTTGAGTATTTGCTCAGCCATCAGTCCTTGCCTACCCCCAGCTGGTAATCTCTGCCCTTGTGCCTCAGCTCCAGGGACTGTGACCGATTGTCCTCATGGGACGTGCTTGCTAGAGAGGCTGTCTTTCCCAGGGCCTTTTCCTGCTTGAGGAAAAAGTTAACTGAAAGGCTTTGAAGTAAAGTAGTCCCTGGTTCCCTTCTCAAAAAACAAGTCTAAAAACCTTGATCCGAGCAGATATTCACCCTATCTCAAGTCTCCTCAGCCTGCTTTTCCTCACTGCCATCACTACCCCTTTTCCCCTCTGTCTCATAACACCTGAACTTTTATTGTATTATTGTCTTTCCCCACCTACATGTAAGCTCCCTACTGACCTTGTATATCTTACTAACCTGTGCATCCTCATAAAAACCCTTTTTTTTGAAAAGTGCACCAATATCCCTCAGGATTGAAGAGGATTGAATAGAGTAGCACATGGAAAATGCTTAGCACCGTACCAGGCTCATAACAGATGCTCAATCCATGGTAATACCATCTTGCACTCCAACTTCACCTTCCCACCCTTTCCCCCAACACACACAGTAAGTAATGGAAGTATGATTGCGTAAAGAACATCTCAAGATCGGAAGACTCTTGCTCTCAAGTTTGCAGCTGTAATTATAAGCCATGGGCCAGAGTGAATTAACGTGACAAGAAAATGTTTATTTAATGAGCCCTTGGTGAAATAAAAGTGGCTGAAGACTAAGCAATGATCCTGATCAATTTAGTAGACTTAGATACTAACAACCCTCATTTCCACCACTTGTATATAATAGGAAATTCAGACTGTTCTCCAAGTGAAAT
Organism: Ailurus styani; assembly: GCA_002007465.1. Taxonomy (NCBI): domain Eukaryota; kingdom Metazoa; phylum Chordata; class Mammalia; order Carnivora; family Ailuridae; genus Ailurus; species Ailurus styani. The sequence continues at coordinate 2,969,383 of LNAC01000050.1, forward strand.
AGATTTACAGAGGGTGTCACAAGATAATCTGGTTCTGGAGTCAATCTTACTGTATTCAAGTACTTTCTAGATTTTGTACCTTACCATGATTCTGTGCTAAATTGTACCACTTGAGAGAAGTAACCCAATAGAACTACAGGTGTCCTGGTTCTAAACAGAGTTCTGTCTGGGTGTGTGGTTTGGGATCAGTTAACCTCTCGGAATCTTCACAAGTGATTTACTGTGATGAATTCAGACGAAGCCTGCTTTGCCCTTTATTTCCTGATCATATCCTCTTCTCTTCCTCCCTGCCCCAGATATTCTAATACTTTCTTCATCTGTAAAATTGGGGTCTAAATACCTGTTGCATAGGGTGGTGGTTCACATTTGATGATAAGTGTTTGGAAAGTGCCTGGCACACACTACAGTTGAACTAAGTGCTTGTTTCCATTGTACAGTTGTGCCGATTCATATGCAGAAAGAGGATGTCACAAGTATAGGGATGCCATAGATTGATGCATTCATTCCTACAATTTCACAGTAGATGGTGGTAAAGTGCCATCTTCTTTAAGAAAAAAAAAATCCATCCATTAAATGTGACTGATTTTCAATGATATAAGTTGTTTCTAATTTGCATGAAGGCCAGTATTGCCTTGTCTGTTCCCACCCCATCTCGTTCCCTCTAAGATTGTTATCACTCTGTCTCCTTTGAATTTTTAATTTACTGAAAACTAAATATTCTTGCACTGTAGTAAATTACAGTGTGGATTTGCCTCCCTGTGGCCATAATCACCAGGGATTCTTAGTGGTCTCAGTGTAATGCCTCCAGATGGGAGCTAATAAAATGGCCAGTCCTTTTCTTGGAGAAGTTCCTGGGGGGAGTGGGTATTTCTGAGTCAGCTTCATTCTTGCATCACCTGCTTTGACAGAGTTTTCTTGCCTTCTCTAATGAGGAAAAAGGAAAAGTAGCAGCAGCTGGTAAGTGGTTTCCTGATCCCACCCTGTGAGTCAGTCTCAGCTATAGATAAACATTTGTAGACTTAACTAGAAAGGAAGGAGGAGGGCATTGCTTTTTTCTGTGTGAACAGTTCTGGGAACTCCAAAGTGAATTTCCTATGAAGAAGCTTACATACCCACAGCTCTCCATACTCTGATGCATACCTTCTTCTGTTCCCGCTCCCCGACTCAAATCCATCCCCCTCAGCCCAGGATTCCTTACATACTCGCCTTATTGACAGGTCTTTCCAGAGTTTGTTTATACCAGATGCCCTTCAGCAAACATCAGTTGGTGTTTATGAATCCGGCCCTGTGCTAAACAATGGAGATTGGAAGAGATAAGACATAAGCCCAAGGGGAAATGTATTCTTGTCAAATAGAAAAGTGGGAATCAAAACTATGTATATGGGAAACTGTGTTCTTTTATAAAGGAGTTAGTGGAAAAATCATATTACCAGTCAACATGGTACACTAAGCTAACTCAGATAGCCACCTACATCCTGCTCTGAATATATGAGGATGCTGGCTAAAATAACAATTTACTTTAAATAAATAGCTAATTTCAAAGAAAGAAATGGAAGTTCCCCGGTGGCAGAAAGAAGAATTCATTCTGAAGGTAAGTGGATATTGAAGTCACAGTGACCCCCTCCCAAGACATTGGGCATGGATACAGATGGGCCACAGAGGCTAGGGGCTAGGGTTTGAATGCCCTCAGGGAGACAGGAGATAGCCTCAGGGCCGTTCACGGTAGAAACTGAAATAGGCTGCCTCCAAGAAAAAATGGTTGGAAAAAAACAACATATTAACTGTAGTTGCCTCTGGGAGGTGAGGTTAAGATTAATGTCACAGGGGCGCCTGGGTGGCTCAGTCAGTTAAAGCGCCTGCCTTGGGCACAGGTCATGATCCCAGGGTCCTGGAATCGATCCCCCATGTCAGGCTCCCTGCTCAGTGGGGAACATGCATCTCCCACTCCCTCTGCTGCTCCCCTGCTTCTGCTCTCTCATTCTCTTTCAAATAAATAAATAAAATCTTCGGCGGGGGGGGGGGAAGATAAATGTCACAAAAACTCAATCTGTGGAAAGGAATCCTAAGCTCTTCGGGCAGAGAGAATGGTCAAGGAAGCCTTCCCAAAGGATGGACTGCTAGAGCTGGTAAGGGAAGAGGCCCAGCCTTAGGCTACGGTTGAGCCACCAGGGCCTGCACCTGGGATCAGTACCCATGTTTCCTGACTCAGTTCTGCTTCCTGGACTGCCTTTGCATATGTGCTGCCAAGAATGTCGAGGTTTCTAGCAGTCATTATAAATTGTTTTTCTCTTTGGCTCTCTGGTCCTTTCACCAAACACACTTTTGCCTCACACAGACCTCTAGGTCAACTGTACCATAGTTCATCCATCTAAACTGGATTCAGCCAAACAGCTCTGCTTTGGATTGAGGCGGGGCTAGGGTCCCGTGTTGATTGGACTCCGGTTTGTTCCCTATGGTTCCTTCTGAGACCCATGCTGAAGCTGGAGCAGCTGTCCAGGGTATACTCTTCTTGCAATGAGTTGTTGGAGCACAAGAGGCCAAATGAAATCAAACAAAGGTTGGAAATTTTCCAAAATTAAGGACTGACATTAAGCCGTAGATGTAAGATGCTCAAAGAACACCAAACAAAATAAATGTATACTCACACTAGGCATATCAAAAATGCTAAAACAACAAAAGCAAAATGCTAAAAGAGAATCTTAAAGACTAGCCCAGAGGAAAAATGACATGTGACCTACAGAGGAAGCAAAAAATTACCAAATGACACAAGCCAGAAGACAGTGGAGTGACCAGTCCTGAAAGAAGAAACCTGTCAACCCAGAGTCCCAACTCAGAATGAAAATACCTTTGGAAAATGAAGAAGAAATAAAATCTTCCTAAGAAAACAAAACAGAGAATACATTGCCAGAAGACCGGTTTCAACCAGAAATATTAAAGGAAGTTTTTTAAGCAGAAGGAATGTGAAACCAGACAGAAGCATGGATCTACAGCAAAATTAAGAGTGCTGGAAATGGAAGTAAAATTTAAAGTTTAGTTGCTTTAAAATAAGTCTACAGAGGTCAGTAAGCCCTCTGTAAAGGAGCAGGTAAATAATTTTAAGTTTTGCATGTCCTGTGATATCTATTGTAAGCACTCTACTGCTATGGCACGAAATCAGTCTTAGGCAATAGGCGTATCAGTATGGCTGTGTTTCAGTAAAACTTTATGGACTCTTGAGATTTGAATTTCACATGATTTTTATGTGCTACAAGTTATTCTTTTGGCCTCCCCCCCCCCCAATCATTTAAAATTGTTAAAGCCATTCTTGGCTCATGAGCCATCCTTTAAGTTGTGTATTTATAGCATATGTAAAAATTTAAAATATGTATACATGTATGGTGGTATATCTGTACAAAGAAATACTGAATAATAAAAGGAATACACTTGTACATGCATTGATGTGGATTGATTTTAAAATAATTAGACTGAGTGAAAGCCAGACAAAAGACTACGTACTGTTTGAGCCCATCCATATAAAATTCTAGAAAATGCAAACTAATCTCTAGTGACAGAATGTAGTTAAGTGGTTCTCTACAAGTTCAGGGTGGGGATGGGGGGGGTGAGAAGGGGAAGAGAAGGGATTTAAAGAAGGAAGGGATTTAAGAACGTGTAATTAAAAAGTGTATGACAGGGCGCCTGGGTGGCTCAGTGGGTTAAAGCCGCTGCCTTCGGCTCAGGTCATGATCCCAGGGTCCTGGGATCGAGGCCCGCATCGGGCTCTCTGCTCAGCAGGGAGCCTGCTTCCTTCTCTCTCCTCTCTCTCTGCCTGCCTCTCTGCCTACTTGTAATCTCTCTCTCTGTGTCAAATGAATAAATAAAAAAATCTTTAAAAAAAAAAAATAAAAAGTGTATGACAACAGCATGAAGAACAGAAGAAATGGGAATCTACTATTACAAGGTCTTTATACTGTAAATGAAGCAGGATGTTCTTTGAAGGCAAACTGGTTAAGGAGGTGTGTTGGGAATCCTAGAGGAATCACTAAAATTGGGCTCTCCACCTCTTTCTCACTCTCAGCCCAAGTTTTGTACAGGGTTCTGCCCCTGGCTTAATGGTGGAGCATGAGACTCAGGCCAAATCAATCAGCACATAGTGGCCACAATGACTGGTTCAGGCTGAGGCAGGTGATGGTCAGAACCAGACATGTCAAGGAAATGCCAGGACAAACAATTCAGCTATTTCATGGAGTCAGATGTAGAAAGTACTTGAGATCTGGCACTGCCAGAGACCTGTTATGACCCAAGACCTGTTGGTGAACATAGTCAACAGGAAGAGGTGGGCAGCTGAGAGATGGGAGAGGATGCAAAAGGGCAAGAACTTTTCAGTTACTTGAGCCAATAAAGCTTTTAGCCTGAGCTGGTTTGGGCGAGTGTGATTTTTCAGGCACCTGCTGTGTAACAAAGTATCACAAATTTATCTTTTCCCAGCTCAGGCATCAAAGTGTAGATTAGCTGGGTCCTTTGCCCTGGGTCTCACTGGTCTAAAATCAAGCTGTCAGCTAAGACAATTATCTCAACTGATGGTCACAGTTCTCTTCCAAGCTTACTATTGGCCAAATTCAGTTCCTTGTGGTGTAGGACTGAGGGCCTCCAGACGTGGAGGCCGCTTCACAGTCCCTACTGTGTAGCCCTCTCCACAACACGAAAGTTTACTTAAAGGTGAACAGGAAAATGTGTTGCTTTGAATTTCTCCTGCAGGTAAGGCCTGCACCTTTTAAAGGACTTCCCTGATTTAAGTCCACCCAGGCTAATTTCCCTTCTGACTACTTCAAAGTCAACTGATAAAAGAAGAGATTCCTTATGTCTGCATAATCCCTTTACCTTTGCGATGTAAAGTGATCAGAAGAGTGAGAGCCCATCATAGTCACAAGTTCTGCCTCCAAGGGGTTATACAGCCATGTATACAGTGGAGTAGGAATCTTAGGGACCATTTCAGAAGTCTGCCTCCCACTGCCCTGATGCCCTTTTGCCTTACATTCAGTCATGAGTCAGTTTCTGGAATTTTCCGTATTTTAGTAGACTTCAGGGTAGTCTGACCTCTTTTCACTTGGCTTTACAATTGCATGGTTACTTGTCTCTCTTCCCCATTAGAAGCTGACAACTGAATGAATATTCGTCATCTCCATTCCAGCTCACAACCTGGCACAGGTCTGGTGCTCCACAAACTGTTGTATGGACAAGTGGAGTAGATTCTTATGTTGGGGATGAAGATTAATCTAGATGACTTCAAAGACCACATTGATGATGAGCATTCTTTAATTCCACCCTGCTGACTGCATGCAGTCCCAACTTGAGTATGGTTTAAGAGGTCCTATCTGACCTGCCCCACGCATACTTCTCTGCCCTCACTACTGTCAAAGTCCCACTTTCTCTTTCATACTCTCTGTGCTGTAAGAAAGAACACTAAATCACTTCATTTCTAGACTACAGTTTGCTTTCTTAGTTTCACAACAGTGCCTGTGCTGTTTCCTTAGCCTAGAAGGTTCTTTCCTACAACTGACTTAATGGTGCTACCCATCATCTATATGAACTTAGAAATCACTACCTGGTGTCCTGGGTCCCCTGGCAAGCCAGCCTCGCAGGCCCTAGCTCACCTACAGTTTCCAAGCGCAGGCCACAGGGCAGTAGGTGTTGTCCATCACAAACCTGGAATGACAGCCTGGTTTGTGGGCCTGGGAAGGCTTTTTAAAAATTCTCATCTGGCGCGCCTGGGTGGCTCAGTGGGTTAAAGCCTCTGCCTTTGGCTTAGGTCATGATCTCAGGGTCCTGGGATTGAGCCCCACATTGGGCTCTGTGCTCAGCAGGGAGCCTGCTTCCTCCTCTCTGTCTACTGCTCTGCCTATTTGTGAGCTCTCTCTGTCAAATAAAATCTTTAAAAAATAAAAAAATTAAAAATTAAATAAAATTCTCATCTGCCACCTACTGCTCCTTTAAAAGAGAGTACATGAAGAATTATGAGGCAAAATGGCATTCCTGGTCATGCTGTCATGCAGAATTTAATGGTGATGAACTGTAATTAGACAATATGCTGCTCAGAGATGGGATACCAGCCTAGGACAGGAATCGGTTATCTCCACTGGGACACCTTGTTCCAGTTGCTGAGCATTTGAGGGTGGCTTTTCCCTCTCCCTTTTCTGAGAGCTAGCCACTCCCTTGTTTGTGGTGTTTTTTTTTTTTTTAAGATTATTTATTTATTTATTTATTTGACAGAGAGAGAGATCACAAGTAGGCAGAAAGGCAGAGAGAGAGGAGGAAGCAGGCTTCCCGCTGAGCAGAGAGCATGATGTGGGGCTCAATCCCAGGACCCTGAGATCATGACCTGAGCAGAAGGCAGAGGCTTTAACCCACTGGAGCCACCCAGGCGCCCCAAACCACTCCCTTGTTTTACAGAGGGTGAGAGTTGGCCCAAGCCTTGCAAGGAAGGACCACACAATTTAGCCCTAGAGTTATGATGGAGAGGAGAGCAGGTCACTATCTCATCAGTGCTGCAGGCCAAGAATCGAGTTGTGTCCCTGTGCCCCACACTCCATCATGAATCACAGCTTCTGGGCTTTTCCATGTTCAAAGACATGATAAGATAGGTGCTCGTTTTGGGTGAATAGCCAGTTTTGTACCCCTTAAGAGGGAACGGCTCACATAACTGTCTATGTAAACAGCACTTTCTGGCCTTGAGCAGTGCACAACCTGCGGAGCTGTATACGATGGTTCTACTGAACCCTGAATTCACCAAGTGTGACGACAGGAGCTCGTGTGGGGAGGTGAAATGGAGGTAAAATCCTTGGTAAACAAAAATAATAGCTCATGATTGTGGAGGAGTTACTATATGCTTCTTTTTTTTTAAGATTTTATTTATTCATTTGACACAGAGAGATTACAAGTAGGCAGAGAGGCAGGCAGAGAGAGAGGAGGAAGCAGGCTCCCTGCCGAGCAGAGAGTCTGATGTAGGCCTCGATCCCAGGACCCTGGGATCATGACCTGAGCCAAGGGCAGCGGCTTTAACCCACTGTGCCGCCCAGGCGCCCTATGCTTCTAAGTGTTGTAGGCACTTTCCCAGTAATTCTGTGAGTTCAGTACTTTTATCATCATCTGTATACTTTTACAGATACGAAAAGCAAATGAAATGGCAAAATCTGGTCCTGAACACACTCAAGCGTGCCACGCTCTAGAGCCCGCATACAACTCCCTGGCGCGAGCCCCGCGCTCTTCCTCTCGCCTCTTAGGGCGCCTGCGCTTGAGTCCGCGCGACCGCTCTCCGCCTGGCGTAGCCGTCGGTCACATGCCGGCGCGGAGGCGGGGCCCGCGCGGGGACGCCTGCGCGCCTGCGCGCCGCGGGCTGACCGATTCTACCCTGTCCGGCAGAGCCGGCTCTGGGGCCCGCGGCCATAGCCGCGTCTTCCTTCAGCTCTGCCCCCAGCCGGGGCTCGGGCCCGGGCCCGAGCCCCCGGGACATGGCCCTCCGGAGTGCGCAGGGCGACGGTCCCACCTCCAGCCGCTGGGACGGCGGCGCGGAGAAGACAGGTACGGAAGCCGGTGGGGGCGCCGAGGAGCGACCTTCGGGGACGGCCCTGCGGGGTTAGGCAGGGGACAGCTGTCGGAGGAGCGGCCCCGGCCCAGGCGGCGTCCGGGGTTGGTGGGAGGGGGTGCCGCGGGCTGGGGGGCCCCGAGGGACCGCACGGGGTGTGCCGGGGACCGGGGTCGGGACGTCGGGAGAGGAAAAGGGTGATGGGCCCGGTCACGTCTGAAAGGGAAGCGATCCTGGAGTTGGGGAGTCAGCGGATGCTGAGACCAGAGGAACCCTGCTGGCCGACTCGCGTCCCCAGTGCGAAGGGACGGGCCGGGGATCTGGTCCGGCTTCGTCACGTCTGGGGAGGATTGGGTCTCCCGGAGAACTGAGGCCGAGCCTCCACCCCCGGCCCGAGGCTGTCCGGCCACGTCTGCGCACTCCTGGTGCCTCCTCCCTAGTTGTAAGGCACGTTTCCCAAACTTCATTCATCTCTTGCCGCCTTGAATTACGCAGTGTACGTGCACCACTTATTTCTTCTAATTGCCACAAAAATCCAGCCTTTTAAAACCTGTAGTTCACTGTTTCTTAGCACATTTACAGTGTTGTGCAATCATAGCCACTGTCTTGATTCCAGAACATTTCTAATTCCAAAAAGAAACCCCCGTCACTCCCCATCCTCCAGTCTCCGCAGCTCCTGGCAACCACTCATCTACTTTCTGTCTGGATCCTGTGCCGCCTAATTTTTTTTTTTTTTAAAGATTTTATTTATTCATTTGACACACAGAGAGAGATTACAAGTAGGCAGAGAGGCAGGCAGAGAGAGAGGAGAGAGGAGGAAGCAGGCTCCCCGCCGAGCAGAGAGCCCGATGTGGGCCTCGATCCCAGGACCCTGGGATCATGACCTGAGCCGAAGGCAGCGGCTTTAACCCACTGAGCCACCCAGGCGCCCTGTGCCGCCTAATTTAATGTTACCTAATTGTGTAGAAGAAAGCGATTCTCTCAAATTTTTATAGTTTCAGACTAAGCAGTAATTTCTATGAAATCGTGGTTTCGTTGTGCACTGTTTTTGAATATGTTTTACATACAATTAAAACACGGCGGGCGCCTGGGTGGCTCAGTGGGTTAAAGCCTCTGCCTTCGGCTCAGGTCATGATCTCAGGGTCCTGGGATCAAGGCCCGCATCGGGCTCTCTGCTCCGCAGGGAGCCTGCTTCCTCCTCTCTCTGCCTGCCTCTCTGCCTACTTGTGATCTCTCTCTGTCAAAAAAATAAATAAAATCTTTAAAAAAAAAAACAAAAAAAAACAAAAACAAAAAAACCATGGCACTTAAAATTACTAATGTTTGTACCGAGAGAAGTAACTCTTTTTCTCCTAAGATTAAGGTAGAATTCCCATTTTTCCGCCCTCTGATGGGTGCTGCCCATAATAGAACCAGCCACATATGCAACCCACATTTTGGTGAAGCACCTGGTGTCCACATCTTGTTTCCCTGGGCTCATTTTCTGTTATCTTCCTTTCCTCCTGTTCACTCCTCATACTACTTCTTTGGGCCCTTTAGCCTTATAACCCTTTGCTAGTGTTTTTGTATGACATCTGTTCTCATGGCATAATAGTGCCCCAAGCAGTATGAGTTTTGTGACCTGTCGTAGTGTGGCTGTGCCTAGGTTGTGAGACTTTAACTCAGTTTCCTTGGTTTTGCTTCTCTGGGAGGAGTTTAGAGATGAGAGTTTTTGTTCTGCTTTTAATCATATTGGAGAATTGTTGGCAAAGTTACTAATACCAGAAGCCCTCAAAGTCAGATTGGTTTACTCTCTAGAATATTTTTCTTTATTGTTGGGGTAAAGCAGTTTTTTTGTTTTGTTTTTAAGTAGGCTCCAGGGAACCCAACAGGGGCCTCGAACTGATCACCCTGAGATCAAGACCTGAACTGATACCAAGAGTCGGATGCTTTACTGACTGAGCTACCCAGGCGCCCCAAGCAGTTTTTCTTAATACATGCTTGTCTTCATGTTTCAGGTAGTTAATGGATCTCTGCTAAATTGGATACTGTTTGTTGAAACTAATTAGGACTTCCAGAAACAGAGGTTACTTTGTTTTATTTTATTTTTAGTAGGATCCTTACTCTAAGTAAGGTAAGGTTTTCATCTCCCACTGTATTTATCTGGTACAGGTATGAAGTTCAACCTAAAATTTTAAGTTAATTTCCATTGTTAACATTAGGAGTTCAAGGGATGGAACAGGAGGTGTCTGTATGGGGGAATCTGTCTCCCCTCTGGCTGGGTCTTCCATTGTTTTGATTTCAGCTGACACTGCTTGGTTTGAGTTTAACTTTTGTTGAAAGACTGTAAAGGTTTCTCCTGGTGCCTGGCTGGCTCAGTTGGTGGAGCATGCAACTCTTGATCTCAGGGTTGTGAATTCGAGGGAGTAGAATTTACTCAAAAATTTAAAAAAATTAGTAATAAAGGACTGTAAAGCTTTCTTGATATGCAAGCTTAAACCAAATAATCAGTATGGAATTTTGTACTCTTATACAAGATTTCATTTTTAAGTATGTAGATCATTTACCTGATCTAAGTCACTAATAATGTATTTTGCTGATATGGAAAACTTTTTTTTTTAAATACGTTTATTTATTTTAGAGGGGGAGTGGCAGAGGAAGAGACTCTTCAAGCAGACTCCCCACTGAGCGTGGAGCCAGATGCAGGCCTTCATCTCATGACCCTGAGATCATGACCTGAGCTGAAACCAAGAGTTGGACACTTATCTGACTGTACCACCCAGGCGCCCCTGGAAAAACTTTTAGAGGAAGCATAGCTAGTGCTCATCTTTAGTCATTGCCCTTTCCCTATCTGTTAAGTTCCCCAACCCAGATGCTTTTTGGAGATACCTGTTGCTCAGAAGATCTTTACCTGTGTTCGTGTAGCAAGAGTTGGGAGAGGTGTGAGGCAGTAGTAATAGGCTCAGCCATCCTTATCTGAACTGTTAAGGACCACTGCTTCAGTTCCCCTACTAAAATGATCATTTTAATGGAGAACAGGCCAAGTAGTACCTGTGACTGTTTTTTTTTTTTTCCTTTGTTGAATGAATTACTTTTTGGACATTAGGCTTTTTTTTTTTTTTTAATAACAGTGTCTTATATTTTGCAGCCACTTGTGGGATAGTTATTTCATTCTGTCATGATTATGATATATAAAGGAATTTGGAAATGATGTATCAGCTTTGGAATATATAATACACTTCTCTTTTTGGGGGGATGGAGGAGAGTACTCATGCAAGCAGGAGGAAGGACAGAGGGAAAGAGAGGTCTTTTTTTTTTTTTTAAGATTTATTTATTTGAGAGAGAGAACCGGGGGGATGGGCAGAGGAAAAGAGAGAATCTCAAGCAGACTCCTCACTGAGCACATGGACTGAGCCACCCAGGCACCCCTGTAATATATTTCTGTTTTAAGTGGGGCAAAAAGAAGCTGGAGAAGAAAGGATTCAGGGGGATTTGGATTACGTAGTTGCTACATCCAGATGAAATGTGGGCTTTTATCCCAAGTCCAAATATAGCATTCTCGAGTCCAGAAATGTGGGTGTCACCCCAAAATCCATATGTAAAATTTATCTTAAAGTAAAATAGATAGTGGACGTTAGTTTCATGGTTTACCTGAATATCCCAAGAATAGTTCTCTGATTTTTCTCTTTCTGAAACTAGTTGTTCAGCTGAGACTCTGCTAACCTTTTCTTCCTTGCATAGCCCTGTAGCTGTCCTTACCACTCTGTAATTTGTACATCTCTAGCTTACTTGAATTTTCTGTTTTCTCCTCCTTTTTTACATCACAGTGAAAGCCTATATATTGGGGCCAGTAAATTTTTGTTGAAGGGGTGAGCGGCATGCATAGGCGTGCCTTCCTCATCTGCCGCTACCATGCAATCACTAGATTGTGGGATTGATAGTGGAGCCTAAACAGACAGCAGCTAAAGTCCACATTTGAGGGCACCTGGGTGGCTCAGTGGGTTAAAGCCTCTGCCTTCAGCTCAGGTCATGATCTCAGGGTCCTGGGATTGAGCCCCGCATCAGGCTCCCTGCTCGGCGGGGAGCCTGCTTCCTCCTCTCTCTTTGCCTGCCTCTCCCTCTGCCTACTTGTAATCTCTCTCTCTCTCTCTGTCAAATAAATAAATAAAATCTTAAAAATATATATTTTATTTATTTATTTGACAGAGAGCACAAGCAGGGGAAGTGGCAGAGGGAGAGGGAGAAGCAGGCTCTGCACTGAGCAGAGAGCCTGACATGGGGCACAATCCTAGGACCCTGGGATCATGACCTGCCCTGAAGGCAGATGCTTAACCAACTGAACCACCTAGACACCCCAAAGTTTAAAAATAAATGTAAATAAAATATTTTGCTTTTTTTTTTCTTTGCTGGAAATTAGTCCAATTCCTGCCATATTTTGTCTCAGCTTATGTTGTTATATAAAAAGTCTTTTCCACTACATGTCTGCAGTCCCTCCCTGAGCACATGCAGCCTTCTCTTCCAAAGGATGGCCCTTTGATCCAAAGTCGTTTTTTTGTTTTGTTTTGTTTTCAATTTTATTTATTTGAGAGAGAGAGAGAGCATGCAAGAGTGTACACACGAGCGGAGTAGAGGGGCAGAGGGAGAGGGATAAGCAGACTCCCCAATGAGCAGGGAGCCCAACTCAGGGGTCGGTTCCAGGACCCCGGGATCATGACCTGAGCCAAAGGCAATGCTTAACCAACTGAGCCACCCAGGCACCCCGATCGAATTTAAAATTCCTTCCTTGTCTTCCTCTTTTTCTTTTCTTAAATATTTTATTTTTAAGTCATCTCTACTCCCAGTGTGGGGCTCGAACCCACAACCCTGAGATCAGGAATTGCAGGCTCCACTGACTGAGCCAGCCAGGCGCCCTACCTTGTCTTCCTCTTGAGTGCAGGATAAACTCTTAGTACCCACAGTTCCTGCAGTCCGTCCAGGTTCTGCTTTCTCTCTTAACACTTCAGCCTCACAGAATTTCTGTTTCCTGGACACGATATTTCTTTCATGCAACAAGGCTTTCCACACATACTTTCCTCTGCCTGGAATTCTTCCTTCAGCACACTTCCATGTGCAAAGTTCGCTTTAACAAGAATAGGGGCTCCTGGGTGGCTCAGTAGGTTAAACGTCTGCCTTCAGATCAGGTCATGATCCCGGGGTCATGGGATGGAGCCCGGAGTCAGACTCCCTGCTTTTCCCTCCCCCCTCCCTCTGCCTCTCTCCTTCTGCCTCTCTCTTTCTCAAGTAAATAAATAAAATCTTAAAAAAAAATTATTTTAAAAAAATGGTGGCAGAATATTTTTTCATTGAAGCCTTTCCTGATTGCCCCAGAAGTAGTCATTTTTTCCTCTGGATCTTCAAAATTTTTCATGATTCTGTTATATAATAATTGTGTCCCTCCCTAACGTGAACCTCTCAAAGGCTGAGGTGTCATATTCATCTTTCCCCAGTATAGTACTTACTACAAGTAGAGACTCATTAAATCATGGATTGATAAATGAGTGGATAGACTAATGAGTGGGTGGATGGAAAGAAGGAAGAAAGGACACACTCAAGCCAAGAGTTTGAAGCATCTTGGGGCACCTGGGTGGCTCATTCAGTTAAGCAGTTGACTCTTGATTGTGGCTGTCGTGAGATCAAGCCCCATGTTGAGCTCCCCCTCAGTGGGGAGACTGCTTCAGATTCTCTCTTTCCCTCTTCCTCTGCCCATCCCCGCCCCATGCACATACTCTAAATCAATCAATCAGTCAGTCTTTAAGAACTTGAAGCACCTTATAAACAAACATTAGACTAGTTAATGTTGCTGTGCTAACAGAGGGAATTGAGACTTGATTTTTCATAATCTCTATGGAGAGTTACCATTTAATTTATGACCCAAGCTGGGACATTTCTGAGAGTACAGTTAGCAGGAGGGGTTTACTATGGATAATTATGCTGGGACTACAGACATAACCAGGAATCTCTCAAACTGGAACAGATGGTCACTCTACTAGGTTACCAGGGAAGATAACAGTCTAGCCAGGAGAACAGGTTTACCTGGGTGAAGAGTCACCTATGCTGTATTCCTATGTGCACCTCCAGGTGCATGTGACTCCAAGCCAGTGATGCCTCTGTTTGTATGGTTTGTATGTCACAGCTGTCATAGGTAACCAGGACCATTAGTACCAGCTTTCATGGTGTTAACGATGTGTATCTTGGTGATGGAAACAATTTGTACACTGTTGTCTCAGAATAGAATATTACTGAGGAAAGCTGCTTAGCGACCCTTCTAAAGCCTAACCTTGTTTCCAGTGTTACCTCCCCCTTAACTGTAGGGTCTTGTACCTTGTATATGCTACATAAATATTTCTTAAATGAGTCTGTTTACTGTTAGATGAAAGGGCCTTGTGTTTCTTCGATCCAAGCCTATCTTTTGCTCTCTACCCCACCCCCTGCCTCTTGAAATCTCCCCTTCCTTTTGAAATTGCACTTTTCAGTAAGGCATTCTCAAGTTAGCCTGACCTACCGCAGCCTCTTTCAGTTCTTGGTGTCTGCACATCCCTTTTTTTGGGGCAGTTACACTATACTGTTTTTGTAACATCTCTTTGGTATTGTCTTGTTTAGCTTTTATTGCATTTTCTGTTCCTAAAATTAGAAATACCGCATTAAACTGTGAAAGCATATTACCATATTATTTTCAATAGAAAAATTACAATAGGATACACATCAACCACAAACTCTCCGCCAATTTCCTAAAAAGGAACTTACACACAGTAAGATGCCAGTGTATAAATCACAAACTATCATAAAAGAATGTAAGATGCTTAAAACATTAACTTTCTGCTCACCCGTAATTAACATAATCATCAAGAAACAGTTGCTCTCTATGCACCATCGTGCCTCCCTTACCACCAGCCACACTGGAGACCCAAGTATACCCTTTGATACTCTGCTTTTGAAAATATCTCTATGTAGGGGTGCCTGGCTGGCTCAGTTGACAGAGCATGCAGCTCTTGATCTCTATGTCATGAGTTCAGGCCCCACGTTGGGCGTGGAGCCTCCTTTTCAAAAAAAAGAAAGAAAAAAAATCTCTTTGTAATTCTGATGTTACCAGTTGTATTAGCATGTAACTAGAGAATTTTTTCTCATGTGGTTTTATTTTATAAGTATTGCATTTTGGTGCCATGTATATAAACAAAAGGGAAAAATTATTATATAAAGACATATGTATGTTCTGTGAAGTTTGTTATTAAGAAAGAACAAGCGGGCGCCTGGGTGGCTCAGTGGGTTAAAGCCTCTGCTTTCGGCTCAGGTCATGATCTCAGGGTCCTGGGATCGAGGCCCGCATCGGGCTCTCTGCTCAGCAGGGAGCCTGCTTCCCCCTCTCTCTCTGCCTGCCTCTCTGCCTCCTTGTGATCTCTCTCCCGCTGTGAAATAAATAAATAAAATCTTTAAAAAAAAAAAAAAAGAAAGAACAAGCATTCTATTCTACTTCAGAACATTAGTAGTGTTAGATATGCCTGAATTCACTGTTTATTATAATTATAATTCCTTGGTTGCTCCTTATATGGCATATCTCCTTAGTGTTTTACATATTATGCACTAATTACATATCTGTAGGTCAACTTTAAAAATATCTACTTGTACCTCAAACAAGATAAGGAGATTGAGCCCTGCACAGAAAATGCATACATGCTGAATATGTGTCTGATGCCTTTTCCCCTTTGTTTTGCAGACTTTAACACCAAAAGGAAAAAGAAAGTGGCCGAGATATACCAAGCTCTGGACAGTGACCCCCCCGATGTGGCTGCCCTTAGACGCATGGCTATCAGTGAAGGAGGGCTCCTGACAGATGAGATCAGGCAGAAAGTGTGGCCCAAGCTCCTCAATGTCAATACCAATGACCCATCTCCTATATCAGGTAATGGTGGGGGGTGGTTGTAAGGGAAACTTGTCTAGGATGCAAGAATAGAAGAATTCCAGGGGGCGCCTCAGTTGGTTGGGTGTCTGTCTGCCTTTGGCTCAAGTCATGGTCTTGGGGTTCTGGGATCCCACATCAGGCCCCACATCAGGCTCTCTGCTTAGCGGGGAGCCTGCTTCTCCCTCTTCCTCTGCCTGCCACTCTCCCTCCTTGTACTCTCTCGCTCGCTTGCTCTCACTCTCTCTCAAATGAAAAAATAAAATCTTAAAAAAAAAAAAAAAGAACTCCAGGATCTTTGATTTTTATACTCATTTTAAGCTAATAATAGATGAGTAAATCTAAAGCATTTAGAATGTGTTCGGGCCCACTCTAAAACTAATAAGTAGGAAAAAGTGGAATGAACTTTTATTAGTTTGATAGGTAGTTTTTATTGGTGAGGTAGAGGAGTTTATTATTCTAGTTATATTCTAGTTATATTCACTTAGAGGTGGGTTATAGGAAATCTGTATTTTAACAAGCACCCCAGCTAATTCAGGTGCAGATGAACTCATTTCAAGAAACACTAGGCCATGGGGAGAGAGAATACGTCTCTGCTCCTTAAGCAAAGCAAAACAAAACAAAACTTTTTTATTGGGAAATACTAAGATCGTTTTGAATTCTAAAGTTCTGTAACAGTATGAAAAGCTGTTATTAGGGTACCTTGTGGCTCAGTCATTTGGGCGTTTGACTCTTGATTTCAGCTCGGGTCTCAATCTCACAGTGATGGGATCGAGCCCCCTGTGGGGCTCCATGCTCAGTGGGGAGTCTGCTTGAGATTCTCTCTCCCTCTCTCTCTGCCCCTCCTCCCCATTCTTTCTCTAAAATAAATACATAAATCTTTAAAAGAAAAGCTGTTACTTAACTATTTTGCCAGGCTCATGATAAAACAGTCCCTTGGAATATAGTACAAAATACAGAGAAAATATTGCAGAACAATGAACTCACTTTGTCATTCATTCACTCAACAAACATTGGTTGCTTTCCTGCTATGTACGGCCAACGTCCAGGTGCTAGAACTTCTTTCACTCGTGTGGCAGGTATTGGTTGTGCTCCTGTTGTGTGCCAAATGCTACAGGCGAGTCCCACAGCCTCTGCTGATAAGCTCAGGGCGCCACAGTGCAGCCCAGTAAGTGTTCAGTTGCCACTTCTTACTGTCTTGGAAACTGGCTGCCTCAGAGCAGTCAGCCTTTGGTTGGAAGGAAAAGACGTCGCCACATTCACACTCTAAACCCTGAGATGATGTTCTGTCAGATTCCAAACTGCCCGGATCTTTATAAGATGAAGTCTGTGTGCGGGGAAGTGTTACACATGCTCCTCTGGGAGCTTTGGATTTGGGTTGTGCTAGAAATGTGCACGTGTTATATTACACTCGGTTGGGGTTGAGGGAACTGTACCCTGGTTCCACTAACAACGCTTAGAGACTGCCTCCTCACTTGCACACTGTGCTGGACTTATCAGCTGAACACAGGCTCCTGTTTGCAGTGTCTTAGTTTTTAAGTTTCAGGGGCAAGAGAGGATAGGTTCTTCTTTGTGTGTGTTTATCTTAAATGCTCCTTCCTGAACAGCTCAGTGCTCCCCAGGCTGCACAGATGTTCGAGTTTTTCCAGTGGTCTGTGCTCTCGGCATTCATGATCTCATTTGATCAGTGTAGTCACCTGAGAGGTACATATGGAAGGAAATATCCCCATTTTACCCACGTGGATGTTGAAATTCAGAGCAGTCCCGCAGTGACACACAGGAGCAGCCTCCAGTAGACCCTGGCTTCCTGACTTCTCTGCTGCTCCTTCCGCCCCACCCCGAACAGTGTGCCTCCCTCCTCTTATGGTCAGTGTGACTCGAGTGAAACAGCACCTGTGGAACTAAGCTGAGGATTCCTTGTGTCCTGTCCCCTTCAGGAAAAAGCTGAAGGATGTCCTTCAGGCCTTTGAGGCCATACAAGAATGTTTCTGCTCCCGATCTGGCTTCTCAGACATTCCTGCGGTAACATGTTCCTTTTCCTCCCACAGGGAAGAACCTTCGGCAGGTGAGCAAGGACTACCAGCAAGTGCTGCTGGACGTTAGGCGGTCCTTGCGGCGCTTCCCGCCTGGTGAGAAGTTCCCTCAGTCCCGCCACCTGGGAGCTCGTGCCCCAGCTGCTGCTGCCATCCCGGCCCATGGTGTGGCCTCGAGGGGGCCCCTGCCTCCTCAGGGGCCCTTTGTACACTCAGTCTGCTGAGACATTCTCTCACCGGCTCGGTCACGTTCAGACCTCCACCGTGCAAGCCTGGCTCAGAGTGATTTCTCTTGGCCTAGAGGTGGTGAATGAAAAACCTAGAGGCTTTTCCCCCCTTCAGAGCCACCGAAGAGACTTCACAGGGACTGCTAGAGCCATTGTCCGGCTTGAAAGAGCAGACGGGTTTTCAAGGGGGCGCTAATAAGAAGTATTCATACCTTCATTTGATTAGATGTATAAATAGGGATATCTTACCTATGCCTCTGTTGGGTCCCTGGACCAGAAGGGAGGCCATTCCCTGCATGTTTAAAGGGTCTGTTTGAAAAATCCCTTCCCATTCCGGGAAGCATGAGAAGAATGACCCACTGTTGTCTCCACGTTCACAGCGAAGGAAGCTGGGCAACAGACCTCGTGTTTATGATCCATGTCTCTTCCTTTGGCAGCCTCACCTTTGTTGAGGTCCGCAAAGAAAGGAGAATTGCTAAAGGGGACAAGAGCCTCTAAACCTATTGCCTCACTCTTCCGAAACCATGCTCTGGCTTAGATTTTGCCTCTTAAATCTTGCTTGAGCCCCTGCTCATGATTCCTGTGTGGCTGGTAGCCTGCCCGCTTGCTTTTGATAAAAACGTCTGCCCGTGGCCCAGTCCCCTTTCCCTGTCCTGCCGGTTCGGGTGAGACCACGCAGGCAGGTGCCCTCGTTTCCCCCTAGGTAACCTGCTTTTCCTCTGAACCCTTTCTGGCTCTTCCATTTATGGAATGTTGGTCTGTGAGGTTCTTTGTGTGGGCTGCACTTTCCATGTGGTTTCGTATTCTTCTTACATCCGTGTTCTTTTGAGCTCAGCTGACCTCTCTTACTCTGAAAATTCAAACAGTTTAGTCTTGTTCTCTCACCACTTTGATTACTTTCCCTAACCATAGTTGTTACTCCATTTTCTTTTTATTGGGTCTTTTAGAGTAAGCCTTTTTGAGAAGGGTTTTCCAGATATATCCTGGATCAAGATATACTCCTGTGATACTTAGTTTGGTTTAGAGGAGAACATGCAAGTCTTAAATTTTTTATTTTTATATAATTTCATACCCATAGAAAAGTTGCAAAATGGACAAATAATTCTCCAGATGCCTTTTACACAGATTTCTTTATGTGTTAACGTTTTACTATATTTGCTTTAGTATTGCTTTGTCTGTCTCCTACACACACACACACACACACACACACACACACACACTTTTTTTCCCTGAACTGTTTAAGAATCAATTACAGACATGCTATTCCTTTACCCCTAAATATTTCAGGCTGTGGTTCCTAAAAACAAGGCTCTTACATCATCACACGGCCCTCAGTACATGAGCAACACACTGAAAACTGCCGCGAACGTGCGGGTTTTCCTGGGGTCTCACCCTCACCGCGGTAACGTCCTTTACAGGAAGAGGCAATACGAACGCAAGCAGCCCCCATCAGTCGCCTCCTTGACCCTGGAGTCGTTCCTTTGTGTTTTCGCAGAGCGTCCCTCGGTCGGGGTTGTCTCGGGGCTGTCGCGTGTGGGCCCACAGGCACCCCCAGGTGGGCCTGGGGCGGCGCGTGCGGGCCGCTGGGCCAGGGCTCTTTCCCGCGCGCCATCGGTGCGGGGGGCGGGGGTTCTAGGACGCGCTGCCCGCCTGCTCGTAATTCCTTCTTGTCGTTAAACACTTGGCAGACCGTTTGCTGACCGTCCTCCCCCCTCGGCGTTAGCAGACTGCTCGGGGCGCTGAGGCGCATCCCCCCTCCCCTCCGCAGGCATGCCGGAGCAGCAGAGAGAGGGGCTGCAGGAGGAGCTCATCGACATCATCCTCCTGGTCCTGGAGCGCAACCCCCAGCTGCACTACTACCAGGGCTACCACGACATCGTGGTCACGTTCCTGCTGGTGGTGGGCGAGAAGCTGACGGCCTCCCTGGTCGAAAAGCTGTCCACGCACCACCTCAGGTACCAGCGCAGGCGGCCGTAAGGGGAGGGGGTCACTCCGCGGCCCGTGGGCCAGTCCGTGTTTCCGGTGGCGGGGACCCCGTTCTGCCCCCTCGGCCCCAACCCGAGCGTGAGGTCTGACCGAGCTCACTGAGCTGTCTCCGTCCAGGGACTTCATGGATCCAACAATGGACAACACCAAGCATATATTAAACTACCTGATGCCCATCATTGACCAGGTGAATCCAGAGCTCCACGACTTCATGCAGAGGTACGGCCGCGGCTCCGCTTAGGGACAGCCATGCGCACGCGCATGCGCGCCCCTTTGCCCTCCTCCCGGCCCAGGTCTCCATCACAAGTCCAGCTCGATCTCACCACCGTCGTGTGTTGATTAGCGTTCGGTTCTTCACGGTTGTCCTTTCTATCCGCCAGCGAGCTGGGTAGTTCCGTTCTCTACAGTCTGGGAGCACTTTTTTTGGGTACTGTGCTCTTGGGGGGATAGGAGAGATGTCACAGTGCATGCCCTTGAGGAGGCTACATCTAGGGCGGGGGAGGGTGAGTATGCCCAGGTGGGCTTTGAGGTTATTGCTGCAAGAGGAGGACATACCGCTGGAGGATCCCGAGTGGAGAGGAGCAAGGCCGTCTGTGGGTTGTTTTATTCTCCAGGGTCCAAGGAGAAGAAATACTTCTTTGCAAATCTCATATGATTTTTTTTTCTCTTCTGTGTAATTGGAAATGAGTCCTTGGCCAACGCCTCATCCTTTTTTTTTTTTTTTTT
>LNAC01000050.1:2990012-3007077 GCA_002007465.1 Ailurus styani
TAAAGATTTTTTTTATTTATTTATTTGACAGAGAGAGAGAGAGATCACAAGTAGGCAGAGAGGCAGGCAGAGAGAGAGGAGAAAGCAGGCTCCCTGCCGAGCAGAGAGCCCGATGCGGGCCTCGATCCCAGGACCCTGAGATCATGACCTGAGCCGAAGGCAGAGGCTTTAAACCGCTGAGCC
The DNA here is from genome assembly GCA_002007465.1 of Ailurus styani. Taxonomy (NCBI): domain Eukaryota; kingdom Metazoa; phylum Chordata; class Mammalia; order Carnivora; family Ailuridae; genus Ailurus; species Ailurus styani. The sequence goes on from LNAC01000050.1 coordinate 2,990,196, forward strand.
CCCCAGGCGCCCTTTTTTTTTTTTTTTTTAATAATGTCTGTGTCTTAAGATGTTTCAGCCATCTCACGTTAACAATTAATACAGTTGTGTCTTTAAGCCTGAGAACATGTGCCTGTGTCTGCCAAAAGGATATATGACTTTCTCAGAAAGAAAACCATGGTATTGTTCTGTGAAAATAGCTACTGCTTTTTCCTGTAATTATCCTTGGGTAAACATTAGGAAAGCAGCCAGTGAGATAAGGCAACCAGGACTCCATCATAGGTTTAGTGTCATGATGATGGGTATGTTTTAAGGACTTCGTATTCAGTGAAAAGATACTGAATTCCTAGGGGGCTGAATTTTCCAGAAAGTGTATTTCCCAAATTCTTCTTTCTCATAAGCACTGAAGACAAAGATGCCCCAGGGAGCGGGAAGGGACAGTCCATCAGGGAACCTAACATCTGGATTTCCTTGCTCCTAGTGCCGAAGTGGGAACCATCTTTGCCCTCAGCTGGCTCATCACCTGGTTTGGGCATGTCCTGTCTGACTTCAGGCACGTCGTGCGGTTATATGACTTCTTCCTGGCCTGCCACCCACTGATGCCCATTTACTTTGCAGCCGTGGTAGGTACAGGCCACAAGCCAGCAGCTAGGTTCGTGACCACCTCCCATTCCAGCTTGATCGTTTTCCCTCAGGGGAAATTGGTGACTACGGGAAGATGGAAAAGACAGCATTTCCCAGACCAGTGGCCCTGGACGCCGCTCTGTGCAATGTGAATGGGAGTGTCATGGGGAAAGAAAGGGCCCTGTGTAAAAATAGGATTGGGAAATACTTGGTTAAACCAAGTTAAAGAGATCTGTTTCCTGCATGACTCTTCAGAACCTTTAAAATATTCGTGTGCATTTTGAAGTGTCCATGTTCCTCTCGACCTCTCCCAGAACTAGTACAGACTGCCAGCTCCAGGCCGGGGAGGGGGAGGTGTGCTACGACCGGGGAGCACCCACAGGGCTTGGTGGGGTTTCAGTTCTTAGGGCAGCCTGCATCGTGGAGGTCAGGGCAGAGGTGGGAGTGCATGGACACCCTTGACTGCTCTTGAAAGAGGAGCAAGGCGGTTCTTTCTACTACTTGGAACCATTTTTTCCTGTGTGGGAGCTCCAGGAGTCTCCCTGTGATCCTTTTCCCTTTCTTCCTCCTAAAAGAACCTCCTGTATTCCGTTGGTCAGCTCTCCGCATCCTGGGGTGGAAGTCTGCCTGTAGCAGGAAGGGCCAGCCCCCTGGGAAAAGCACACATACATTATCCCTTCGTGGATGGATGCAAGAGTCTGCTGTCTGTTACCAATTTAAATTCATCCCACGTCATTCCACGGAGAAGGACGTGCAAGTGGCAAAGGCCCTGCGTGGCCCGGTCCCTGATGCAAGGCCTTGCTCCCCACAGATCGTGTTGTATCGAGAGCAGGAAGTCCTGGATTGTGACTGTGACATGGCCTCGGTCCACCACCTGCTGTCCCAGATCCCTCAGGACCTGCCCTATGAGACACTGATCAGTAGAGCCGGGGACCTGTTTGTTCAGTTTCCCCCATCCGAACTGGCTCGGGAGGCAGCTGCCCAACAGCAGGCCGAGAAGTGAGTGAGGCCAAGGCTCTGGTTGAACTGGGGGTGTCTGTGAGTGAGCAGAAGTGGTGGGGGAGGGTGTCTGCCGGGGACAGAGCTGGGGGATGTTTCCAGAGCTCTAAGCTCAGGCCCACGGAATCCCTACTTCGGTCTTCATGGGCCTTTCTCAAGAAGAGCCTTTGGAGCAGTGGATGGCTCTTCCCTCGGCCTCTGTAAGAATCTCGTTCTTTCCTTCTCCTTTCATAGCATTTCCTTCTTCTGTCTCTCCCCCTCTGCAGGACGGCCGCCTCGACCTTTAAAGACTTTGAGCTGGCATCCGCCCAGCAGAGGCCTGACATGGTGCTGCGGCAGCGGTTTCGGGGACTCCTGCGACCTGAGGACCGAACGAAGGACGTCCTGACCAAACCAAGGACCAACCGCTTTGTGAAGCTGGCGGTGATGGGGCTGACGGTGGCACTTGGAGCAGCCGCCCTGGCTGTGGTGAAAAGTGCCCTGGAGTGGGCTCCGAAGTTTCAACTGCAGCTGTTCCCCTAAATACCGGGGAGGGCGCATCCTCCTCCATTACATTAAGGTCTCACCCTTCCATGGAAGGATTGGGAGGGGGTGGAATTTCCTTTATTAAAAGGGTTTCTGTCAAGGGTTTTCTATTCCTGCCCACCCCCGCCCTGCCTGCCCGTGGTCTGCCTTCGCTTCAGAGGCCACTGGCACCTGGCGGCCGTGCCCAGGGGGGCCAGGCCCCGGGACTCCTCTCCTTCCCCGTGGCCTTCTCCCTGCCATCGCCTCTGCTCGGGGGGCACCCTGGGTTTCGGGAGCCGCCAGCAGCTGGGAGAGCCTGCTCGGCCTGGTTACTGGGGCCCCTCATGGCGCTTCCTGTAGTAAGTAAGCTGGGCCCCCAGGGGCCCTCCTCACGGCGCCTCCTGTTCCATCGGCTACCGCTGGGCCGAAGAGGAAGGAGCTGCTGCCAAGGTGAGGGACAGAGCTGAGGCGAGGGACAGAGGCTGCGAGCCGGGAACAAGGTCAGCCCCTCTCGAGAGCAGTTCCTTTAGCTGGTCAGAAATCAGACAGACGTGAACTAGGTTACTAGGTAAACCCTACCTATTTTCAGCCTAGAAATCACTTGGGCATTCCCAAACAGGAAGGAATGTGAGGTTGTAGGGCCCAGATGTAAACTGGTTTTGCCTGCCTTCTTTTTCCTCCCTTTTTGCTCCCACAAGCCACGTGATGTTGCTCTTAAAGGACACTTTTATTACTATTTTTAGAATTACATACGCCCAACACGTAAGATACGCTCATTTTAAAAATGATAGTTCCTTCACGGGAAAAACAGTCCTCATCAGCAAGATGAGCTTCTAAGACCCTGAACTTTCCTTTCTCCTCAACTTTAGCATCTCACTCGAGCTAGAGCTGCTGTGGTAACAGCCCACACTTCAGGGCGCCCCCGTGCGCTCTCCTTCCTCCTCTTCTCCTCGGACCACTGTTGTCCTCCCAAGTAGGCTCCCACTCACTCCTGCCTTGGCTTCGTTGGGGGGGGGGGTTCTGTTTATCTCCTCCACTGCTGGTCTCCTTCCTGGTTGGAAATGTCACTGGAGACTTGTCAGCCACCAGAAGGGACACACTGCAGCCTGAAGAGCACGGGAGAGGCCGAGACCAGCCAGTCCCCGCCCCAAGCTTCTGGAGGACTCTCCAGGCCTTAGGGGACAAGATGGATCATTCAGTCCTTTTGGCCAGCTTTTCCTGTAAGCAAAACCAAGTTTGTTTGAGATGAACTCTGGCTTGAAAACAAAAGTGCCTTTTGCTGCTTTAAAGAATTGAGGTGTAGAGTATGAAGCAGCCACTCTCATTTTCCTGTCTCTCGGGCACTGTTCTCTTGGCAGGTGTTTTCTTAAAGTGAATGTGCCAGAAGTCCTCTCCCTTAGCATCCCCAGACCGCAGAGTGGAGGGCGTTTAGTGCACCCGGCAGCCGGCAGGCCAGAGCAGTGAGGAGAGGTGTCTATGCCAAGTCACGTGAAGTGACGCTAAGCACTTTAAAACAAAAGGTTAAAGTGATGGGTCATTCTCTGTAGCAGGAGTCCCACTTGGGGTAAGTGTAATGTGGCTGGATTAATCTAGACAGTGGTGGAGTCATGAAGACAAAGGAAATTGTTCCAGAATTCAGAGGCGGTGATATGACAGAGTCCCAGTCTCCTCCCCCAGCAGGTTTGTCCCCTTATCACCTTTACAGCTCCTCCCAGCACTGGGGCCGGCCTGTCTGTAAGTAGTAAAGGAATGGATGGGGAAGAGGGAAGGAGGGCCATGGGATCAGGCTCCCAGGGCCACAGCCTTCGCATCCCAGAAAGCAATTTGNGGGGGGGGGGGGGGGGGGGGGGGGGTTCATTTGTTTTGTAGCTTAGCTGACATCAGGATTCTCCTGCCAATGAGAAGAAAGCATTATTCTTTTACCTTCAGGTGGTTTACTATTCTGTAAAGAATGTGTAAATATTTTGTACAGAGCCCTGTGTAAAATAAACAGCCGTACGTGGTTACTAATCAGTCTCCTGACATTCCGTCCTTGTGCTCCCCCACCTCCCCACCCCGGCCTGGGGCTATGCTGGAGTCTAGGGACTGGTTGGCCTTGACTTACCTGGAGAGCTTGGGGAGCACCTGCAGCCCTGTTTCTGTTTCACCTGCAAGAGGTATGACCTGCAGAGTCCAGGTGCTGCCCGGGGGCACCGGCCCCAGTTAAGCAGCATTCGTCTGGGGGGGATCTTGCCTGTTTTCCGCATACTTCTGGGGATGCCTCAGGCTCTAAAGGCAGACACTTGGAACCTAATCAGAGCCTGAAGTGAATGCAACTTTATCTCCACGTGTAATTTCCATCCTCAGAGGAGCTGTCCAGAGCTGTTCTTGCCAGACTTTGCCAACACCTCTTAACACTGCCAGCTGTTGGATAGTGGGAGCCCAGAGCGCTGCCAAGTGGCCTCCACCTTGAGGCATGAATCCGTGTTGTCTGGAACGTTTATTGATGCTTCCCTGGCCCAGAGAGGAGGTGGGAGGATGCCCAAGCCGGACAGGCATCACTCAACTCTTGGACCGTGTCCCACCACCATAGGCCAGCCCCTCGTGCTGCCCCTTGACGTGACACTCGTGCAGTCCACGGGGCCGGCTAGGACACCGCCCTGCCTCCGGGAGCTCACACACCAGGGGGGTGCATTGTACAAGCAATTTGTTCTGAGTGGCAGATTTGGTGGTGGTTTCAACAAGAGTTGATGGTTGAATGTGAAGAACGGAGTTTTGGTAATTAGAATGTCGAAGGAAGTACATGTCTGATATGATAAATACTTGGGTTTTGTCTTCCCCTGACAGCCTTGGAATTTCCTGATAGGAGTGTCTTTGGTTGGTCACAGTAATTCGCTTTTGATACCATGTGAGTTTATGCTAATGAGGTGACAAGGTAGGACCACTGGAGAATTTGTGGAATGGGCAGATCAGCAGAAAGACCAAGTGATGGGGGGGGGGGATCTTCCAGCCCCTCCCACTGACCCCTGGGGAGGGGAGGGGATGCTGGGGAGCCAGGCTACACAACACAAACTCTGGATTCAGAGATTCTCAAAGCCTCTGGGTGAGCACCTCAGGGTGCTGGGAGGGTGATGCACCCAGAAGGGATGGGGGCACCACAGCTCCCCCACGCCTTGCCCTATGCATCTCTTTCATTCTACTGTTTCCAGAGTTGTATCCTTTATAATAGATCGGTAAACGTGAGTAAAGTTGTTCTGACTTCTGTGAGGCCTTCTAGCAAAGGATTGAACCTGAGGAGGGTGTCGTGGAAACCCCTGAACTTGTGGTCGGCTGGGCAGAAATGTGGGCAGCCAGGGTACCCATCTGCTGTTGGCATCTAGAGTGAGGTGGTCTCGTGGAGCTGAGCCCTGTAGCCTGTGGGGTCTGATGCTGCCTCCAAGCAGTTGTGTCCGAATCGAGTTGAATTGTTGGGTGGGTAGGTGTTGGAGAACTGGGGCAGTAGGGTCAGAAAATGCCACACGATATGCAAGGTGTAGGGGAAACTGTGTGAAAACAGCTGAATAAAAAGTGTGCGTGTTTCGTAGAGAAACAGAGTGGGTCAGGCCAGCTCGGGGCCCCGGGGTTCAGGCTCTGGGGAAGGGAATTGGGACTCTCTCCAGGGGCAACCTGGGGATTGAGATGGACCGTGACAACTGGGGTGGCAGGAGGGCTAGTCTGTCACTTCCTGGCGGCTTGAGATGGGGACCGGCCCCTCCCACACTGGCAGCTTCGTGAGCGGAGGTGTGTGAGAGGCCCTCCAAACCCCGAGCTCACGCCAGGGCTTTACTTCCATTTCAGTGAACATTTATTGATCCATAAATGCCCCTAGCCAGCCCCACGCCGGGGCCCCCCAGGCTCATCCAGGGATTAAGTGGGGACTGCAGGGAAGAACAGGCCAGAGGCTTTTGCCAAATGCAGCCAAGAGGTGATGGGGCTCAGCCTGGCTTGCTCTTCTTTCCCTTGCCCTGCGTCGCCTCGCCCCCTCACCCTTCTGCAGTGTCTCCTGCTGTCTTTTTCCCTGTCCTTACAAAGGCCCTCTACTTGCTAGTAGTCTCCAGATTTACAGATGGTTGGAATTTGCCCAGCAGCCTTTGTGAGCCAGCGAGGCTGTGGGCTTGCCTCCAACTTCCTGCTTTTGAAGTGAGTGGCTTTGGTGCCAGCCCCTGACACGAGAGAAGACGTGTCGGCTTCGGCAGGGGCTGGGCAGCCTATCCTCCGCAGCCGGCCCTCGCCAGCAGCAGCTGCTCTTGTCGGAGCAGCGGGCTTCCACTCGCCGTCTCCTGCCCCAGGACGGAGACTGTCACCCAAGTCCGCCGGGACCTGCGGCTGCTTGCTCAGGTGGGTGGCTCCAGTCCAAAGCCCGTGGGGTTTGGTTTCAAGTCTGCCCCCATGAGTTGGCACTGGGCTCTCAGTGGCCTGGGCCTCCTGGAAATGGGCCGACCCCTTGGGCTGGGGAGGCACCTCCACTGGACCCACAGTAGGGAGCACGTGAGGCCCGCCTGTCCTGGATCCTTCAGCCGCTGGCAAGTATGGTGCTGGCGGCAGAACCTGGGAGCCCTGCACCCCTCCATTTGTACTCCTGACCCTCTCTTGGCTGCAGCAGACTCAAACTCTCAAACTCTCTGCCCGAGTGGCCTGGCTGAGTGAGCGTGAGCGCAGCCGCACAGCCCCCAGGGCCCGTCTTATCTTCACTTTTGATAACAGCCCTGGGTAAAGAAGCCCTCCATTGATACCTCTTAATGCTGTTGGACCAAGGATGGTACAAGGCCCCGGGAAAGGCCACAGCGTGGGGCGTACTGGGGGTGAGGAGGGCTGGGATGAACCGGAGAGCCACGTGAGGAGAGACTGGCCCAGCCCTGCCCTGTGGACACGAGGCCCCAGGGTTCCAGTGTTGTTTCTTTCAAGAGAAGCTAGGCATCTAGGTTTTAATGTAGAATCTCTCCGTTTAAAATCATTGGCGACCAATTCAAATTTCTAATTACGGGGTAGACTGGTTGCAGCCTGTGGCTCGGCAGTCCGTCCCCTCTGCAGTAAGAGAATGGTCTCTGCTTCGCTCTTACGCCCAGGCTCCTGAGGGCTGCCAGACAGGCTCAGGCAGGAGCCAGGAAAGCTGGGGACAGAACACCCCGCCCCCACGGGGGCCCATCTCACTCCCTGCAGCCGGGCTCCCCTTAGCGTGTCCCGTCCCCTCCCAGGCCAGGGAGGCCAGCAGAGCACAAGGCACTCACCTTCTCAGACATCTCCGCTCCCAGTGCCTGGAGTCAAGTCTTTTTCTCCCCCCCTTTTTTTTTTTTTAAAGATTTTATTTATGTGACAGCACAAGCATGGGGAGCAGCAGGCAGAGGGAGAGGGAGAATCAGGCTCCCTGCTTGGCGGGCTCCCTGATGCAGGGCTTGATCCCAGGACCCTGGGATCATGACCTGAGCTGAAGGCAGTCACTTAACAAACTGAGCCACCCAGGTGCCTCTGGGGTCAACTCTTGAGTCTTGTCTTTAGGGGACAGGGTGACAGTGCCTGTCCAGGGACTGGAATGGGCCCTGCCCCATCCCCCACCCCCAGCCAAAGCCACTCTGCCCAACTTCTGGAGCCTGAATCCAGCCAGGCTGTAAGAGGCAGAGATGTCCTCCGCCTGCCATGACAACGATCCACATCGAAGCTCTGATGATGTGTTCACCATCAAATACCACATCTCAACGGGGAAAGGGGGTTAGTCAGAGAAGGCAGCAAAACTTCCCGAATGCATGCCCACAATCATATTTTCTTCATCTCTGACCAGCACAGAGTGACGACTGACAATACTGCTGCACCGAGACTGTGCCCTCTCGCCTGAGGTATTAAAATGAGGCCGGCCAGCCCCACACCTCAACTGTAGCAGCTTCTGCGTTCCTGAAAGATTGCTGTCCTCCAACCCCAGATGCCCGCCGAGGGGCCCCAAGTCTGCAGCAGGGACAAGGCTGGCCTCCCATCCTGTGGCTGCCTTGGACCAGACACCCCCACCCCCACCACCATGACCCATCCGCAGATCCCACTTCTGGTCCCTTGACACTGCGAACCGCCCGTCCAGGGGAGCGCTGACCCAGGGGCGTGCAGCCCCTCACATGGGCACAGGGGTGCCCCGAGCAGGACAGGGATCCCCGTGCAGGTCACACCCTTGCTCCCCAATGGCCGGGAGCTCCCCAACCCTGCCTCGGTGCCCACAGAGTTCACCGTCCTGCCCTCGTGCAGGGTCCTGGCCCATGACGCCTTCACACCCTCTCATGACAACACACTCATCCCTTCCCGGAAAGCCATTTTAATTAGCTTACACAGGCAGCAAAGGGGGAGACCCGGAAGCTGAGCCTGACGCCCTGTGCTTTAGACGGGACCAGATCTCCTCCCACCCCGCCCCCGGCTCCGAGTGGCCTTAGCAGCAGCTGTCAGGCCCCAGGCCTCTGACAGCAAAGACAGAAAAGTCAGCCCCAGAGAGCCTACGGGTTAAGTGGTGGGCTCTGGGTGCTCAGCATTCAGCAGATGAGGGCGGGGGAAGGGGGAGAGTGTAGGCTCACATGGGACCCTCAGAGGCTCCATCCAGCAGGGCTGTGTTTAAGTCTGGGTCAAGCAGAGGGAAAAGCCGCAAAGAAGAGCTGAGAGGTCTAGCCCTCAAGCCAGAGGAGGGGCAAAGGCCCTGGGGCAGACGCTCCACGGACAACACCGACCAGAAGCTTAGGCAGGGCCCCCTGCAACACCCCTGTAGGCAAAGCCATCCGCACAGCTCAGGGGCCGTGGTCTCTAAAAGGCCTGTCTCAGCCAAGTGTAAAGGCATCTCCCAGACCAGAAATCAGAGCCAAGGCACCAGCCCTGTCCCACAGCAGCATGGGGAAGTGGGGCTGGGCCAGTGTGGGGAGCGGGCCATCCTCAGCTAGTGGCAGTTCTGACAGCTGGGGTGGCAAGGAATCCCGTTCACCCGGCAACGGCAGCCTCCACTGGTGTCTCCTGGGCCCTAGAGGATGGGGAAGAGAGAAAGTCATGGCAGTGAAGACTCTGCCTCCCCTGGGCAGCTCCGTCACACCCTCAAAGCACTGTACGTCCCCATCTGGGCCTGTGCTCGGGCAGGTCCTCCGGCAGTCAGTAAGACCTTTCTGGGCTCCCATAGCACCCCCAAGTACATGCTCTCAGTCTGTGCTCCCCTGGACCCAGAGCGGGCAAGATGTGTGGATCTTTGCCTATCCTGGGTGGGCCCGCACCTGGACCCCAGAGAGAGGGCAGCTCCCTCTGCCTCCATCCGTCCTGGCACCCAGCGGTGCAGGACGCTGAGCCCGTCTCCAGCGGGACCACACTCCTACACTCCCAGTAAAGACGGCCGCCTTGGGCACTCACCCACAAGCAACCCCCCCACCCCCCACCCCAGTTTCCAGCCGACTTGGGAGAAGGGGCAAGAGGTCCCATCTCTGCCGGCATCTCCGCGTTCCAGATGAACAGCCTAACCACCCGGCCGGGGCGCACCAGCGCGGGGGGCGAATCTGCCTCTAGACCCCAGACCGAAGCCCCCTCACTGCCCTCTGGTGGTGGGGAGGAAGGCAGCTTCTTCCACGAAGGGCCGGGTCTTTCAGGTTGCTGGGGCCACGTGGTCCCTGCCTCTGTGGCGCAAACGCGGTCGCACGCAGGCCACAGCGGATTACGGGGCTGTGCTCCCGCAACATGCTACTTATGGACAGGACACTTGGATTTCGTATCATTTTCACAGTTCACAAGACAGTCTTCTTTTCTTGGCACTTTTCAAACATTTAAAAAAAAATGTAAAGAATGTTCTTACTTTACCAGCTGGACGAATTCAGGCAGTGGTCGGACCTGGCCCCCGGGGCTGTCCCCCGTTCCTGGGCAGGGCCCCCAGGCACCTCCCCGTAGCACCCCCCAAGCCCCTGATCTCCAGGGGTGCTACTCACCCCAGGACCCCAGCGTGGGCCTTTGGTGACCCAGCAGATTTCCGTGTGGCAGACGGTGCAGCGGATCCAGTCGCAGCCATCCTTCTTCTGCACCACGATCCGGCACTGCGGGCAGTGCATGGCCTCGCCCTGCTGCAGCATCGACTGGGGCAGAGCGGGGGGTTCAGCCCCGGCCCCGCGGACAGGGGAGCCGGCTGCCCCTTGGGACTCAGGGTCTCACTCTCCGCTGCCCCACCCGGGCCTCGTCTCCGTGGTCACCCGTCCTGCTGCGTGCCACCCTCCCACTTGTCCTCACTAGGTCCCACCTCCGGACGGCGACGCTGCCAGAATGCGGTGAGAGCGCTCAGGGCCGCCTGGACCACAGCGCCGGCCCCCCACCCACCCAGAGCTCCCGGGACGCCAGTCTCCGGGCCCGCGGCCCCCACCCGGCCTCACCCTGAGCATCTCTGTCGTCTGCCGGGCGGCCACGTCATTCTGAGCCCGCACGGCCAGGTCGTCCTGGTACTCCCTGCAGTTCATCCGCTCGTGGATGGCCTGCGGCGGAGTGAGGGGCTCGAGGTGAGAAGGTTCCTCAAGGGGTTAAGAAGCTGAGAGACGTGAGGGGCACTTACTGCCTCTAGATGACGTCATGGACAAGGCCTCGCTTTATACACCAAGTACCCATTGTATAGAAAGGAACACGGAGACCAGGGAGGGGAGGCCAGGGTCATCCGATAGGATGATACTAATACCCACGTATGCTAAGTCCTGAGGCCAGAGAAATCCCTGCACCCCCTCTCCCCACAGCCGCGGCCCCCTCTGGCCCCGGCTAGACTCTGCCCTGGTCGCAGGCCCGATGCTCCGACACCCAGCTTGCTTAGGCTGTGACTAGGCTAGGACCTGTTTACTTGCTCGAGACCAGTCTCTTCAGTGGTCAAGTGCTGAGATGATGAGGGGAGGGAGCAGCCTGAGGTCGGGGTCTGGCAAGGCTCTGTCAGGGGCCAGGGTTGGGGTCAGTCTGTGACTGGGATCAGGGTTTGGTTAGAGGCCAGGGTCAGGGCTCAGTCTAGGCTGAGGTTCCACCGAGGGCTAGGCTCAGTTTGGGGGCCAGGCCAGGCCCTGTCACCGATGTGCAGCCATCTGTCCTGACAGGCTAGTGTCATAGCTCCCTTCACAGGTGAACAAGCACTGAAATGCAGTGAGCTCCTGGCAGGATGAGGGGGATGCACAGCACGGGTCCCTGTCCCCACCTTACAGAGCAGGCAGTTGACATGGAAGCACACCGGGCAGGTAAACTCGTTGACGTCATCCTCAAAGAAGCACCATCCCTTGCAGTCTGGGGTCTTGCAGTGGTAGCTGAAGGCACTGCGGTTTTCCGCGATGGAGACGCCCAGGTCCAGAAACCGCTGATAATCCTCGGGGGGCAGCAGCTGCCAACAGGCCACAACCCACAACCTGGTTTGCTCGGGGTTCAGAACAGCCGATGAGGGCCCTCCTCGCCCCCAAATATCCTCCCAGAAGCCCCCAACCCATAAAGTCCAACCTAGCCCTGGCTTTTTACTTTGCACCACCCTCCGTGTTTAAAAACCATTCAAAAAGTGGATTAAAAGTTCTAGAGATGGGGCACCTGGGTGGCTCAGTGGGTTAAAGCCTCTGCCTTTGGCTCAGGTCATGATCTCAGGGTCCTGGGATCGAGGCCCGCATCCGGCTCCCTGCTCGGCAGGGAGCCTGCTTCCTCCTCTCTCTCTGCCTGCCTCTCTGCCTACTTGTGACCTGATCTCTCTCTCTCTGTCAAATAAATAAATAAAATCTTTAAAAAAAATTTAAAAAAAGTTCTAGAGATGGATGGTAATGATGGTTGCACAAGGTCAGTATACTTAATGCCGCAGAGCTGTACACTTAAAAAGAGTAAAAATGAAAAAAAATAAATTTTGTTATGTATGTTTCAAAATTTAAAAAAAAGGAAAAATGATCAAGACCAATAACTGGCAATGCTGGGGAAGATGTGGTTAAACTAGTATCCTGGTACATCACACTCTGAGAAAGCAACGTGGCAGCTGTGACTCACTCCACTTCCAAGAGCTCATCCTAACATGTAATATAAAAGAGGAGACACCACGCAAAAGGTTCCTTGAAGCATTCATTACAAACTGAGAAACTGGAATTATTATGAGAAGAGGTATAAGCAGGACAGATGCCATAAGATTTATGATAATCCTTAGAAAAATTCTGTGGCAAAGAGCAAAAGTTGTTTTATCTCTGCTGGTAACAATGAAGGAAAAACCATGCCTACTTTCTACATCTGAATTGGGTGGTGGTGACAAGAATTACATTTGTCAAAACTCACCCAACTGTATGCAATGGGTGCTTTTTATTGCATGCCAAGTTTCCCTTAGTAAACTTGATTTAAAAAGGAATAAAGTCATGTCTGCCCACAGACACCAAGAGAAACAGGAAAATGCAGTCGGGGATTCCCTGGGATGGCAGGGTGGTGGGTGACTCTTCTCTTTGATTTCTGTTCCAGTTCTAGGTGGTTTAGGCATGTGTTTTGTAAAGATAACGTTCACTGCATTACACTGCTGATCCCTGCCTCTTTCTCCTTCTCCCACAGCTGACCTTCTCTGAGTATTGGGTCAATCCCCAGGGGCTCTGGGGAAGCATGGGCCCTGCAGCCCCCTGGCAGGAACTCTGGTCCCATCACAATGCCCTTGGCAAGGATGGACCTCAAGGAAAATCCTCTGGGTAATGACCGTGGGCGCCAAGACCTACCAAATGCCTGACTCTATGCCTGGGAGCTTTCCAGGCCTCAGTAAGAAGGCCTCAGCCACCCCCTGGAGCCGCCCTTCCCTGACACCGCACAGACAACAGATAAAAGGGGCTGTTCTTGGTGTAGGTGGAAGTTCCCCAAGCTCTACCCTTTCTGCCTCCCCTTTTTCAGCTGAGGTGGACCCCCTGGGCTCCAGGAAATACTAGATGCAGTCAAGGAGGTTTGCAGAAGCAAGACCCTAAGGGAGAGGCAGAAGGACAGAGGTCTCGGGGATGTGTCCATAGGGGTCCCCCATGTGGTCCTCTGCCACCTTTGACCCTGCCTCATGTTTTGCCCTAGGAATCCCAAGACGCCCCATTCTGAGAAGGCCCTTCCCCAGCAGTTGAAAAACCATGAATCAAGCCCAAAGGTCAATTATCCAGGTGGGGAAATGAAGACTCAAAGAAGGCTGAGAACCTGGTAATAATATTGATAATGGTAAAGGCAACCGTGCACCCAGATGCCTACAGCACTGGAATAGATGCTGGAGGGATGGCCCCAATTTATCGTGTCTCCCTGACTCCACACCCTTGCGTGGTCTCCTCTTGCAGGGACTCTGGAATTGAGCATGCTCACTGGGAGGGCAGCAAGTGAGAGAAGAGGGCAAGCACTCTTGCACTGGAGCCCCCTGCTGGCTGCTCTCGGAACCTGGGGACCACCAGCTAGTGAGCAGGTGGGCCGGCCAGCTTGCCAGGCGGAGAGAGCAAAGTGGAAAGAGGCCCAGCTGCACCCCACCCACCACTGCAGGTAAGGCCATCATGAACCAGTCCAGGACAGCTGACCCAGCAACTCTATCCACCAGGCCCAGCAGGAGCTACAAGAATCATCTGGCTAAGCCCAACCCCAATGACTAACTCGCAGATGCATGAACTAAATAAACAGTGGTTGTCTGAAGACACTATGTCTGGAATAACTTGTTACGCAGCAAAAGCAAGCTGATACGAGGGCTCACCCAACGATGTGCCAAGCACTAGAGTCTTCACACACACCCACTCTTACCCTCTTCACAACCTTCGAAGAAACTAACTTTGATCCTAACTTAAATGAGAAAAGCAAGGCATGGGTTGAGTATCTGACCTGAGGTCACCGGGGCCAATTTCCCCAGTTTCCCCATTCTTAATGCCTCTGCTGTGTTTCCTTCACAACAGTCGTTTCTTTACCGGCTACTTCCCTAAGCCCCATCTTCTTCACTGCTTGGCCCCCAGCATCCCACCCAGAAGGTTCTGGATAAATGTGTGCTGTCTGAGACCTGCCAGCTCGGGGCGTGCCCCTCCCACCCCCGGCCCCCAGGCCTTACCGCCCGGATCTCCCTCTCCAGCAGCTTGCCCGAGCACGAGTAGGTGTTGTCAATGAAGGGGCAGGAGACCTCCGCCTCCTGGCTGTTGCGGATGGTGCCCTGCAGACACTCCCTGAAGGGGGAGAGGGGTGAGGGGTGGAGGTTAGGGTCATCTGAACCCCATCCACCCAGACTCCACCCCTCACGTGGTGAGGCGGGACCCTAGGTAGACTTTGCTTCAGTACCTCCCTCCCTTCGTCTCCCTCCCACAAACTCATCAGCAAGGCCTCCACTTCTGTCTACCCCACGCCCCCCCACCGACTAGTCCGGTCCAGGTCCCCTTCGCCCCTCACCTGGAGGACTGCGAGTGCAGCTTCAGTGGGATCCCTACATCCACACCGCTCCTACAGTCCACTCTCAACACAGCGCGTGCAACGTCCCCAGCAGCCTCCCATCCCGACCCGCCCAGAACAAACCCGCACCCCTCACTACAGCTCACGAGAACCCCAGGGTGCATCCTCCCTGACACCTCTCTGTTCATCCCTCTGCTCTGGCCACACTGACCCCCGTTGGCCACAGACGGGCCAGCCACACCCCTGCACCAGACCTTCTGGTGCTACCTCCCACCGGGCTTCCTGACCCCCTCCTGAAGCAGAGCCCCTGGGTTTGGTTTGGTTTTCTTCCCCCTCATAATTCACTGGTACTTAGCATCCAACACAATTTACAATTACACCAGTCATTTTTTGATCACCATCAGCCTCTCCACTGGAATGAACAGCTTTTTCGTCCAACCGTGGATCCCCAGGCCTAGCACAGTCCCTGGCACCGAGGGGCCACTCAACCAACGCCCACTCTGGTGACGGAGGGCTGGGTCTCCACGGCCCGGGGCTGGCAGCCTGCCCCCCAGCCAGGTAGGGCAGGCTCGGTTCAGGCTTCCGGGGACAGGGCCCCACTGCCCTCCCAGGCGCCCGCGCAGGCAGTGGCAAAGGGCACAGACGCTGGAACCAGAACGCCTGAGCTGTGTGGCCTCCAGCAAGCTGCAGGCCTCTCTGAACCTCACACTCTTCCTTTGCAAAATGCGGAGACGGCGCCTACCTCGCAGGTTTTTGCGGGCATCTGAGATGTAAGAGCACGGCCCCCCCCACTCTCAGCCCTCCGGGAATTGGAGGCTGCGAGAAACGCTGCGCTGCGGGGGGTGGGGGTGGGGGCCGCACCTGCAGAAGGCGTGCAGACACTCACGCAGCACCACGGCATCGCCGGGCGCCAGCACCAAGTAGCACACGGGGCACTCGGTGGGCTCGGTGTTCAGCACCAGGCTTCTCTGATCCAGCTGGACGTGCTGCAGGTAGTTCCCCTCCTGCTGCTGCTGCTTCCGCTGGGCACACGGGGCGGGGCCGCGGGGCGGGTCAGGGTCTCAGGGGAGGGGCAGACCAGGAAGTGGGCAGGACCGGGGGTGGGTGTGGGGACCAGGTCAGACCTCCGGAGGCAGGGCAAACCTGGGGGAAGTCAGGATGGGGGGGGGTGGCCTGGCCGTGGGCAGGAGATGAGCTGCTGCAAAGGGTGGGGCCAGAGCGGGGCCAGGAGGGGAGCCGGGAAGCCAAGGGGCGGGAGACGGGCCAGGCTAGGCAGGTTGGGGTTGCAACCAGGGGTCAAGCCACGCGAGGGAGTGATGGCAATGGGGAAAGCAAGAGCGTTAAGGTCTGAGAGGGTAGTCTGGGATAACCGGGCTCACATCCCCACCAAGAGGCAGGGCTGGGCTGGGGTGGGGTCAGAGCCCGCCAAGGTCACAGAGTGGGTCAGGGGTATGGAGGTGATGATAAAGCTAGGGAGCAAAGCAAGACAAGAGAGAGGACGGGTCTGGGCCAAGGCTGTAGGTAAGACCACGAATGAGGTCATGGCCGGGGTGGGGCAAGGACGGCACTGGATCCCAGAGGTATGCAGGTGAGGGTTAGGGGGCATCCGATTAGAATGGGGAACACTCAGAATCTGGTGTCTGTGTAATCACGACTTGCGTCAGGATCGGGGGCAGAGCTATGGGAGGGGCAGGACAGAGGGCGGGGTCAATCTTGCAGGGAGCGGGTGAAGGGCTGGGTCCAGGCTCATAGGAAGTCATGGGTGAATCACAACAGGGACGGGGGAGATCAGGAATAGTAGGGTCCAGGGTAAGGTGACGTCTAAGTGGAGCAGGAACCAGGTCACAGGCGGATAAGGAGGAGGTGTACAAAAGCATGGTCGGAGCTAGGGTACTGGAGTCACAGCCAGGGGAGTTGTAAGCACAGTGGGTGTGTAAGTCAAAGCTAGGGGCGGAGCCACAGCTCAAGTGGGGTCGGGGCATGTGATCACAGCCAGGGACAGGGTCTCAGCACCCAAGACCTCCAGGAGAGGGCGAGTCGCAGTCAAGTGGAGTCTCCACCAGCGGTGGGGTCAGGACGGGGCAAGGCAGCAACGGGGGAGGAGCGGCAATGCGGAGGTGCCTCCCTCCCGGCCCTACGCCTCCCCGCCCAGTCTGCGGGCGTTTGTCCCGGGACTTCCGCGCTCACCTGCTGGTACTGGCGCAGCGCCTCCTCCTCGCCCGCCAGGCGCGCTCTCTCCTCCTCGTCGGGCTGGTACGAGGCGGGGACCTGATACGCCTCGGGCCGCGCCCGGCAGCACATCTCGCAGCCGGGCCTCGTGGGCTTGTTAATGAAAGTGCAGCCCGGGCACTGCCAGCCCACCTGGGGTGGGAGGGGCGGGGGTTGAGCACCGCGCGGGGCGGAGGGGTCCCAGCGCGAGGCC
>LNAC01000050.1:3022589-3032885 GCA_002007465.1 Ailurus styani
GGGGGGGGGGCGGGCAGAGAGAAAGAGGGAGAAGCAGACCCCATGCTGAGCAAGGAGGATCCATCCCAGGTCTCTGAGATCACGACCGGAGCAGAAAGTAGCCGCTTAACCAGCTGAGCCACCCAGGCGCCTTGGCTATTAGCTGCTGCTTTTTCTTCCCCTTCCCCTCCTCCTCCTCCTCCTCCTTTTTTTTTTTTTCCTTAAGATTTTATTTATTCATGAGAGACGGGGCGGCGGGGGTGGGGGCAGAGGCAGAGAGAGAAGCAGGATCCCTGTAGAACGGGGAGCCCCACGTGGGGCTCGATCCCAGGACTCTAGGATCATGACCTGAGCCGCCCATGGTGCCCTTGGTTATTAGCTTCTTAATGGGTGCTTACCTGTTTATTAGAGTGAGTCCTCGAGCGGAGGGACCACATTTGTGTCCATCTGGCTCCATGCCTGGCCTACAGCCTTCGTTTATAGTAGTGATTGAACTGCAAAAACGAATGAATAATGGGGCAGGCCACAATATTATCTTTTGTGTTTAGCTCCCAGTTAGAGAGAAAAACCCCAATTAAGTTTCCTATAGTTCCTCACTTGCAGTAATATATATCACAGTTGATATTGTAAAACTTTTACAGTGATCATTATATGAATATAAATAGAACATGAAAGTCCTCACTAACTGCGTCGCGGGTGTGGTCACATGCATTACTTGGTGAGAGTGGATTTTGCATTTTTCTTTGCCAGTTTTCATGTGGCTGCTTCTGAGCTGCCTTGTCAAACGTCCCTGCTTTGGCGGGTCCCTGGGTGGCTCAGTGGGTTAATTGTCTGCCTTTGGCTCAGGTCATGATCTCACGGTCGGTCGGGAGATCAAGCCCCACATGGGGCTCCCTGCTCAGCGGGCAGTCTGCTCTCCCTCTGCCCCTGCCCCTCTGCTTGTGTGCGTGCTCTCTCTCAAATAAATAAATAAAATCTTAAAAAAAAAAAAGTTCCTGCTTCCAAGCAAAACCACGCATCTAACTTTTTCTGTTGTGTGGTCTTGGCTGAGTCTTCTCTCTAATCTTTTTTTTTTTTTAAGTATTTTTTTTAAAGATTTTATTTATTTATTTGACACAGAGAGAGAGATCAGATCACAAGTAGGCAGAGAGGCAGACAGAGAGAGGAGGAGGAAGCAGGCCCCCCGCTGAGCAGGGAGCCCGATGCGGGCCTCGATCCCAGGACCCTGAGATCATGACCTGAGCCGAAGGCAGAGGCTTTAACCCACTGAGCCACCCAGGCGCCCTCTTCTCTCTAATCTAAACCACATTTTCCTTCCCTGGAAGATGACAAACGCATTCACCTTATAAGGTTGCGTGAGAATTAAACAAGTCCCGCCATGTAATGTAGATAAAAAGTTAGCCCAGGACCTGCCACTTGGCACCCCCATTTTCTATGAGTTTGTGTCCCTTCCCCTCACTCCACTGGAACCAGAGAGGACACTCAGATTGTAAGGGACCTGGGACTGTTAATTTGTGTGGTTCCAACGGTTCGTTGGAAGCCGGGAGGGGAAAGAAGCAAGCCTGGGGCCCTGTCTGCGCCAATCCTGGCTGCAGAGGGAGGAAGCTGACTGGTCCCTGTCTATCAGTTACCTTTTGCTTCGTAACAAAACACCCTAAAACTCAGTAGCCTAAAACAAAGATCTCTTTATTTAGCTCATGATTCTGTGGCAAGTTTTCTCATCTTGGCCAGCCTGATTGAGTGCATTTGCAGACTAGTGGCTGGATGATCTCCGACGGTCTCCCTCACCTGTCTACAGCCAGCCATAACCTTGACCGGCACACTTCAGTTCTCCTGCTGCTTACTCCCACTACCTCCTCCCAGAATTTGACTTTGCTCTGGTGACACTCCCCCTCCACAAGGAGCAGGAGCCTCAGGGAGGCTGCACCCACCCCCGGTTAATTAGGGTACTCGCAACTCCCTGCTGATGATTGGTCAAGAAAGAACATGTGACCCAGCCCTGGCCAATGAAATCTGTGCGAAAGTCCGCTGGGGGTGGGGGGGGCGGCTCCTGGGAATGCTCTCCGAATCCCAAGAGTTTCTAGGGGTGATGGCCACAGCTAACTCTTGTTGAGGGTTTAAGTGCGTTACAGGAAATAACTCATTCAACTCTGCTGAGTTGGGCTCATTGTGCAGAACGGTAAGCTGAGCTATAGAACAGAGTAGCTAAGACACTTGAGGGTTAGCGAGTGAGTGGACTTAATTCCAGGCAGCTTGATTCAGAGGATTGAGTCCTCCCGGGCTATAATGCCACCCCCCTTGCTTCCTCTGGTCATGGATCTCGCTTCTGTGACACTTGGCACCGCTGTGGCCATTGTGTCCGTAGTCACTAGGGACAACAGCAGAGAGAGAATGAGCCTGGGGAGCCAGTCCTTGCTGACGACTCTGAGAGCTGAATCAATCAGCCCCTCTTGACTTCTTGCTCTGTGTGAAATTTCCTTATTTTTATTTTTTTTTAAGATTTTATTTGTTTATTCGACAGAGAGATAGAGAGCACAGTAGGCAGAGTGACAGGCAGAGGGAGAGAGAGAAGCAGGCTCTCCGCTGAGCAGGAAGCCTGATTCGGGAGGATCCCAGGACCCTGAGTTCCTGACCTGAGCTGAAGGCAGTCGCTTAACCGAGCCACCCAGGCGCCCAATTTCCTTCTTTTTAAAGTCACTCTGGCCCAGGGTTTCAGTTACTTGCAGCCGAAAAGTACCCTAACAGGGCACCTGGGTGGCTCAGTGGGTTAAAACCTCTGCCTTCGGCTCAGGTCATAATCTCAGGGTCCTGGGATCAAGGCCCGCATCGGGCTCCCTGCTCCGCAGGGAGCCTGCTTCCTCCTCTCTCTGCCTGCCTCTCTGCCTACTTGTAATCTCTCTCTCTGTGTCAAGTAAATAAACAAAATCTTAAAAAAAAAAAAAAAAGTACACTAACAGAGACACCAGGGCTTCCAGAAGGAACAGAAGGCGTGCGCAAGAGCCGATGGGCTGCAGGGGATGTGTTCTCACAAACCACAAGCCTCTGGCCTTGCCACCGGGCAAGGAAAACTAGTAAAAGATGGGGAGGAGAGGCTCGAACAAATGTCCAGGAGACAGTAAAATATCTCGTAACTCCTTTATTAGGCAAAAGGTAAAAATACATTCTTATGGCATCCAAAACCCATAGTGTTGATCCAAAACCTAGAATAGGGCTTGAGACCAGGAGGAAGACCCTGCCTCCCCTGACCCCCAACTCTGGTGCTCAGGCCAGAGGTGGACAGCCGTGGACCCTCATTCCAAAGCACTCCTTGAGTCAGATGAGGACCAGCCTCAGAGTTTGAACTGGTGAGCCTCCAGCCCGAATCTTGGCTCGGGCCTGGATGGAAAAGACAGAGCTGTTGGGAGCACAGTTTCCAGCATTGCCTGAGCACTGGAGCCCTGAGTTGTGAGGAAGAGGCCTGGAGCCTTTGGCACAGCGATTTGTGAGAGGGACTGTCCCAGGTCAGGAGTGCCTGGGCACTAGCACGAGTGGGTGCTGACACCTGTACTGAGAGGGCCCCGTGTGGACCTGACCTGTGGGCGTGGAAAAGTGTGGGGAGCTCCGGGAGCAAGAGTTTTGTCTTTCGTTCACTGCTGTGTTCCCAGCACCTAGAACAGGGTTTGGCACACAGTGAACTCCCAAAAAGGATGTGCACAGGCCTGTGTGCACAAGTCCAAGGAACCACACAGGTGTGCGTACAGCACAGCCCACGCATGCCTCTTCCCTTCTCCCTTCTAGAAGGCACTAAGGTTTGGCTCAGTGCAAAAAAGGCAGGAGAGAGCTTGGAGATACCCCAAACTCGGTCCACTGTTTGCGGCTGAGAGTCTAACCATACAGTCTAGCCATACAGACCCGCTTCTCCTTCCCCCTCCTCCTCCTCAGCCTCCTCCCACCCCGGCCCTTCGGGGACCACCTGGTCAGCCGCCCAGAGGCGGGATCGGGATGGAGCTGAGGGGATGGGGTTCTCCCGCAGCCAGGGGTGCAGCAGGATGCCGGTGGCTGTGAGTCGCTCCGCCGGCTCCCGTCGGAGGAGGCAGCGGACCAGGCAGCGGGCAGCAGCCGAGAGGCCCTCGGGCAGGGCAAAGGCACCGCGGCGGATCTTGCCGAAGAGCAGGGCAGGCTCTGAGTCTTGGAAGGGGTAGTGGCCGGCCAGCATGGTGAAGAGCGCCACGCCCAGGCTCCACACATCGGCGGCCTTGCCCGAGTAGGAGGCCCTGGAGCTGAGGATCTCTGGTCCCACGTAGGCTGGGCACGCGTGTTTGTCCCACAGGGCGTCGTCAGGCCCGGTCAGCACGCAGGCGTCCTCCAGGTTCTCCAGCACCAGCTTTGTCCTGCAGTGCAGGGGGAGAGAGACAGAGGGGTCGGCTCCAATGGGGACCCCCACGCCACCCCCCACTCTCACCTCTCAAGGCACCCACTTTTTTTAAGATTTTTTAATTCATTGACAGAGAGAGAGATCACAAGTAGGCAGAGAGGCAGGCAGAGAGAGAGGAGGAAGCAGGCTCCCTGCCGAGCAGGGAGCCCAATGCCGGGCTCGATCCCAGGACCCTGAGATCATGACCTGAGCCGAAGGCAGACGCTTAACCCACTGAGCCACCCAGGTGTCCCGGCACCCACTTCCTGAGAGCCTGCTGGCATTCGGCAGACTTGACCCAGTCCTGTGAGACTGGTTGGTTGGTCACATTTTACACACGAGGAGGCCCAGGCTCAGAGATGCTGAGTCATTCCTCAAGGCCACCGAGCAATTCAGTGTGAACTAGGACTCTGAGGGGAGCCCATTTCGCAACAGTCCCTCGGGGAGGGGACTGAGGGGGCCGAGGACACTGAGCCTCTCTTAAACCAGAGGCAAACTTAGGGTCCAGGCAGGTAATCAAGTGAGAGAAATAGGAAATGGGGACCATGCCAAACACCTCAGCACAAACCCTGTCTAAAAAGGGCACCAGTGGGGCACCTGGGTGGCTCAGGGGGTTAAAGCCTCTGCCTTCGGCTCAGGTCATGATCTCAGGGTCCTGGGATCCAGCCCCCATCCAGCTCCCTGCTCAGCAGGCAGCCTGTTTCCTCTCTCTCTCTGCCTGCCTCTCTGCCTACTTGTAATCTCTCTCTCTCTCTCGGTCAAATAAATAATTAAAATCTTTTTAAAAAAATAATAAAATAGGGATGCCTGGGTGGCTCAGTTGGTTAAGCAGCTGCCTTCGGCTCAGGTCATGATCCCAGGGTCCTGGAATCGAGTCCCACATTGGGCTCCTTGCTCAGCAGGGAGTCTGCTTCTCCCTCTGCTCTACCTGCCACTCTCCCTGCTTGTGCAGAGCCACTGCTATGAACCATTCACCGTTCCCAAGGTGGCCCCCGCGTTCCCATTTTTCCCCAAGAGAAGCCAGAAATCATATGTTAATGAAAAATTCCAGTTTTTGAAATGTCGGCAGCTAATTTCAATTAAAAACAAATGAACATGTACGTGCCCCCCCCGAAAAAAAAGTATGTATAGCCTGCCGTTTGCAACTTCCGCCTTAAACAATTCCCACGGAGCACTCTAGGTTACTTTAGTAATAACCATTCTGTTACCAATGCCATTTTTTAAAAAAATTACCACTGCTGTTAAGATTATTCTATGACACCACTTCCTGGGTGCCTGGTAGCATTTGAGAAAAATCAAGGCACAGACAACAGGTAAAGCCATTGCTCAAGGCCAAAGAGCAGGCAAAAAGTAGGACCAAGATTCGAAGCCAGGTCTGTCTCCACCAGCTGTCTTCTGCAAACATTCTACGAATGCTTCTCAAACTATTGCCTTAAAAAGACAAGGAAGGGGCGCCTGGGTGGCTCAGTGGGTTAAAGCCGCTGCCTTCGGCTCAGGTCATGATCCCAGGGTCCTGGGATCGAGACCCACATCGGGCTCTCTGCTCAACAGGGAGCCTGCTTCCTCCTCTCTCCTCTCTCTCTGCCTGCCTCTCTGCCTACTCGTGATCTCTCTCTCTGTGTCAAATGAATAAATAAAATCTTTAAAAAAAAAAAGACAAGGAAGTACTCTCTCAACTTGGGGATGTCTGTGGGTGATGTTACTCATCCTAAGTTCAAAAGTATTTGAAGCTGTGTATTAGCTTAAACATCATCATAAAATTTATAGTCGTCTTCTTACTAGAGGCATGTTCATTTTCGTATAAATGTAGAAGGAAAGAAGGAACTAGAAAATCACTCTTAGGTCAGCATCACAATAGTAAGTGCTACAGGCAAGGTGGAGGCCCTGCAAAAATGCCTGGGCAAGTTTGAGGAGAAACTGTATTTACACGCATGGCCTCGACGTACGTATGTATGTATGTATTTTTAAAGACTTTATGTAAAAAAAATAAAGACTTTATTTTTATTTTAGAAAGACAGTGCACTAGCAGGGAGAGGGGTACAGGGAGAGGGAAGGAAGCAGACACCCCGCTGAGCGTGGAGCCCAACACGGGGCTCAATCTCATAACCCCGAGATCATGACCTGAGCAGAAATCAAGAGTTGGGGTCCTAACCGACTGAGCCACCCAGGCGCACTCCCCTCCCCTGGCCAAGGTATTTATTAATTAGAAAGGGTAAATTAGGAAACTTACAGTGGAGAAACTTGGCAGACACCATCTTAACTAAATAACTGAGGTTAAAATCATGTGTCTCCTGACACGGTGTGCTGAAAAGGGCCTATTACTCTTGTGGTACTTTTTTTTTTTAATATTTTATTTATTTATTTGAGAAAGATTGGGCGCACATGGGCGTGTGAGTTAGGGGAGAGGGAGAGAGAATCTCAAGCAGACTGGGCACTGAGTGCTGAGCCCCACATGGGGCTCCATGCCCGGCTCCATCTCAAGACCCTGAGATTAGAACCTGAGCCAAAACCAAGAGTCAGACACCCAACTGAGTCACCCAGACAGCCTTCGCGATGATACTGTTGCCAAAAATATGCATAACCTCAGTCTCACCATGAGAAAAGCATCCATCAAATCCAAGTTGAGGGGCAATGTCTAAAATAACTGACTGGTACTCTTCCAAAGTGTCAAGGTCAAGGAGGACATGGAAAGACAAAGGGAGGGTTTCAGACTGGAGGAGACTAAGGAGATGGGACAACTAAATAGAGGCCGGGGTCCTGGATTGGATCCTGGAGAGAAAATTGGTATTAGTGGGAAGCTAGTGAAATCGAAATCAATCCATGGTTTAGTGGCTAGTACTAGACCAAGATTAATTTCTTATTTTTTTGCTGTTTTGTTTTGTTTTGTTGAGAGAGAGAGGGGAAGAGAGAGAGAGAGAAAGCGAGCCTGAGCTGGGGGTGGGGCAGAAAGAATCTTAAGCAGGCTTCACACCCAGCCCCACACAGGGCTCGATCTCACAACCCTGAGATCCTGACCTGAGTGGAAACCAAGAGTCGGACGCTTAACCGACTGAGCCACCTAGGGGCCCCAATTTCTTAGTTTTAATAGTTGTTTGTGCCTATGTGAGAAGTTAACATTAAGGGAAGTGGATGAAAGAGATATGGTAACTCTTGGCCCTATTTTTGCAACTTTTCTGAAAGTTTCAAAGTATTTCGAAAAGTTTAAAATGTGCAATGGAAGGGGGCACCTAGCTGGCTCAGTTGGAAGAGGATGCGACTCTTGATCTTGGAGTCACGAGTTTGATCCCCACATTGGGTGCAGAGATTACTTAAAAAAATAAACAAAACAAATGTGCAGTGAGGTTGCTCTCCTTCCCCATCCCCTCTCCCCGCCACACACAAAAGATCTTGCAATGTAATCCATGCTCCTGATGGCTGTTCATGTGGACCTCACTGGCTTGCTGTGCTCCCCAACACACCTGCTCACCCCCAGGAGTCTGGGGGAGGGGAAAGAATGCCAGCTCCCCATCTGTTCCCTCCCTCCAAAGTCACGGATTCCATTTCACAGTGAAGTTCCCACGTGAGGAACCTCAGGGCCCATTGTGGCTTGTCGTCTATGGCCTTGGCATCCCGGAAACATCTTCACAATCCAGCTCTTTCCCTCCCCAGTGGGGAAACTGAGGTCCAGAGACCCTGCATCACCCAGAGTCAGCAAGGACGCCCAGCCAGGACTCCCGTCTCTCAAGCTCGGGGTGGATTAGGACCTCTTTGGAGTCACATCTGGATCTGATTCCTAGCTATACTGTTGAGTTAGCTGTGGAAATCTTGGAGACTACTTGATTTCCCTGGGCCTGCTTCCTCCCCTGGCCGATGGGAACAAGAACAGTGCCCACCTCACCTTTGTAAGGACCCCCCCAGAGCCAGACAGCGCAGCCAAGCTCTTCATAGCTGTCGGCTGTTATGACTGTCACAAACGCAATGCTGCCGCCCAGGGGGCTTTCATGAGCCCGGAGCCAACCTTTTCCCGGGAACCAGAAGGGCCCGTGCGGGCTTCTCCATTTCTTTGTGTCAGTCACTTTGCCTTCGTGGGCCTCAGTTTCCCCATCATGGCCCACGCTTAAGTATATCCGTGAGGAGGGTCTCCGTGCCCACACTCACCTCTCGTGGTCGGTGAAGACAAAGCGCCGGAGCTTGAGATCGCGCAGGACCAGCCCGTGCTGGTGACAGTGTGCCACGGCGGCGGCCATCTGGCGGAAGAGGGCGGCTGCCTCGGGCTCCGGGAGGCGGCGGCGGCGGCGCACCAGGCTGTGCATGTCCCCGCGCCGCCGCGGGAAGAAGGTGTACAGGTGGCGGGGGCCTGCCACGACGTCGGCGGGCCGTGCCACGTGTCCTTGCGGGGGCAGCCGCGAGTAGGGCTCCAGCACCGCTGCGGCCTCGCGGACCGGGTACACCTGCGGGCGGGGCTTGGCATGAGCGCAGGTGCCCACCCGGGGGAGCACGCGCCCGCCTGGGAAAGAGCCAGAGCCCACCCCCCGCCTATCCCCCGCACCCTCCCCACCCCCGCCTGGGTGGCTCAGTCGCTGGAGGTCTGCCGTGATCCCAGGGTCGTCGGATCGAGCCCGGCATCGGGCTCCCTGCTCGGCGGGAAGCCTGCTTCTCCCTCTCCCATTCCCCCTGCTTATGTTCCCTCTCTCTCTCTCTGTCAAATAAATAAATAAAATCTTAAAAGAAAGAAAGAAAGACAAGAAAAGGAAAAGGAAGGGCGCACCCAGTTGAAAAGGTGCGGTCTAACGGGATTCTGGGGAAGTGACCCGAATGATTCAGACATGCCCATGGGGTAAGCTTTCCAGGTGGGGGACAGGGGCAGTACAAAGGCCCCGAGGCAAGAAACAGCTTAAGTTGCTGGAGAAAGCAAACCAGCCCCAGAGCAGTTCAGGGGGAGTAGGGTAAGGGAGGGAAGAGGGGCAGTGGTGAGAGTGGTGAGGTTGTCGGAAAACGTGCTAAGGGCTTATGGACGTCAGACGGGAGCCCCGCGGCAGCCCTGAAAGGTGTGTTCTGTTTTACTGCTGGTGAGACTGCTGTTCAGAGAAGGAAGGGCGCTTGTTGGAGGCCATACAGCCGATCAGAGGCAGAGCTGGGAGACTCACTCAGTTTGTCTGCCTTTAACCCTTCCCATGTTATGTTGGCTCTGCCACACAGAAAATAAACCAATAAAGCATATACATATTTAATTCATGAAAAAAATGTAAACATGTCTTAAAACAACACACAGTTGGGTGACATGGAAGAAAGAATTAAAAAACAGGCTACTTTTTTTTTTTTTTTTTTGAGTCAGGGCAAGCATGTTCCTTCTTCTGTACATGTGCACTTGCTTGTGCTGCTTCCTGGATGCTCTTCCCTGGACACCCACAGGGCTGGCTCCCCAGCTCATACAAGTCACTGCTCAAATGACACCTCCCTGGAGAGTCCTCCCTGGACTAAAATCACCTGCTCCCCCACGGTCTCCCAGCTCCTGGCTTTCTCTCCAAAGCACTTATGATCACCTGGCCCAGGATCAGCCAGTGTCATGTTTTACTTATTCCCTTGTTTCCTGTCCAGGTCCTCCACTAGAGCATCAGCTTAATGAGAGCAGAACTCTATCTTGGAACCACAGCATGGTGCACGCCACGTTAAGGTGCTCAGTGAAGGTTGGCTGAATGAATGAATGAATAGGGGAAAATCTACAGACAGGACAGCAATCCTTCTACACACTGACCAGAGAAGGTGATGTGGAAATGGCGGGGTAGCCCCACAGCTCATGCTAGCATGGGGATAAGTATGGGCCAGGAGACCCCCCTAAATGTTTCTCAATAGGGCACCTGGGTGGCTCAGTGGGTTAAAGCCTCTGCCTTCGGCTCAGGTCATGATCTCAGGGTCCTGGGATCGAGGCCCGCATCGGGCTCTCT
>LNAC01000050.1:3037049-3069734 GCA_002007465.1 Ailurus styani
TCTCAGCAGGGAGCCTGCTTCCTCCTCTCTCCTCTCTCTCTGCCTGCCTCTCTGCCGACTTGTAATCTCTCTCTCTGTGTCAAATGAATAAATAAAATCTTTAAAAAAAAAAAAAAAAACAACCTTCCCACCACTGCTTTATTAACTTTAGGAGGACCCTGGGCCATCAGGAAGCTCCGCTCGCCCCATCCTGCTAAGGGGTTGCCCCTGCTAAGGGGTAGTCTGAGGATCAGCGCTGGGAAAGCAGCCCCCGAGCTCTGCGATGACTGCAGATTTAGGAGCTGACTCCAGGACTCCAAAGAGCTGGCGTGGTCACCTGGGGAGACCTGAGGTCGGGCAGACGTCAAAGCGTTCGTTGGATAGAGGCAGCGCAGCTTCCCGCCTTTGCACAGATGCGCTGGGCAACATCAGGAAAGCTACTTCAAACCCTGCTGGAGCTGAAGTTCCTCCTCCGTAAAAGAGGCTTATAGGGGCGCCTGGATGGCTCAGTGGTTAAGTGTCTGCCTTCGGCTCAGGTCAGATCCCAGGGTCCCACTCAGCGGGGAGCCTGCTTCTCCCTCTCCCACTCCCCCTGCTTGTGTTACCTCTCTCACTGTGTCTCTCCCCGTCGTATAAATAAATAAAATCTTTTTTTAAAAATGGGCTTATAGTCAGGTCATGATCCTGGAGTCCCAGGATCAAGTCCCTCATCAGGCTCCCTGCTCAGCAGCGACTCTGCTTTTCCCTTAGACCTTCTCCCTTCTCATTCTCTCTCTCTCTCAAATAAATAAATAAAAGCTTTAAAAAAAATGGGCTTATAGGAGTCTCACTTCATAAGGTGTTTGCTGGGACAAACTGCTTAGAACTATAGAACTTACAGCCTTAGAACTAAGAACTTAGAGCTTAGAGCCTAAGTGCTCAATAAATAGAATGGAGGCTCAGAGAGGGGAAGGCACCCATAACAGCGTTTACACCCCAAGCCTCGGAAGCCCTGGGGCCACTTCCCAGTTGGTGAAGCATCTCTGCACAGCCCTAGGGGTCCAGCACCTTCCTGGGAAATCTCTTTTAGGTCTTGATGTCCGCAGGCACCAAGGTAAAAAAAACTCCTGGGCGCCTGGGTGGCTCAGTGGGTTAAAGCCTCTGCTTTCGGCTCAGGTCATGATCTCAGGGTCCTGGGATCGAGGCCCGCATCGGGCTCTCTGCTTGGCGGGGAGCCTGCTTCCCCCCCTCTCTCTCTGCCTGCCTCTCTGCCTCCTTGTGATCTCTCTCCCTCTGTGAAATAAATAAATAAAATCTTTAAAAACAAAACAAAACAAAACAAAACTCCTCCAGGCAGAGGTTGGATGAATCATGGGTGGAATTACCTTTGTTTCTTATTTCAGAACCCCAGGGACCAGCTCACCTGTGTCTCAGGAACTTCAGGGCTCACCAAGGTGTCCTGGGATCTCATTTAGCCCTGGAGACTCCCCTTCCAGGGAGGGACTAATGAACTCGTTTTCTACACCAGGACATCTAGACTCAAAAGGAAAATCCCACAACAGTAAGGGACAAAGAAAGGTGGGGTTGGTTGTTTTCTGAGCTTCTCTATGAAGCCAGCACTGTGCTGGGTTTGCTCAGACATTCCTAACTTTGTTCATGCTGCGTCAGACCCTGTTCGAACTGCCGGGGACTCAGCAGTGACAAGACTGACCCATCCCTGCCCTCACAGATCTCATAAATCAGTGGGAAGACAGACCATTATCCAGAAAATAAAATCAATAGTCAAGATCCTTTAAAATTGATGTCATGTATTTTATTGAATAAACAGATAGTATAGATTTGAATAGGATAGATTTGTCCTCTCTCAGACATGACAGGAGTGTCTGTTTTCATGAGGGCTCATCAGGAAGGTGATGTTTAAACTAAGATCTCAAGGAAGAGATGGGTGAGAAGTGCAAAGGTCTGCGGGGACACAGAAAAAGTAAGTGCAAGGGTCCTGAGGCACTTAAGGAACCATGAGATGGGAGCTATTACCTCTATTCTACAGATGAGTGAAAGTAAGGGGCTTACCCAAGAGCACCCAGCTTGTAGTATGAAGCAGATTTGAGACTTGCTGGGACAGCTAACTCCAGTGGCCACAATGCCCAGGGACATTTTACAACTTTTGCAACCCAGCTGCCCTCACCTGGACTGGTGGATGTAGCTTCAAACTATACCCAGGGTATGGTCCCCAGGTTTGGGAATGGACTTTGTCACAGTTGAGGGTGTCAAATCCCAGTTCTCTAGACCAACAGAACATAAAATATTCACCACACATGTAGTTTCAAATTTTCTAGTCATTCATTAAAGAAGAACAAAAAGAAACTGATTTTCTTAAAGATGTATTTATTTATTTGAGAGAGAGAGACAGCATGCATGCACACGGGGGTGGGGGGTAGAAGGAGAAGGACAGAGAGAATCTCAGGCCGGCTCCCTGCTAAGCATGGAACCTGACAGGGAGCGCGATCTCACAACCCTGAGATCATGACCTGATCTGAAATCAATCATTGGACACTCAACCCACTGAGCTACCCAGGCACCCCTAGGTGAAATTAATTTTAATAACATATCCTATTTAATCCCATATATCTAGCATACTATCATTTCAACAAATAATAAAAAATTATTAATGAGATACTCTAATTTTTTTTCTTACTAATGTTTTCAAAATCTGGTATTTTACACTTAGTTAGGAAAGAATTCAGCGTGGGAGATAAATTGTCAGTGCTTGAAGTGAAATGTTGTTCTACCAAAACAATTAAATTGTATTTAATGGACAAAATGTTTCACCTGCTTTAAAATCAAAAGTTCAATCACATGGAAAAAATTCACTTTCTTAGTCATGCTAGCCGTGTTTTAAATGCTCCATAACTTCAGGTAGTAAGTGGTTACCAAATTGAGTAGCACAGCCCTAGACCAAGAATTCCTGGCACACGATCCAGGGAGTGTAGCAAAGAAGCAAAGGGCCCGTTGGGTTTATAGCACAGACACTAAATAGCCTTGAGCTTCAGTTTTATGCATCTATAAAATGGGATTAATTATACCCATCCTTGCATTGTCATCCCAAGGATTAAATACATTAAGGCATCCTCCAGTCAGATCACATTTCCTGGGTACAAATCTTACCACTTCCAAGGGATGAAATTTCAGGTAAATTCTTTAAGCTCTCTGTGCCTCAGTTTCCTCCTCTGTAAAATGGAGATAATAGTACCTGTTTCATTGGTTTGTCATGAGGATCCAATGACTTAATATTTGTGAAATGCCTGGAATATAAATGCTATATAAATATTCATTAAAAAGTAAGAAAAAGAAATGGTGACCAACTCCCCTCCCCAATTAAATGCAAAAATGTGCACTTTCCTAGAGAGAGAATTTGGCTTTCATGACTTTCCTTCTCTCCAGGCTTAGATGTGGCGCTACACTGGTTTCTGAGCCCAGCCGGCTACCTTTCTATTGGCCGGGGTTCTGCCAGCCCTCGGCACTGCGGGAAGGGACTCAGGCTGTGCTCCGAGGGAGGAGAAGCATGGGGGTCCGAGGACCGATGACAGCAGCTGCTTGCCTCCTTCCTTTGCACCTGGCCTGGCTGGTGCCTGCCACACACCTGAGATTCTACCACTGTGTCCTTTGCCCGTGTGCGTTCTACCCCCACCCAAGGGCAAATGATCCTCTCCCTCAGCCAAAGTTGAACAATGCCTTGGAAAGAATTGTGGTTGGAGGGACGCCTGGGTGGCTCAGTTGGTTAGGCAACTGCCTTCGGCTCAGGTCCTGATCCTGGAGTCCTGGGATCAAGTCCCACATCGGGCTCCCTGCTCAGCGGAGTGTCTGCTTCTCCCTCTGACCTCTTTCCTCTCATGCTCTCTCTCTCTCTAAGAAATAAATTAAATCTTAAAAAAAAAAAAAAGAATTGTGGTTGGATTCCAGGTCTGGCTAAAGCCATGTGTCCTGTGAGATAGAAGGCAGGTTATCTCCCCTTTTGGAGCCCTACTGTTCTTCCCTGTAAAATAGGAAGGAAGAGTTGGACTTAAGTCAGTGCTTTCCAAAATATACAATGTACACCAATGGTAGGGTGCCAGGTAGTTTTAGGGTCTCAAAACTATTAAATAACATTGCATCAGATCGTGATATGGGTATTTCTTTCTGATTTTCTTCCTGTTCCTCCAGTTACTGGGGAGAAAGTCTCATTTAACAGCTTCTATATCTTTTTTTTTTAATGATGTATTTATTTATTTGAGGGGAGAGGAGCAGAGGGAGAGAGAGTCCCAAGCAGACTCCGTGGCGAGCCCGGAGCCCAATGTGTGGCTCAATCTCACAACCCTGAGATTTGGACCCTGAGATTTCCACCTGAGCTGAAACCAAGGGAACTTACCCCAGGTGCCCCAGCTTCTATGTCTTTAACACCTCACTTGCTAAGCGAGAGAGCAGGGGCAGTTCAGAGCCTTCAGCAAGAGACAGGATTTAGCTAGAATCTAAGAATCTTGTTTTGCTGTTCTTATATTCAATGACTTTTTTAAAATTTATTTTGAGAGAAAGAGAGAGAGCTCAAGCAGGGGGAGGGACAGAAAGGGAGGAAGAGCGTCTCAAGCAGGCTCCATGGTCAGCATAGAGCCCCAAATGGGGCTCGATCTCAGGACCCCGAGATCATGATCTGAGCCAAAATCAAAAGTCAATCAACCGACTGAGCCACCCAGGCACCTCATTGTATTCAATTTTATGGTCCCTTCCTCTTTATGGAAAATGATGGCTTTTCATTTTAAGTCAGTGATTTAACTTTTCCATTTTAACTAAATTTCCCTACATTTTTAAAAATGAGCTGATTGAAAGAAAAACACTGCAGAACTAATTGTACAAATGGGTAAACAGATTTGGACCAGTGGATCTGGGAATGACAGTGGGTGACTCAAGAGTTGCAGCCCTTAGCTTGGGCTCCTCTTGGGGAGCCCTTATGAGGTGACTGGGTACCTCCTTCTTCCCTAGGGTCTCCCAAGGGCTTTGCAGAAATCCTTCATCATCTGAATCTGACTCCCGCTGGGCCCCAGGAAAGGCAGGAAGACCAGTGCCAGGGAAAACGTCAGCCTAGCGGTGGCCCAGGGGGAGTCGCAGTCCTGCTGGGAGATCTAGCTCCATCCTCTGAGTGTGGGAATGTGATTCTCTGCCCATGGATGGAGCACGGCCCCATGTGGGTGCTTCCCTGACATCATCTCCGCCCTCAAGGCGTCCACCAGGGTCCTGTTTTCACGCCTGGAGACAGATAAGGGAACCAGAATTCAGAGAGTAGGTGCCACAGTGAGATTAGGAAGCCTCCAGTCTGGCTCCAAGTCTGGGTGGCCTTTATCTACAGCTTTGTGCCACCTCCTTGGCCTGCACTGGCTGTGGGACACTGGGCGGGTCACTTAGCTGCTCTGAGACCCAGAGTCCTTATCTATAAGGTGGACTTGACCTAGTATGGCCTTCGGACAGGATCGGGGGATTGAATGGCACATGGCTCTGGGGCACGGTTACTGCATTTTTAAATATTTTTTAAAGATTTTATTTATTTATTTGACACAGAGAGAGAGTACAAGTAGGCGGAGAGGCAGGCAGAGAGAGAGAGAGAGAGAGGAGGAAGCAGGTTCCCTGCTGAGCAGGGAGCCCGATGAGGGGCTCCATCCCAGGACCCTGAGATCATGACCAGAGCCGAAGGCAGAGGCTTTAACCCACTGAGCCACCCAGGAGCCCCCAGTTACTGGATTAAATGATGGACTAACCAGTGCTTAGAAGAGTTCCTGGCACAGAGTAAGCCCTTGATGGTAAGTGGCTGACATCATTTCCACAAAGCCGAAGCTGCCCCCTCTCAGCCCCTCTCTCCCCTTACCCTTGCAGCAAGGACACCTTGAGAGCTGAGGCTGGAGAGGTAGGGGGACATTTCCTGAGCACCCCCCATATGGCAGGCCTGGGCTGTTTTCCTCAGCTGCTTCCTCATGCAACCCTGACCACAACCCTGTGAGCCAAGAGTGAACTTCATGTTCGTTTCACCCATGAGAAAATTAGGTGTCAGAGAGGAGAAGTAACCTGCCCAGGATCACACAGCAAGCCAGAGGGGTTTGAACCCAGGCGTGTGTAGTTCCAATGTTCCAGAATCCTCCACTAGATTGACAGGAAGTTCCTGGGGAAGTCCCACGCCCTCCTCAAGGGCGAGGAATCCTCTCCTGGACCTGTATTGGGAGGAGCCAGAGACCGCAGAAGGAAAGCTGGTTTTGGTTCTGACCTTGCCGCCAATAGTTGGGTGACCTTGGGCAGCCACCAGTCCTTCTCTGGGCTCAGCCACATAATTACTGCTTTGTGTGTGTTGGAGGTGGGGCTCTGCAAATTTCCAGGGATCCTGATTCTCTCCCTTGCCTTGCCGCTGGGAGGAGGGGGAAGCCCTAGGTCCTCAGCTCCCAATACTGGAGTTGTTGCTGAGTCATCTGATCCCTGCCTGCCTCCCTCCCGCTGGTCCTGAAGCCGCCAGGGCCGGGGAAGGAAAGGGAAGGAAAGGGATTACGTGTATTTGATTCAGGCCACTGCCCAGCCCTCCTGTTTCTGGGAAAAGCTTGAGGAGTGGGAGGGGGTACTGAAGTGTTCAGCCAGCAGCCAGTTGCATCAGAAAAAGTTATGCAAGGTGCCCTCCTGGGTCAGGCACAGAGCCCTGGGCCATAGCCCCTACCCCCACTCTGGTCCCGTGGGTGCCAGAATGAGGACTGCTAGGCCGCATGGGGGACCCATGCCAGGCCTGGGCCTCAGGGAGGGACCCACGGACGGGGAGGGAAAGGTGCCGCTCGTCCATGTGGGTCATGGAACTCTAGGCTGAAAGGAGTCCAGAGCCAACCTGTCCAGTCTATCTGTCCCTGGAGAAAGACAAGACTAAGCAGGTGCCCTGGACACTGACTGAGCCCTGATCCTTGACTCTGGGCATAGACTGAGCCCTATCCCAGACTTTGGACTCTTACTGAACTCCGAGGAAAACTTGGGCAGAGCCTGAGCCCCCATCACTGCTCACAGCCACAGCTAAATCCTGACCCTGGCCCAAACCAAGCACTGACTTGGTCACTGTCTAGCCACCAACCTTTTCCCACCCTGACTGATGTGGGAAGCAAAGGTAGAAGAAAAATTATTAAATTTCCTTACTACCTACAGCCCATTGACAGGTCCTTGAAACAGGCAGAGTGACCTTCCTCTAGGGACTCAACTGCCTCGCTGTTAATACTTTGATAAGGGCGAAGGCAACCCTACCTGGAACACGACCTCTCCCTCACCACCCCCCCACCCCTCCGCCCCAAGGATCCTGTAAGTCTACTTTAACATATAAAAATTCCTTTGGAAACTTCCTTTATCTCTGACCCTCCCCCCCAAGATACATGTTGGGAATCATCCCCCAAGCATATGGCCCCCACCGATATACATCTGAAGGGTCTCATGACTGAGGTTTTATCAGAGGGTAATAAATGACATTTTCCCAACAATAGCTAGCTCCCTCCAGGTCCTGGAAACCTTGCTTCCAAAATTCCTTAGAGGCTTATACTATCCCTAACCCCCTCCCAACTTGAAAATATGTGATGGGCCACTCCCCATGACCCCGGTGCAGCTCTTTCTGCCCACGGGTCCTGTCCCCGTGCTTTAATAAAATCACCTTTTGCACCAAAGATGTCTCACGAATTCTTTCTTGGCTGTCGGCTTTGAATCCTGATGTCTTTCCTATAGCGCTGACCCTTGATCTAAATTCCAATTCCAGCTCCTGATTAAGCTACAATCCCGCAGGCAGACCCAGCTCTACTCTTTTACCAGATAAACTCCAGCTGGAGCCCTAGGCCTGGTCCGTCAAGAACAGAGAACTGTGCTCAGGCACAGACACCAGGAGCTTGGCACTTGCTGGCCTCCCTTCTGGCAGTCTTACCCCTTACAGACTGAAGACGGCCAAAGGGCTGGATTGAACCAGAAACCCCATGGAGCCGTCCTCTGAATAGCCCGGGACTGTGACTCAGCAGGGTGGGGGCAGGACACAGAATGAGGCAGGGCCGCTGGGGATGGGCTGGAGCAGGTGCTGTGTCAACGCAGTGGGGGGAGAGGTTAGAGTCTCTCCCCCAACGCAGAGTCTCTCTCCCAACGCAGTGTCTCTGAGGTTAGAGCTGTAGGTGGGGTGTGGGGAGAGCCCGGGTCCGGAAGTGGATGGTGCACGTGGATGCCCAGGACCACTGAAGTACAGCAGCCCAGCCTAAGTCCTGTCCACCTCCATCTACCCATTTGTTGCCCATTTTTCCGTCCCTCAGCCATATCATTCTCTCAGAGCATCCTTTTTCCCTTCATAATACACGTTATAATTTGGAGTTGTAATTTGGAATTATATATGTATTAATTGTATGTGACCAAATGTTAATAAATTAATAGCATATTAATAAATTAATACAATTAATAAAGATATTAATTATATATATTACACATCTATGTCTGTCTCTCCCATGAAACTATATGCTCCTTTAGGGCAGGCACTTGTCGGTTTGGCTCACCAGTGTCTGTTAAGTGCTCAGTGAATAGCAGCTGAAGGGATTAAATCCCTCCACTGATGGATTTGCCCCTCATCCATCCATCTACTGTTCACTCATAACCCATTCCCCACCAACTGCCCTTCAAATTTCTCCTACTATCTGTCCACTTTTCCATCTGCCCTCCAATCATCCTCCATCCGTCCACATATCTGTCACTTATGTATCTTTCCAGCATCAATCAAATAATTCATATAGTCATTCATTCATTCATTCATTCATTCATTCATACATTCATTCATCCAAAAAATATGTGTTGCATACACACTTCTATGGCAGGCACTGTTCGAAAGCCTGGGAATACTGAAGTAAAGATAACAGACAAAAATGGTGCCTATATCCCACTAGGAAGAAAGCAGGCAAGAAATAATTAACATACAAATACCTAAATGGTGGGGCATGTTAGAAGGCGCCAGGAGAGTGGGCAAAAAAGATCCAGAGGGTAGGGTGGAGGCAGGTGGTAGCCGTAGTGAGTAAGGTGGTCCAGCAGACGCCCTGAGAATGTCTGGAAGCAAGTTTCTCAGGCCGGGGAATGGCTTATGCAAAGGCTCCAAGGGAAGCCTGACTGGTGTGCCGGGGCAAAGGGGGTCGGCGTGGCTGGAGAGGGACAGGTGAGGGGAGGTGGTGCTAGGTGAGGTCAGACAGCGTGTAGAGACTCAGAGCGTCAGGAGCTTTGAAAACCTTTGAAAAGAATCTGGGGAGAAAGGAGCAGCTCTTGCCATAATTCTGTTAGGAAACTCCAGAGGCTCAGAACAGAGCAATAATGAGATGGGATTGAACTCCGGGTCTATGTCAAAGGTGGAGACAGCAGGATTACTGGGGTTTCAGAAGTGGAGTGAGGGGGAACGAGAGGGGTCAGGGGTGCCTCCAAGGTTCCTGAGCCTGGACAGCTCCAAGTGTAAACCTGCCATCAGAGGAGAAGGGCCAGGTGCGCTGAGGCAAACCAGAAGGTCCGCTGTGGTTTTGTTGGGTTTGAGATGTCATTCAGACATTCTTGCTGAGACGCCAGGCAGGCCACTTGATGTATACACTGGGGGTCAGGGGAAAGGACTGGGCTGAAGTGGAAGATCCAGAGCCAGGGGCAGGAGACTGGCGGAGAGCCAGTGGGAGACAGGGTCCTGGGCCCCTCCCGCAGGAAGGAGCGAGCCAGGTGGGTAGAAGGACAGCCAGCAGGGTGGGGACTTCAGATGCCAAGTGAAGAGAGAAGGTGTACCAGGGAGCAGGGACGGGGTTGCCTGTGTCAAAAGCTGTTGATCAGTTGATAGATGACGACCGAGAATTGAGTGTTGAATTTTGAGACCTGACGCCCTTGACAACTGCAGTTTCAGTGGGTGTGGAATGGGGTGAGCTGGTAGAAGTGGGATTGGATTGGATTTAAGAGAGACAAGGAAATACAGACAATGAGAACAGACACTTTTTCAAAGTCCTTTGCTGCGAAAGGGAGCAAAAACAAAAACTAGATGGTAAATGTGGAGAGAGCTGCAAGGTCAAGTGAAAGCTTTGTCTTCAGGCTCCATCCACCTACCACCCAACCATGACTCTATTCAGCTGCCATCTACCATCTATCTCTCCATCCACGATTCGCCATGGATCTGCCCGAATATCCATTCCTCGTTTGTAAGCTAAGAAGTCTGTCCTGAATTCCTACGATGTACCAGCTCCCATGCCGGCACTGGGGTTGGGGGCTTGGAGGGCAAGAAATGGAGAACCCAGAATCTGGTCCATGGGAGGTTTTCAGTTTAGGTGGATCGGATGAATTAGGAAGCAAGCAGCCGTGGTGCCTACCCTCCAGGTGCTTGATCTAGTAGGACACAGAATGCCAGAGCTGGGGGCCATCATCTGGGTGTCATCTGATACAAACCAGGGAGGGAAAGCATTTTGCCTGAGGTCACACTGTGGGTCAGTGACGGAACCAGGATTCACACCCAGGTCTCTTTCTTTTTTGTTTTTTTCCTCTTCCAGGATGTTTTGTCCAAGGTGACAGAAGTTAGCTGGGGCAAGGAGCATGCAGGAATGTGGCACTTTCCAGAGGATAGATTTTTAAATATTTGTATTTATTCATATTTTTGGCTCAAAATTCAAAAGGTGCAGTGGGTAATACTTGAAGTTTCCCCCCATTCCTGTTTTCAGCCCTCTAGTTCTGCTTTCTGGAGGCAACCAATGTTCTTATATCTCCTTAAAGACATAGTGATTGGGGCGCCTGGGTGGCTCAGTTGTTAAGCGTCTGCCTTCGGCTTAGGTCATGATCCCAGGGTCCTGGGATCAAGCCCCGAGTTGGGCTCCCTGCTTGGTGGGAAGTCTTTTTCTTCTCTCCCACTCACTCTGCCTGTGTTCCCTCTCTCGCAGTGTCTCTCTCTGTCAAATTCATAAATAAAATCTTAAAAAAAAAATAAAGACATAGTGATGACTATGGTCCCCTTTATGCACAGAGGGGGGCATACACACGGTCCTTCAGATTGCTTTTTTGCTTCGTATTTAACAATTTGTCTCAGGGATCATTCTACATTGATTCAAAAAGACCTTCTTGATTTTTTTACAGCTTTGTAGTATTCCACTGTAGGGATGTTCCAGCTTCTTGAAACCATCCTTGTCAGTGAACATTTCATTGTTTCCTGTCTTTGACTAGCAAAAACAATGCTGCAGTGTTTATACACGGGGAAGCAGGGAGCAACTCTGAGCTAATTTCCTAGAAACGAAATTGCTAAGTCAATAATTTGAGCATTTGTACTTTTTTTTTTTAAAGCAGGTTCCACGCCCAACATAGAGCCCAACATGGACTTGAACTCATAACGCTGAGATCAAGACCTGAGCTGAGATCAAGAGTTGGATGCTTAACTGACAGAGCCACCCAGGCGCCCCTGGTTGCTTGCACTTTTAATGGAAATTTCTAGATGATCATCCATGGAGATTGTGTCAATCTACCTCCTGGTAGCAGAGCATATGACTGCTTGCTTCCCCACAACTTCGACAGCACAGCGGCTTATCAAAGTTTGTGATCTGCACCAACCTGAAGTGCTTTCATGAAGCTTCCCTATGTTTCTCTCGTTCTGGCGAATGAACCTTTTCACATTTTACAGTCACAGAGCCAGATGGCGAAGAGGAACTTGTCAAGGTCAGCACCTCCCAGCTGCTTTGGTGAGCCGTGAGCACCCCATCTGGGGAGGTGACCCAGCAGTGGTAAGAGGAGGCCAGGCGCTGGCCTGGCAGGAACTATGCTTCTGAGATCAGTTTCAACTCCCTCTGCTTCCTCCGCTCTCACCTCCCTTCCCCCTCCCAGGCGTGCCCACAGGCTGGGCTGTCACTTCTCTCTCATCTCCCTCCGTGACTGCACCCCCACAGATCACTCCAAAGTTCCTGCCCCTCCTTTGGGATTCCTTCCTCCTGTCATTTGCCCTTTTCTTGGCCCAGAGCTTCTGGAATGCTGGGCTCAGGTGACAAGCAGCCCTCGCACTTGGCCCCACAGGACAGGGAAGAATATCAGAATCTTAGGCTCTCTGCTCTTGACACTTGGTGACAGGCAAGGCCTCACCCCTCATTGTGGGGCAGCTGGCAGAGTGTGTGTGGTGTGTACGGGTGTGCCGACGTGCAGATACTGCTGGGTGTTGCACGGATGTGTGTCTCTGTGGCCGTCTGCGGTGAAGGAGAAAAGGCTTGGGTCTAGAACCAGGGCAGACCTAGGTTTGAACCCTTGTTTAGCCTCTAGTCGGCAGTGTGAACTTGGGCCAGTCACTTGCCCTCTAGAAGCATCAGCTCCGGGTCTGTAAGGCTGGAATGACAACCAAGGAGCTGGCCCCTGCCAGCCTTGCCTGCCTCCTTCCAACCCTCTGTCCCCTCCCCCATTCAGTCTGCTCCAAACATACTGCTTTTTTCCCCTAGTCCTTGTACAAACCAAATTCGTCCTGCCTTGGGGCCTTTGTCCTTGTTGTTCCGTCTGCCTGGAACTTCCCACATCTTCCCAGCTTCCTCCCCCTCCTCCTCCTCCTCCTCCTCCTCCAGGTCTCAGGTCAAATGTCACCTCCTTGGAGAGGTTCTCCCTAACCACTCATGAAGCGTCGTGCCCACACCGGTCCCAGTGGTCTGTCTCTAGTCCATAGCCCTGTCTTCATGTATTCACAGCACCTGCCAATGATCTCACTTATGTATTAAATTATTTATCATCTGCCTTCCTAACCCCAGCAGAAACGACAAACCTGGAGGGCAGCAAAGCCTCCTCCTTCTGTCTAGCAAAGAGCCGGGCCCCTACCGGGTGTTCAGTGACTTGTCAAAAGAATGAATGTAAAACGCTCAGCACAATGCCTGACATATAATAAAAGCTCAGAATTATGGGGTATGTTTATTACGTAAGTGCAGATGGCTGTCATCATTTATGGGGAATACACGGCTCTGCTCAACAATTCTTATAACAAGTATTTATTTGATCCTGTGTGATGAAGAGTTATGAGAGAAACAGAAATAGGAGATCCAGGGCCTGCTGTTGAGGAAGAGACGGGATCGCTGGGAAGACAAAGACTTTGGGAAAATAATAAGACTATTGAGATCATGACGCATTGTGTTTCTCTAACAAGACCGGAAGTTGCTATCACCACTCCGTTTTTGTTGATGAGAAGCCAGGGCTCGGGGAGACCGACATGCCTAAGATCACGCACCTGGTCTGAAGCATGAGGTTTAACACAGCACCTATGCCCACAGCGGGGACTCAGTGGCCAAGGGCATCACGCACCTGTCGGACTTCCCAGAGGCGCTTCCAGGACTCGCCAGGCAGGACCACGCCTGGGCACCCAGGTAGAGGCCCAGGGCTGCTGGTGTTCCTCACAACTCAGGGCTCCTGGTGGAGAGGTCTGTGTGAGGGGCCCGAAGGGTCTGTCTGCCGGGAGGCCTTTACCCCTGAGCTCCAGGGTCTGGGCTGAGGGGGGCCTTTGTCCTGTGATTGGAAGGGACAGGATGGGGTCAGGTGGAGGCCTGGGAGGGGAGGAACGAGGCCACGCTTGTGCTCATGGGACACACGTACACGCCAAGCTACACAGGCACTTGTGTACACGCGCATACACACACACACCCTTCTTGCACACGCTTCTCCCCACAGACACACGGATGACTGCTCGCACTGGCCCGGCCCTCCCAGTTTCTCGGTCTGACTGGAGTCATTCGAGCTCTCTGAGCTTGGCAACAGCAGACTCAGTCCCCCCATTCACCCAGCAGCCACAGTGCCCAGCCCAGGGCAGGCACTCTAGATCCGTGGAGAAGGGGGGTGCCTGGGTGTCTTAGTCGGTTGGGTGTCTGCCTTCGGCTTCTGTCACAGTCCCAGGATCCAGGGATCAAGGCCGGCATTGGACTCCTTGCTTGGCAGGAAGCCTGCTTCTCCCTCTCCCTTTGCCTGGGGTTCCCCCTGCTTGTCCCCCTTGCTCTCTCTATCTCTCTCTGTCAAATAAATAAAATTAAAAATTAAAAAAAATATGTGGAGATGATAAATTCCTTCCCTTCCTCTTTCCATCTTATATTTATCACCCCGTCCTGCTCTGTTTCCTCCTCCCTCAGGGCCTCGAGGATCAGGGAACGGTAAGGCCCTGACCCCTCCCTCTGCACTCCCCCCTCCTTCACACAGCAAGCATCTGCTGAGTGTGCGTTCAATGCCACAGCCTGGCAGCTCTCCCCGTGCCAAACCCGGCCAGTGGGCGAAGCTGGGTACACACCCGGTGGACATACTGTTTTCTTCCCTCCCTCTCCCTGCCTTGACCGCACGTCCGGGGCCAGATGCTTATGAAATCCCGTGGGTTCTTCCATCACCAGGATCCTGGTGGCCCGGTGCCCAGGGCTTGGCTTTGGGGTTTGGCAAAGCTGGGACAGGAAGTTCACAGTCCTTGGTGATGCCAGCCCAGGCTGAGACTTGGAGTGGGGCCAGAGTCCTGGGTCCCACCACCACTCAGGCCAAAGGAGCACACCTGTGAACAGACACGTGGGGATGTGGCCTGTAACAGGACATGATGTGTCCAAGGTCACAGGGAGTGTCATGGTGAAAATCCCACCATGGCACTGTTCACTTTTGAACACATCTGCCCTGTAATAGAGACAGACACTGCTGCCCAATACTATAGGACCAGAGTCTGAATCCCAGTCATTCACTAGCTGTGTGACCTTGAGCAAGACACTTCACATCTCTGAGCCTTATCTTCACTTACACATAGTAAATGCTCAATAAATGCAGCAGCGGAAAAAATCAGTCACAGTGTAAGTGCAAACATACACTGAGTGTATCAGCATGTCTACATACATACCATTATAATTTACACACCTGCTGGTATGCACATGAATGGACACTGGGACACACCCACATATGTAATATGCTTACCCAAAGGCTTGCGTAGGGGTCCACCATTTCACATATGGACATGAGTGTCTGTGAGTTCATTTGCACTGATTACTTTTTCACCAACAACATACACCATTCTCAGGGTGGTTTTCCAGAGGATTTTCTGAGCACTTGTGATAGGC
Organism: Ailurus styani; assembly: GCA_002007465.1. NCBI lineage: Eukaryota > Metazoa > Chordata > Mammalia > Carnivora > Ailuridae > Ailurus > Ailurus styani. Next base: position 3,052,091 of record LNAC01000050.1, read on the forward strand.
AGGATAAACCAGTGTGTTTATCTGGGTAAACAGGATGCCTGGATATCTAGCCAACACACATAATCCTGCCTGTGTCTGTGTGGACCTGCGTGAGGGCTTGTGGGTACGATCTCATCACTTCTCAGGTTGACCAGTTGGCAGAATCAGGGGGATGGGTGTATTTCTGCATCCGCAGAGGCCAGAGTTACGGCACACTCTGTACCTAGACTGTTTGGGTTCAGATGTCACCTGAGTAGCCTTGGGCAAGAGGCTCACACACTGTGCTCAGGTTCCTTCCCTGTGAGGTGGAGATAATGGTCGCCACACTACAGTGGCGGACAAAGAGAGCTCTTTTCTGTGAGGTACTGAGTACAGAGCGTGGCACAGACAAGCACTGTGTGTGCTGCCGTCTGAGTGTCTCTGCATCTGTCCTCTGTGCTGTGACATTACCTGGTCCTTCAGCCACAGCCCTGACTCCGACACGCCACCATCGTCCGTCTGCAGGGCCATCCTTTCCACTAGACTGTGAGGGAGGGCAGGACCAAGTCTGAGTCATCCATAATTATAACGTGTGTTGCCTGCTAATCTGAACCTCAGGCTCCTCCTGTGGGATCACAACAGCTACCATTTATCGGGCACTCCTACATGCCAAGCACTGTCGAAGCTCATAGGTCTTCAAACTGTCTCAAGAGATGGCCATTCTTGTTGGCTATTTTAAAGGGAAAGATACTGAGACCCAGAGGGGTTAGGGATCGCCTCAGCTCACACAGTGACTTGAACCCTGGCAGGCTGCCTGCCTCTCAGCCTGCTCTCAATGTAGGATGAAGAGTTGGGGTGTGAATGTCTGCCTCACTCAGGGCACCTCCCACTAACGCCTCCCCTGCCTCTATCAATAGAGAGCTTCCTGTCCCGCGCTGGGCCATCTCAGCTCCCTGCCCGGCACAGCACCCCCAGAGGCCAGGCAGTGGCCTCAGATCATGCCTCTTTGATCCAGTTGGGGGTGACATGGAGGAGCTCCTCTGAAGCTGGGCCTGAGAAGTCACCTCATCCCCTGGGTCAGTAGGAACAGGGAGGGGACACAAGAGTCAACAGGAGGGAGGTACAGCCTCTGGGGCTCAGGCTCTGGGAAAAAAGGGGTAGAGCAGAAGGTGACCCTCCCCACCCAAAGCCTGTCAGCGCCCCCCCCAGGCCCCCCCACCTCAGAGAGGAGGGAATGCAGGCTACAGGAAACCCAGCTTCCTTCTGAGGGAGGGGAGCCGGTCAGCCGGCTGAGCTGCCACCACCTCGAAGGAACACCAGAGGGTGCCCGAGGCAGCCATGGGCTCTGTGTCTATTCAGTTCAGGCCCCCCAGTGCCCTTTGGGTCTCCAGGAGCCACCAATGCCCAAGGCCTGTATTCTCCTGCTGGGGGGTGGAGCACCCTGCAAATGTCAATTAGGTTGGGTGATAGCGTCCTCCGAATCTTCCCTTACTGACACCCTGACTGATTTTCTGTCTACTCGTTTCCTCATTTACTGGGAGCATTACAACCCGCCACAGCCTGGAATCTCCCAGGGAAGTCAGCTGGGGCCGCTGTAGGGCCCCCCTCACTCCCTTGTTTCCTGGTCCATCCTAGGTTTTTTTCAGATGGGAGGGCAAATCTGATTCCTGTTACTCTATCTTGGCAAGAAAAATTGTATTATCTTTTTTTATTTAAAAAATAATTTTAGGGCACCTGGGTGGCTCAGTGGGTTAAAGCCTCTGCTTTGGGCTCAGGTCATGATCTCAGGGTCCTGGGATCGAGGCCCGCATCGGGCTCCCTGCTCAGCGGGGAGCCTGCTTCCCCCCCCCCCCGCCTGCCTCTCTGTCTCCTTGTGATCTCTCTCCCTCTGTGAAATAAATAAATAAAATCTTTAAAAAAAATAAAATAAAAAAATAATTTTATGTTTTTACATTTTACTTTAGTTTAAACCAGAACATTTACGGTGTGACTCATCCTCCAAATCCTTCAGAGGGACTGGAGGCTGCAACAGAGGCCCTCCTGGGCTGAGCAGGTGTTCCTTCACAGAATCCAGGCCTGAATCCGTGGTAGATAATTTTCAGGTGCCTCATTCGCCAGGTCCCGGTGGTATTTTGTCTTCTAACCTTGGCACCCCAGTTATACCTTCTCTTCTGCTTGGCAGGATAGCCACATTTGCCCCAGGTCGACTTCTGAAGGTGGTAGGCCTGAGAGCCACCAGGCCATCTTATTTCGACACTTTCCAAAGGATGATGTTCCCTTTGTCATCTCGTTTCTGCACCCGAGACTGCAAGGGGACACCTGGGTGGCTCAGTCAGTTGGGGGTCTGCCTTGGGCTCAGGTCATGGTTCCCGAATCCTGGATTAAGCCCCGCATCGGGATCCTAGCTCAGTGGGGAGCCTGCTTCTCCCTCTGCCTGCTGCTCCCCCTACTTGTGTGCTCTCCCTCTCTGTCAAATAAATAAATAAAATTTAAAAAAAAAAGTAACGTGAGATTTGCCCAAGAGTTGCAGAGATAATAGAGTTTGTATATACCCTTCAGCTGTGTCTGCTCACTGTCCTCCAATCAGGGACAGTTTCCTGGTCTTTCCTTGTCTTTTGTGACCTTGGCACTTTTGACGAGGGCTGGTCAGATATTTTGGAGGGTGTCCTTCAGTTTGGCTCTCCCAAGGCCAGCCTGAAGTGATGGAAGTTGGCGGGAAGAAGGCCACAGGGTGAAGTGTGCTTCCCATCACATCATGGTAGGGAGACTGAGATCTTGAGGCTTGTTACCAGGGGTGCTAACCTGATGGTTTGGTTCAGGTGGTGCCTTCACTGTCAAGCCTCTATTTTTCCCCTTTCCACATTCTATCTGTAGGAAGCTAAGTCCAGCTCATGCTCTGGGGTGAGGGGGAACCAAGCTTTGCTGCCTGGGGAGGAGGGTATCAGAGGACATGTGGACGCATGTTAAAGCCATCACAGAAATGACCCAAATTTGCGGGGGAGATAGTCGGAGACCACGCAAATATCCCTTTTCACTTTAAAGTTCCATCTGCTAATTTGAGTGTTCACAGGTGGGTTTGGCCTGCAGCCATTATAACTGTGGTGTGCTGGGTGATTTTCCTAATTCTCTCAATATTGAATCTATTAACTGGAAGTCTCTTGCAAGGAAGATTTGTCTCTTCTCCCTCCTTCCTTAAATGTATTCGGTCAATTATCTATATATTTTTACATTTTATTTTTTTAAAAGATTTCATTTATGTGAGAGAGAGAGACGGAGAGCACAGAGGGAGAGCAAGGGGTAAAAGTAGGCTCGCCGCTGAACAGACACGGGGCTCGATCCCAGGACCCCGAGATCATGACTGGAGCCAAAGGTAGACGCTTAATGGACTGAGCCACCCAGGTGCCACCTATTTTTTGCATTTTAAAGTTAATTATTTTTAAAAGCATAATACATTTTACGTGGTTCAAAATTCAAAGTGAGTGAAAGGGTGTGTGGAGCCAGTCTCCCTTCCGGTCCTCTCCCCGCCACCCTGTCCCCAGGCTCCTCCACAGAGGTGACCAAAGTCAATAGAGATTTTATGCATGTACAAGCAATAGCCATAAATATTCTTCTTTTTCCACAAATGGTTTAAAAGTATTCATAGTGGGAGCGCCTGGGTGGCTCAGTTGGTTAAGCGACTGCCTTTGGCTCAGGTCATGATCCCGGGGTCTTGGGATGGAGCCCTGAATCGGGCTCCTTGCTCAGCAGGGGGCCTGCTTCTCCCTCTCCCTCTCCCTGCTACTCTGCCTGCTTGTGCTCTCTCTGTGTGTCAAATAAATAAAAATTCTTCAAAAAAAAGTATTATAGTGTTCTGTACCCTACACCTTCTTCTTTTTTTTTTTTTATTTGACAGAGAGAGAGAGATTACAAATAGGCAGAGAGGCAGGCAGAGAAACAGGGAGAGGAGGAAGCAGGCTCCCTGCTGAGCAGAGAGCCCGATGCGGGCCTCGATCCCAGGACCCTGAGATCATGACCTGAGCCGAAAGCAGAGGCTTTAACCCAGTGAGCCACCCAGGCGCCCTTCTTTTTTTTTTTTAAGATTGTATTTATTTGAGAGAGAGAGAGAGTGCGCACACGAGGGGGGCGGGCAGAAGGAGAGGGAGAAGCAGGCTTCCCGCTGAGCAGGGAGCCCAACACAGGGCTGGATCCCAGGACCCCAAGATTGAGACCTGAGCCAACCCTATGCCTTTTCATCCAACAATATAACCTGGAGGTCAGTCCAGATCAGTACATAAAGATGTTCTCACTCTTTGACCTAGTGTTGCGGCGTAAATATGTGCCATGCTTTATTAACTAGTCCCCTACCAATGAACATTTAGGTTGTTTCCAAAGGTTTTCTCTTGCAAACAATACTGCGGTGTTCTTCCTACATGTGGAATTTACTCTACGGACATACCCGCATAAGAGGGGTGGACCAAAAGGCATGAGTATTTTTCATTTTGATACTGCCAAACCACCTTTCTTGGCATCTGCACCAATTTACACCCTGTGCTAGCTTCCTAGGGCCGCTCTGCAAGGTATCACAAAGTACGTGGCTTCAAACAACAAAAATGTACTGTGTCACAGTTTAGGAGGCTGAAGTCTGAAGTCAGGGAGTGGGCAAGGCCACCCTCCTTCTGAAGTCTTAGGGAAGAAGACTTTTTGGCTTCTTCTAGTTTCTGGTGGTTACATGCGGCCATTGGCATTTCTGGGCTTATAGACGCATCATTCCAGACTCTGTCTCCGTCTTCCTGTGGCCATCGGCCCTCTGTGTGTCTGGCATGTCCAAATCTCCAGCATGTCCAAATCTCCCTTTCCTTTTCTTATTAGGACCGGTTATTTGATTAAGGCCCATCTTAATCCAATAGGAACTCATCTTAATCTGCAAAGACCCTATTTTTAAATAAAGTCACATTCACAGACTCCAGGTGTACATGAACTTTGGGGAAACTGTACTGAACCCAGTACCCATCTCCCGTAGCAAAGTATGACAGTGAAACAGTCCCCTTTAACATTCCTCAAGGATTCACACAACAGTTGGTGTCGGTGGGAATTGACTTTGGTTATTGAATTCTGCTTCTCGGAAAAGAGATTCCCTATGTGGATGGGGCTTTGTAGGGGCCTGGGATTTATTGGGGTTACAGACCAGGGTTGGCTTCCTCCATGGCAGCTGGGAAGGAAAGCTAATGTGAGACACAGATTTTGTCATTTTGCCAGTGTGAAATTCCATTCCTGGTCCTGCCCAGCTGTGGGCACTAACTCAGAGTGTCCAGGTCAGAGGTCACAAGCGACCTCTCAGGAGTTGAAGCTGTCCCTGTTTCTCTTGCTCAGTGCTCAGTCAAGTTTTGAAACAGATACTAATGTTTAAAAAATGGATACATCTCTGGGGCGCCTGGGTGGCTCAGTTGGTTAAGCGGCTGCTTCCTGCTCAGGTCATGATCTCAGAGTCCTGGGATCAGTCCCTCATCAGGCTCCGCGCTCAGTGGGGAGTCTGCTTCTCCCTCTCCCACTCCCCCTGTTTGTGTTTTCTCTCTTGCTGTCTCTCTGTCAAATAAATAAATACAACCTTTAAAAAGATAATAATAAATAGATATATCTCATATACAAATTTTGATTCTAACTTCTCTGGAAAAAAATATATCTGTTCACACTGTGCTCACATTTCCACAGGGCAACAAACATTCCTAAATAGGTTTCTTTTTTTTTTTAAGATTTTATTTATTTATATGACAGAGAGAGAGATTACAAGTAGGCAGAGAGGCAGGCAGAGAGAGAGGAAGAAGCAGGCTCCCTGGTGAGCAGAGAGCCCGATGCGGGCCTCGATCCCAGGACCCTGAGATCTTGACCTGAGCCGAAGGCAGAGGCTTAACCCACTGAGCCACCCAGGCGCCCCCTAAATAGGTTTCTTGGCATTCGATGTTGTCTTCCCAGTTTTGCACCTTCAAACCAAGGGGCAGTGCAATGTAGTGATCCAGGCTGTGGACTCAGGAGCTCAGGAGGCGTTTTCTAGGCCCTTGGGATATGTCAGTAAACAAAGTGAGCAAAGATCATCTTTCTGGCAGAGATCACACTGCAGCAGGTGTAGACAGGTAACAGACACTAATGTAAGAAATAGGTAAGTTGTATAGTATACTCAAAGTATAGTATGTCATAGGAAAGCAAAAACCAAACTCCAAAGTACACAGGGAATGGAGCGGGTGGAGTCCCATTTTAAAACAGGCTGCTCAGGGAAGGCCTTGCTGAAAAGGGGGGCATTTGTGCAGACTAGAACAGGGTGAGGGGGGTGGCCAGATGGTGAGCTGGGAAAAGTGTACCAGTGGCTGCAGGAACAGCTATGCAAGGGCCTAAGGCAGGAGTTGGCCTTGATGTTGGAGGAACAGCCAGGAGAGGAGGGGGGGGGAGAGTGTTGAGGTCACAGGGGAAGAGAGGAACAAGGGAGGGTCATAAATCATGTAAGACCTTAGAGCCACAGAGGATTTTGGTTTTACTGTGTGAGATGGGAGCCCCTGGAGGTTCTGAGCAGAGAAGGGCATGACCTAACTTTGGTTATAGCTGGATCTGCAAAGATTAGACTCATGGGGCATGGGGAGCACAGGAGGGGAAAGCCGGGAGACCAGGGAGAAGCTGGTGTAATAATCTCAGTGAGAGGCCATGGCGGCTCAGGCCAGGGAGAAGCTGTGGGGACAGAGAGAAGTGGCTGGGTCAGGCTGAATTTGAGGATGGCCACTGGATTGGATTTAGAGGGTGAGGAAAGACAGGAGCCAAGATGACTCCAAGGGTTTGGCAAGAGCCAGCAGGGAGCTGGAGCCACCACCCTCTAAGAGGGGGCAGGGGGCACAGCAGGGGCGGGTCTCAAGGAGAGGGTTACCAGGAACAGTTTGGGATAGTTGAGCCAGAACTCAACATGCGGTGAACACGGTTGGAAATACAAACCTGCCGCCTGGGAGCCAGATTTGGGAATAATAGTCCTTAGGACATGGGTTATTGTGAGGATAAATGAATGCATGTGTGTCTGTTAGGCACTGAGAACAGGGGCGGCCTCTGGGAAGTGCTCATAGGGGTTAGCTGTTCGTGTTGCCCTGGAAACGATCCCAGCTCCAGCTCCAGCTCCCTCTCCCAGAGCTCTGGGCTTCACAAGCTTGGGTCCCTCTCAGGGATGGGGCACTAGGATGTCAAGACTGCAGAGAAATTTCCTTCCCAACAAGTTAGTACTTTTTTTTTTAATTTTTAGAAAAGATTTTTATTTATTTGGCAGAGATGGAGAGAGAGCACAAGCAGGGGGAGCCGCAGGAGAGAGAGAAGCAGACCCCTTATCGAGCAAGGAGGCCGATGCGGGGCTCGGTGGGAGGCTTGATGCGAGATCCTGGGGTCATGACTCCAGCCACCCAGGTGCCCCCCAACAAGTTAGCATTTAAATCCCCCCTTTAAATCCTCCCCATTTCTCTGACCACTAGTTAACTCATCTGTAAAATGAAGATGATAGTCCCCTTTCTCAAAGAGTTATCGTGAGAAGCTAATGAGAAATAGTGGATTTAAGTGCCCAGCACGCGGCAGGAACTCCTAACCTTCTTTTTTCCTCTCTACCCATGGCCCATGGTCGGGGAGAAAAGAAGCCAAGTCGGCATCCGTCCCAGCTCTTTATTGAAAGGGAAAGTAAGATGGAAAGGGTCCCGGGTGGGGGAGGGGCGTGGGACACAAGGGCAGTAGCGCCTGCCTGGTGGGGGAGAACGGAGGACCCTCCCAAAGCTAGAGGTGCGATCGAGGGGGGACAGTAGGGGCGGGGTCCGTGGGCGCCTCTCTCCAGCTGTCTTGGAGCTCCCTCTAGTGGTAAGAACGGAGATGGTGCCTCTGGCTGGGAAGCCTGCGGGAAAGAGGTGCTGGTGCCCCCAGGAGGACGCATTTGTTACACGGTAAGGTCAGGACCTGTGGTGATGGTTTCTAAGTGGGTGGATTTTGAGGGGCAAAGACATCCCAATTCTCCTGCCCTTTGGCTCTTAGAGACCATTTAAATGCATGTCCAAATTCTCTTCTGAGCTACTAGGACCAACAAGGCCTCTAATCAAGCTCCCTGAACCAACTGTCTCCCACACCTGGAGGTCCCCTGTTCCAGCCGTAGAACAAGAGCTGGTCCAAGAGGAGGCAGAAGATGTGGGTCCAATTTCCTGCGGACTTCCGGCCTCCCTCAGTCACGTCGTCTGTAAACTGAGGCTAATAAGAGCCCATGATGGGCCAGACCGAGGGGCTCTGATGCCAAAACATACATAGAAAACATTCTGTAGGAGGTAATTGCTTTCACACCATCCTGGAAGGGAAGTCCCAGTGAGTGTTCTTGACCCATCTTCCGGCATCTTGGAGCAGCTGACAGAGGAAGGGCTCAGGGGATGAGAAAGACTCCACTACCCCTCCCCCCAACTTTGTCTATGGAGAGTAATATCTGGGGAGAGGAAAGTCATGGAACTCTAGAATCTGATCCAAATCCCTCATAGTATGGAGACAGGAACTGATGGTCTGAAAGGAAAAGGGGCTTGCCCCGGGTCACAAAGAGTAGAATGGGGATAGATTGAAGGTGGGAAGTTTTGCGAGGACTTGGGGAAAGTTGGCGTCTTGGAAGAGTTGGGGCCCCATCCCTGGGAAGGGGCTCTGGGATTTGAGCTCCAGACTCTCTTGACCTGGAGTTGGGTCTTCTGGTAGGTGGAAGGGGCGCCGCTGAAAAGGGGAAGTTCAGGAGACAATTGGAGGGCCGGGTGTGGTGGGACAGAGGAATGGTCCAGACCCCAGGTCTGGCTCCTCCTCTGGCCTTGTGGACAGCTCAGGAGTCCCGCTTGGGCTGGATGGTCTGCACAGAGGATTGCCCAAAGGGGCTGGCAGGTGGTGAAAACCAACACTGGCCATTGGCATCACGAAAGATGGGGGACAGCTGCTGCTCTGGCTCATCCCCGAAGATCTCCACGTGGCCATCAGCTTCAGTGTCCAAGGGTTCTGCCTTGGTGTCCTGGCTCAGGCAGCCAGTCATGACCCAGAGCATGCAAATAGCCAGCAGGATCCCAGCCGCCATGCACAGCCCTGTGCCGACCAAGCGGCAGATGCTCAGGGCCTTGTTGTAATCGGCTGCGCGCTGATCCAACACCAGGAATTCTCCCTCTCCGATGCCCTCCAGCTTGGGGGGCACTGCATAGCCAGTGGTCAGGGCCGCCACACCCAGCAGCAGAAACAGGGTCCCCGAAGACAGACTGATCTGGAGAGAGGCAGACAGATTGGGAGGTAGTCAGGGTCAGCCTGACTGGTGATCCCAGCTGGACTTAAAGGTAACACCTTGGTCTAACCTTAAGAGAAGGCAATCGCAGGGAAGTCACAGAACACGCTTTCTAGGATCGAACTGATGAGGGGCACAAACTGTCATGTTCTATTTGGAATCTTGAGGCCCCTAGATCAATGTCCTCTCCAACGCCCACTTAGCAGTAGGTTTTCCCAGTGCCTTGAGTTTCCCTCCATCATTATTTGGGTCCCATCTCATCTCTCTGTCCTGTCTGCCCCCTTTCTGCAGTCGGGATAACTCCTACACATCCCTCAGATCTCATTTCAAACCACACCTCCTCAGGGAAGCCTTCTGGGATGCCCCTGGCCTGGGTCAAGTCTCCTGGTTTGCACTTGTTCAAACACTGTGCGCATTTGTTCTTCAGTGCACTCACCTTGGTGAGCACTTGAACATGGACTTTTGTTACTGTGTAAGTGATGTCTGCCTGCCCCACTGGAACGAGAGCCTGGAGAGTCATGAGAACAAACACTGTCTGTTTTGGGTCACTAGGTGTCTTCCAAGCACGACACCGGTACAGAGCAGTAGCTGAGTGAATGTTTGCAGAATGACTACATGAACCACAGCTAGGAGTTCCCAGAGGACAGGGACCACATCTTAAATTCTCTGTCCTCAAGAGCCTAGCACATTGTCCAGCAATTAGAAGATGCTCAAGGTTTTAAAATACATACTTCCTCCTGGGAGTCTTCCCGGATCACCCCAGGTACTGAGAGCATCTCCCTTCCTGGTACCCTCTGATCACTTGGCCTGAGGCTATACATTCACTCTCCTTCTCTTGGCATTTTGCCTCCCCACTAGACTGAAGCCCTTTGAAAGCCGAGGGGAAGGACCCTTTGCCTCAATCTCCTTTAGCAAAGAGCTATGCCCATTGTAGGGACTCAGCTTACTGCCGCCTCTACCCCTTTCCCTACACTCTGCGCCCTCACTGACCACTCTCCCTGGCTGTTAGAGACACTCACTGTTTCTCTCCTGTCTTCCACTGCCCTGGCGACAGCACCCCAATATATCATTGAGAAGCCACGGTAAGATTTTGCTGCGATGAACCCCACTTCCTTCCAGTCAGTGTATACTATGCCCCCTGGTCACAGTAATTAGTTCAGAGACGGCCAAGTGATCCAATCAGAGCCAATGCAATGCTTGACAGGACTTCTGGAAATGGAAAGCAGTGTTTCTTTTCTGGAGGAAATACTGGAGGAAATTTTTATTTCCTGTGGATGGTGTGGAGTGAAACACTGAGAGTCAGAATGGTAGCAGCTACTTGGAGAACATGTGCCTAGATTCTGGAGCTAAAGGGGCCACAAGGGTGGGGGAGCCTGAAGACTAAGAGAAATCTTGAACTGCTGGATTGAACTTTGCCTGAAGTTGTTCAACCTCTGGTCTTTGCAATAAAATGAGCGATATTTTCCTTTCCTTGTTTAAGCCCATTTGAGGGGTTTTGTGTTTTTTTTAAGATTTTCTTTTTAGGTAATCTCTGTCCCGAGTGTGGGGCTCAGAGCTACAACCCCAAGATCAAGAATTGCACATTCTACCAACTGAGCCGACCAGGTGCCCCAAATTTGTATGGTTTTGACTGACTTATCAACAGTAGTCCTTTGCCACTTTTTTTTAAAGTAGGCTCCACATCCAATGTGGGGCTTGAACTCATGACCGTGCAATCAACAGTCACATGTTCTACCAGCTGAGCCAGCCAGGCACCCCCTAATTGGGTTTTTGTTGCTTGAAACTGGTATTCCATCTCTCTTCTTTCTATCCACTGATCCCATCTCCTCCCTGGAGTCACGCGAAATCCCAGGAGGTGCTCTTCCTCTGGCCTTACCTTCCAGCACACCAAGGGCCAGGTGCGGCGGGGACACAGGATGGGAGGCCCCTCAGGGTCATCGCTGAGGGCCGCACCTGCACAGTCTTCATAGAAGAGGTGCAGGTAGGAGCGGACCCCATACCATTTGCCGTCTTCAACCTTGGGGCCGCGGCTACAGCTGCAGGAACGGTCACAGCCTGGCATTGTGGGTCTCTGTGGGGGGAAACAAGGTGCAGCGGACAGAGGAGGGATCTGTGAGACCCTCCCAGACCCCTGAATCTTTCTGCATCATCCGCTTTTCCTCCCATTTTAGATAACCCACGCTCATGATGCAGCCTGGCCTTCTAGATACTGATTTGTCTTTCCCTACGTAGGCTGTGAATGAGCCAAAGCACAGGGGTGCTAAGGTCAGTGCTTAACAATCGTAGATGCCAGTAAATGCGCTCGTTTAATCTGGAGGCCACCCAGCGGCTGGGACTATGGATTCTGGGGGTCTGACTGTCTGGCTCGGAATCCCAGATCTACCACTTCCTGGCTGTGTGACCTTAGACAAGTGCTTTCACCTCTCCAAAACTTGGTTTCCTTACCTGTAGAGGAAGGCTAATAATCACACCTGCTTCACACAGGTACTGTGTCGGAGCCCAAGGAATGGTACCAGTGTCATTACCATTACTGTAATTTCTTCCTTATTATTTTTTATCCTAAACTTTTTGAGCCCCATATCTGGAGTAAGAGGTTCTTATCCCCATCTCCTCTCAAAATCTTCCCCTCTTTCAGGTTCTCTTGGGGGTAACTGTCATGGCTGACACTTGTCCAATCAGGCCGAGCTCCCAAGGTGTAAGGCTCTAAAAAACTCCTCCCCCCCCAAAAATAAATAAAATAAATAAAAAACCCCTCCCCTCCCCGGGGCTGCCCCTCACAAGGCAAGAGCCTCCAAGTCCCAAGATATATTGACTCCAAAGGAGGTGAAATCCAGGGGCCCTCTTAGGCTCAAGGGTGTTTTTTGTTTTTTAAGATTTTTTATTTACATATTTGACAGAGAGAGAGACAGAGAGAGGGGGAACACAAGCAGGAGGAGTGGGAGAGGGAGAAGCAGGCTTCCCGCCGAGCAGGGAGCCCGATTCGGGGCTCAATCCCAGGACCCTGGGATCATGACCTGAGCCGAAGGCAGATACTTAACAACTGAGCCAACCAGGTGCCCCTTGGGGGGTGTTTAGATTTCTCGGGGAACCTATCTAAGATCCCCTCTTTTTTGAATAATACCTTTTTTTAAATTGAGGTATACTTGACATATAACATCATATTTGTTTCAGGTGTACAACATAATGATTTGGTATTGTAATGGTCACCATAATATTTCTAGTTAACATCTGTCACTGTACCTAGTTACCAATAAACATCTCTCCTTGTGAAAGAACTTTTAAGATCTACTCTCTTAGCAATGTTCAGATATGCAATACGGTATTATTACTATAGTCACCATGCTATACATTATATCTTCATGAGTTATTTATTTGTAACTGGAATTTGTGCCTTGACCCCCTTCACACATTTTGCCCTGCCTCTGGCAACCACTAATCTTAAGAATCTCCCTTTTCACAGATGGAGACACGAGAACTTGGTAATGGAAAGTACTTATGTATCTACACACGGATAGAACTAAAACCAAAGCAAGGGACGAGGGGAAGGGTGGGTTTGGGGGGGGTGGTTTGTGCTGGGAAAGGACTGGGCTCCTGCATCAGCACCCTTGAGCAGCTTCAAACAAAATAAAGCAATGAGTGGGGTGTCTGCGGGGCTCAGTCAGTGGAGCTTCCGACTCTTAATTTCAGCTCAGGTCATGATCTCAGGCGTTGTGAGACTGAGCCCCCAAGGGCTCAGCATGCAGAGTCTGCTTGAGATTCTCTCTTTCCCTCTCCCTCTACCCCTTGCCCTGCTCATGGGCTCTTTCTCTTTCACTAAATACATAAGATCTTAAATAAATAAATAAATAAAGCAACATGCTTACACTGAAGGATAAGACAAATTTCTAGACCTCCCCTCTAATTTTCAATCATGTGCAGCTTTCAATTTCCTCCATAGAGAGACTCACTAGCATACACATATACACACAGCACAGACAGGCAGTCAGATATATACACACGCACAAATCGGAGACATACCACAGACTGATGCACAGACACACACACCACAGACAGACACCAACATGGATACACAAACTACACAAACACGACAGAGAGTTACCCAGGCAGGCACACAGATACCACCTAGAGAGAAATATTCAGATAGACACACATAACACAGAGAACAGACACACAGACACACCACAACAAAGACACTCCACGGAGAAACACACACACAGATACACACACACACACACACACACACGCGCGCGCGCGCGCGCGCCAGAAGGGCTCTTCTTAAAGCCTATCCATAAATCGCAGTTCTTCACAACCCTCATCCACAACTCAGGGAAAAAGAGAAGAAAAGGAAAAGACAAAAAAAATAAAAAAAAGGACAGAGAATGGAAAAAGGCAGAGACCAAAAACGAAAGAGAAGGAGAAAGACAAGTGGTCCCTCAAGAGAGCAGGGATCTCCCTGGGAGGCGGGCGGGGCGGGGCTCCAAGGGGGTGTGGCCAGTACAGGGACCGCCCCCGGCCCGGGTGCTCCAGAAGCCCGAGTGGGGAGAATGAATGGGGGGGGAGGGTGCCCGGAGGCAGTCAGAGTCAAAGCAGCAACTATTAATTAAAGACCCTAGAAGAGGGGGCAGGGAAGAGAGGCTCAGGAATTGTTGGTCTGGGTTAGCTCCTCCCCTGCAACTCACCGTCCCTCAGCCCCAAATATACCTAATCACTCAATCTTGCTGGCACTGGAGAAGGAAGGTGACCTTGACGCTGCTTCCCCCTAGGCCTGGCCCCTCCTCCTCCTCCGTCTTAAGGTTGCTAGAAGGCGGTCTGAAGGTCAGGGGGACGGAGAGAGAGGATGCGCCGGACCCCGCGCGGGTACCCGGGACGCAGGTTGCCATGGAAACCGCTGGGGAGGTGTCTCTAGGCGGGGGGAGGGGGGAGGGGAGGAGCTCAGCGTGAAAGGAGCGGGAAGAGGAGGGGGCTTCAGGGCCCGAGGGGGGAGACTGCGGCTGAGGCGAGCCGAGGGAGGAGTACGCGAAGGTGACAGGCTCAGGGGCCTGAAGATGGATGGAATCTATTGCCTGCAGGGCCTCACTCAGTTCCTTCCAGACCCCCAGACCCGCCCACTCCAGTGTCCGGCGCTCCGGGGCTGGGAGAAGGGGCGAGGCCAGCGAAATCGGGCCAATTCCTCCCGCTCTCCACTGCACCACTGTTTCTGATCGGACCACCAATTCCCCGGTCGAGATTAACTGCATCCTTTCCCCCAGGGGGAAACTGAGGCACGGAAGGGTGGGAATAGGTTCTTAGTAAAGGAGTGGGTAGGGGTCTTGTCCTCCGAAGCTTCTGCCCATCCTCTCAGCACTGAGGTATCTCTGGGAGACGGGGCTGGTGAGATCTCTGCCCCCTGCGACTTCTCTGGGACCTCACCTCCCAAAGCCCGAGGCACACCAATGCTTGGGCGCCGCCGTCCCGTCCGAGGTTGGACGCGGCCGGGCTGGGGATGCGGGCTGAGGCGGGGTTCCCCGGAACCCGGGAGAAGGCGGGGTGGGGGTCGGGGCGCGCGCGTGGAGCAGGGCTGAGCTCACCTCTCTGCCTGCTGTCTCCGCCGAGCGGGGAGCCAGAGCGAGAGCGGAGCAGAAGCTGGTTCTGTCGGCGCCTGCGCCGNGGGGGGGGGTTTCCCCGCCCGCCCCAAGGGCTGGCTCTGCGGATTGCGGACCCCTGCAAGATGAGAGCCCCTGTCTCCTTCCAGAGTTCCCTTTTCTCTCTCAGACCCTAGGCCGCTCGCGGAAACCCCATCGTCTCCCCAGAACGCACCCCCTCCTGCTGTCCTTTGAAGTCCTGATCTGACTCTCCATCACTCCCTCAATCTCCCATCCCTCTGACTGAAGACCCTTGCCTTCACGGAGCTGTCATTTCCTCATTGTATCCTCAGCCCCCTCTCTGGGTCTCCACCCCTTCCCGGAGCCCCTCACCCTAAGTGTACACATGTTCATCTTGCTGAGCTCCCACTTTCTCCACAGACTTCGGTCTCTCTCTCTCTCAGCCCTCACCCATGGCCGGGCACCCCCCTCTCAGTAGCCCCCTACTTCTTACCGAGGCCCTCACCTCTCACTGAGTCTTTCATCCTCTCTCCATTCTCTTTCCCTCTTTGAGCCCCTGACCCTTGCTAAGGTTCAGCCCCTCTTATCTCAAGAAGGGAGTTGAGGCTAGAGAGAAGGAGTTGGGAGAAAGACTTCCTTTCCCCTCTGGAAAGAGCAAGTGAGATAGCCTCCCTTGTCCTCTCTCCTAACCTACCCCCAATTCTGCCCTGGGTAGTGAGTGCCTGTGGCCCCTGTCTCTGGAGAACCAACCCTTGCCAGACACTTGTGTCTACTTCATTCCTTGTCATGTGCCCACAGCCTTGGTTTTGTCTTACACTTGCTGTGTGGTCTTAGGAAAGTCACTGCACTGCTCTGAACTTCATCAAACACCATTGCACAAACATGCCTTCATGCTTTGAGCATCCATTCTGTCTTTCCACATGCTGGGGGCTGGGGATACACAGATCTATGAACTGCACGATGAGACCAGATCTCTTTCATTCACTATTGTATCCCAGAGAGTGTGGAGTGCTCGGCATTGACTAGGCAGCTCAATCGATATTTACTGAATATAGACTAGTAATAATAACAAATATATAGTTTATTATGTGCAAAGGGCTTGTCTGAGTGCTTTACATGTACTACTTACTCATTTAACTGTGGGTGTCAGAGAGAGACAGAGACAGGCAGATAGAGACAGAGAGAGGAAGTCCTAGAACCCAAAACTAAAGGCCTCGAGTGGTGATAGGAGATGAAGTTGGAGAGGCAGGCATACATGAGACCCTTCAGGGCCTCATAAGCCAAGATAAGGAGTTTGCAGTTCAACCCAAGAGTCGTAGGGACCCACAGAAGCTTTGGAAGGAGGGATGTGATCTGAACTGCCCACTGAAAAGATCCCTCTGGCTGCCAATTCCTCAGAAGAACAGGATAGAATGCTCCAGAGAGGCTGCAGAGAGATCCGTGAGGAGCTTCCATAGCAGAGATGACTATGACTTGGCCTAGTGGCTTGCAGAGAAATGAATGGATCCAAGAGATGTTAGGGGGTAAAATGAACTAGAGGAATAGCAAAAGATTGGCAACAATCTGAGCTGGTTTTAAAACATGGCAACAAGTTCTATAGCACTTCTCCTGTGGGGAGATGGCATCTATGTACCCTTTCTTTGTATCTTGCGGAACTGATGACTGTGTGGGGCAAGTAACGCTCTGACTTCCAAGACTAGGACATGAAAGGACAGCACTTCCCCTGGACCTCTGGCTCCTGGTGACCCGAGGAGCCATGCAAGATGAGTGAAGAAGCAACCATGCATCAGACAAGTGAAGAAACAACCAGATGATTCCAGTCCAGAACTGTCTGAATCCGTTTCATCTCTGATGATGATGCAAGAGGGGTTGAATGAGGTTCTAGAGGTGATGGGAAGGGATGAGGGCAAGTGTACAGGAGGGATGGATTTTGAGCCAGCACAGGAAGGATCCCGCATCCTCTGAGACCTGGGGAAAGGAGGGAGGGTGGGCACTGAGAAGAGATACAGTGTGGTGGTTATGTGTTGAACTCTGCATGAAACAGATCCAGGTTTGAATCTTGGTTCTGCCCCTCGGTGTTTGCATGATTTAACTGCTCTGTTTCCCTGACCATGAAATAGAGATAAGATTAGTGGTTGCTCCTCAGAGGGGTTATCAGGATGAAATGAGATGTGCATAGAAGACCCTTAGTGAAGCACCGGGCACAGAGTCAGACCTCAACAAATGATTGTTGTCGCTACTGCTATTATTGTTGCATTAGGTTATATGTAAGGAGGGCAGGGAGCTGAGTGACAAGACATTCGATAAACTGAATGTTCTGGAGAAAAGAAGAAGCATCATCTATTAAGAAAGAGGACAGGGCGCCTGGGTGGCTCAGTGGGTTAAAGCCGCTGCCNCGCATGGGGCTCTCTGCTCAGCAGGGAGCCTGCTTCCTCCTCTCTCTCTGCCTGCCTCTCTGCCTACTTGTAATCTCTCTCTCTGTGTCAAATGAATAAATAAAATCTTTAAAAAAAAATTAAAAAAAAAATTAANCCTGCTTCCTCCTCTCTCTCTGCCTGCCTCTCTGCCTACTTGTAATCTCTCTCTCTGTGTCAAATGAATAAATAAAATCTTTAAAAAAAAATAAAAAAAAATTTTAAAAAAAATAAAAAATAAAAAAAAGAAAGAGGACAGTTTTAGGGGTGCCTGGCTGGCTCAGTCGGTGGAGCATGTGACTCTTGATCCTGAGGTTGTAGTTTGAGCCCCGCGTTGGATGTAGCAGCTACTTAAAATGTAAATCATTAAAAAAAAAGAAGAAGAAGAAAGAAAGAGGAAGGTTTTAGTTCAACAGGAG
>LNAC01000050.1:3081829-3107207 GCA_002007465.1 Ailurus styani
CCCGCCTCACGTTGCCTTTGGAATTTTTCGTTTATTCAGTGACACCTGCCGCCAGGTGGGACCTCCGCGCCCTCCTTTTTTGAAGGTGTCTTTCTGGGCCATCCCAGAACAGAATGGGGGGGGGGAACTCGGGACCGGGAGAGCTCTTCAAGGGGACAGACTCCTCGTTTCATAAATGTAGCCCCTGCCTATTACACAAACGGTCCAGCCACACACGGGCTCGACAAATGATTTTTGTCACAGACCCAATGGATATATATATATATATATACACGTATATATATATATATATAATTTTTTTTTTTAAGTCTCGTTTGAGGGCGCCTGGGTGGCTCAGTGGGTTAAAGCCGCTGCCTTCGGCTCAGGTCATGATCCCAGGGTCCTGGGATCGAGGCCCGCATCGGGCTCTCTGCTCAGCAGGGAGCCTGCTTCCTCCTCTCTCCTCTCTCTCTGCCTGCCTCTCTGCCTACTTGTAATCTCTCTCTGTGTGTCAAATAAATAAAATCTTTAAAAAAAAATAAAGTCTCGTTTGAGGTGCCACAAGAGTCTTGAGAAAGAAGGGGCTACGACGCCCATTTTCCGGGTTCAGAACAAGGAAGGCGGCCGATTAGGGCTCGTCGTCCCAGCTCTTCCCAGCTCGGCGCATCTCGCTCGCTGGGCCATCTCGTCTACCAGCCAAGGGTCCCGAGAAGGGCGACTTTCCGCTTTCCACAGTCCTCAGGCGAGGTTCGAGGATGCGGGAGCGTCCCATCCCAAGTCCCACCCCACATCGCGACCAGCCGGTTGCGGGACTAGGGCGCGACGTCCCTCCCGAGCCTGGAGAAGCGTGCGCGGGCACGGGGGCGGAGCCAGGCGAAGGGGCGTGTCCGCGACGCATGCTCGAGGCGCGTGGCGGGGAGGGGCTGCGCGCTCCCCGCTCACCACGTGTGAGCCCGCTCGGGCACCGCGGGCCGTGTGCTGCCCCGGGGGAGGTCACCTTCACGGCGCCATGGGCCTGGGCGATGGGAGGGGGAGCTGAGGTCTCGCCCCTGAGAACCAGGAGCTGGGAGGGGGTCGGGATCAGGGTCTCTAAAGTGGCAGTCCGCTGGGGTGTAGTGGGCACTGTGCGGGGCGGAGGGCGGAGGGTAGAGGGTGAAAGCCTGGAGGCAGACCTCACCCACCACCGGGCGGGTGGGGGCAGAGAGCCCAGCCGGAGGGTGTGGGGCGGGGAGGAAGGGCTGAGGTGCGGCTCTGCAGGCACGGGGGGGCGGGGTGATGCTCTTGGGTGCCCGGGAGGGAAATTGGAGCGTGGCGGGCGGGAGAGGCGACTCTTAAAGGCACAGGGCGCTCGGAAGGGGAAGGCCCTGCTCCCGACCAAATGGTTCTTCCTGCAGATGTGTTGGATGCTGAGATTTGCAGATTCCCCAGGTTTGAACCTTCAAAACGGGAGCTTGGCCTGTTCAGCCCTCCATGGAGTCAGAATTACTGTATTCGCATCCCAGTGCCTTCCCTTCGTCCTCGAAATGGGAAAAAGCAGTTTCTCCCTCATATGGTTGTACAAGTTAAACGGGATAATGGCTGTAAACAAGTCCCTGGTACCTAGTAAATGTTCAATAAATATTAGTTATCTGGGACTCTGGGTGCCAACAACGTAGAGACACTAACATAATAAAAATTAAAATGGGGGGTGGGGATGTATTGATTTCAAAAAAGGTGTCAAAAGTAATCATGGAAAATTAAAGGTTTTTTTGAATGTTCTAACACTTTTACACTTTTTCCATGTAAGATGGCGTTTTATCCTAAATGACATATGAAGGCCTGGCCATCTTTTCAGTGCTTAAGAACTCTCAAAGGTCCTATTCTGGCCCTCTGTCTGCTGCTATTATTCTAAGGGTTCAAGGGACTGGCCTCCTGGATGTTCCTCAAAGACAGAAGGCTTGGGCCCACCTGGGCCTTTGTACGTGCTATCTCCTAAGCCTGGAGAAATTTCCACCCCCATCCCCACATGGCTGACTCCTTTCATTCTAGCCCTAGCTTAGATGGATTGTCTTGAAAGGTCTGCCCTGACCACTCTGTGTTGTAGTCTGCCAATTCTCCTACAGCTCGGGTGCACAGAATCGCTTGTCTGTGGCCCATTGTCTTCATTGTCCATATTTAACTCACTTTATGTTTGTATGTATGTATGTATGTTTTATTTATGCATAATATAATAAAAACCAGTTAAGTGGCCCCTGAGTGGCTCAGTGGGCTAAGCATCTGCCTTTAGCTCAGGTCATGATCTTAGGATCCTGGGACCGAGCCCCCTTTCATTCGGCTCCTTGCTTAATGGGGGGGTCTGCTTGTCCCTCTCCATCTCCCTCTACCCCTCCCCCACTTGTGCTCCCTCTGTCTGTCTCTCTAATACAGAAATAAAGTCTTTAAAAAAGAAAACAGGTAAATCAGCAACCAACACAAGAACTGGAATATTGACAGTAACCTGCCTTCTATGAAATCCTTTCCCAGCCCAACCCCTCCCTTTCCTTGCCTGAGGCAATGTCTATCCAGAAACTTCCTTTACTTAAAAAAATAAAGGGGGGGAGGTGGCTCAGATGCTTAAGCTTCTGCCTTTGGCTCAGGTCGCGATCTCTAGGTCCTGGGATCCACAGTGGGCTCCCAGCTCAGTGGGGAGTCTGCTTCTCCCTCTCCCTCTGCCCTTCCCCCTGCTTGTGCTCTCTTTGTCTCTCAAATGAATAAATAAAATCTTTAAAATAAAAAAAAAAACACTTAACATATTTATTAAGATATAATTCCCAGACCATACTCATCATTTAAAGTGTGTGATGCAATGGTATATTCACAGAGTTGTGCAGCCATCAATTTTAGACTATTTTCATCAGCCCCCAAAGAAACTCGTGCTTGTTATCCATCTCTCCTCCATCTCCTCTACCTGTACTCTAACCCCCAGCTCTAAGCAACCATTAGTCTACTTTCTGTCTCAGTGGACTTGCTGCACCATTTTACATTGCTACCAGTGGTGTGTGAGGGTTGCAATTTCTCGTTTCTCTTACTTTTGAAAATAGAATTTCTTAAAAATATATTCTCTTGCCTTTAGCTTTGTCAAAAAGGTATCATGCTGCATATAATATTCTGGTATTTGCTTTCTCACTCAGTATTATAGTGCTAAGATTCACCTAGTATTGCACCTGTGTGGGGTTGGTTCATTTTCCACTGTGGGGATATACTACAGTTTTCCTATCTGTTGTCCCATTCATGGACAATTGGATTAGTGCCAGTTTTTTGCTCTTATGAAGAGTGTTACTGTTACCAATCCTAAATGTGTCCTTGGAGCTCAAGCGCAGGGTCTCCAGAGTATATCATGGAAACTGTGATGGCTACATGTGAGGACATGTGAATGCTAACTTTTTTTTTTTAAGATTTTATTTATTTATTTGACAGAGAGAGAGAAATTACAAGTAGGCAGAGAGGCAGGCAGAGAGAGAGACAGGGAGAGGAGGAAGCAGGCTCCCTGCCGAGCAGAGAGCCCGGTTTGGGCCTCTGATCCCAGGACACTGAGATCATGACCTGAGCCGAAAGCAGAGGCCTTAACCCACTGAGCCACCCAGGCGCCCGTGAATGCTAACTTTTACAAGGTGATGTCAAACTTCCCAGTTGCACCAATTAACTTTTTCACCAGCGGCATAGAAGAGATCCTTTTCTTTTCTTTTCTTTTCTTTTCTTTTTTAGGAGAGAGCAAGAGGGAACATATGCACACTCTTGTGCACATAGGGGGATTGGGAGGGGATGGAGAGGGAGAGAGAGAATCCCAGGCAGGCTCCATGCTCAGCCCATGGAGGGGCTCCATCTCCGTACCCTGAGAGCATGACCTGGGCCAAAACCAAGAGTCGGATGCTTTTTTTTTTTTTTTAAAGATTTTGTTTATTTATTTCACAGAGGGAGAGAGATTACAAGTAGGCAGAGAAGCAGGCAGAGAGACAGAGGGGGAAGCAGGCTCCCCGCCGAGCAGGGAGCCCGATGCAGGCCTGGATCCCAGGACCCCGAGATCATGACCTGAGCCGAAAGCAGAGGCTTTAACCCACTGAGCCACCCAGGCGCCCAAGAGTCGGATGCTTAACCGACGGAGCCCCCCAGGCGCCCCAGAAGAGATCCTTTTCAGCCACATCTTGTCCAAACTTTGATGTTGTCAGGTGTCTTCATTTTTGCCCGTATTATTTTCATCATCTTTCTATTTGCTTCATGGCACTTTTCACATTCTGGAATTATCTTATTTGTTCACTTGTTTTTTGCCCATCTTCTGTCCACTAGAACATAAGATCCAAGAGGGCAGAGATTTTTTCCTGTTTTGTTTTAGGGCTCTATCCCTAGGAGAGTGCCAGGCACATAATAGGGGCTCATTAAATATTTATCCAGTGAATCAAAGGCAGTGTTCTATCAGGAGTAC
The DNA here is from genome assembly GCA_002007465.1 of Ailurus styani. Taxonomy (NCBI): domain Eukaryota; kingdom Metazoa; phylum Chordata; class Mammalia; order Carnivora; family Ailuridae; genus Ailurus; species Ailurus styani. The sequence continues at coordinate 3,086,247 of LNAC01000050.1, forward strand.
ACTCAAATTCCTATGGGATCCCAGAGAAGAAAGTCAAATTTTAGAAAACAAAACCTAAAACTCCAGTCTGCCACTGAGATGTGGCGGTTATCAGCACACACGGCCTACCCTGAGTCCTTTCAAATGGGTGCGAGGAAGCTATCATACATACATTCCAGACTACTGGAGCTAGACGTCTCAACACCAAGGCCCCCTGGCTCCAAGGAATAATACCTGGGCCCTTGTCTTTGTTCTAACCGGTTTTTGGACGCCTGAGAGGACATGTACATGTACATGAAAACTCCATCCTCAATAAAAACCCCAGATCCCAAGCAAAGATGAGATTCCCTCCAGAGTCTAAATCTTGTAGGCCATAGATATTTAATTCTGGGCTTACCGCTGAGCCGTTCAGTGTAGACTGCAGGAGAAAGACAGTGAGGTTCTTGAAGAGATGCTGATCACCGCTACCCAACGGGCCAGGCCACCATCACCTCTCAATCTGGACACCTGCCAGCCTCTTTTCAGGTCCCTGAACCTACTAGGTCTCCTTCCATTTCATTCATCTCTCTGAAGCCAGAGTGATGGTATTTTCCACTCATGAATCTGATTGTGTGTCTTCTTTCTTAAAGCCCTTCAGTGGTTTTTCCATTACTCTCAGGATGAACACCAGGCTTTCATGGGGCCCACCAGGCCAATATTGGAGAGACCCCCACTCACGATCTGACCTCCTCTCCTGCTTTCTTTGTCTTGAGCCAGTTTCCAGCCACATTGGCCTCTTCAGTTTGTGGGACAAGCTGGGCTTCCTCCCCACACAGGGTGTTGTGAAGTCCATTGCCTTACCCTTTCCAGCACTCCCACCTCTGTCTCCCTCCTTGTAGCTCTCCTAGCCTCATGTCCCTTCCCTTCAGTGCATCAGTGGCCTACCTGGGTTATGTGACACTCAAGACAGAGAACTTTTTTCCTTCTTTTTTCTTTTTTTGTAGAAGGTGGGGGTGGAAGTGGAGGGGCAAAGGGAGAGGAACAGAGAGAATCTTTTTTTTTTTTTTTTTTAACAGAGGGGATCTTAAGCAGGCCCCTTGAAGAGCCTGATGCAGGGCTCCATCCCACAACCCCAATATCATGACCTGAAGCAGATGCTTAACTGACTGAGCCACCAGGGTGCCCCAGGACTGATAACTTTTGACATCTATATCCTCTCAATGACATTTTCTTTTTTCTTTTTTTTCTTTTTTAATGTTTTTTTTTTTTGAGATTTTATTTATTTATTTGATGGAGAGGCACAGCAAGAGGGAACGCAAGCAGGGGAAGTAGAAGAGAGAGAAGCAGGCTTCCCACCGAGCCGGAAGCCCAATGTGGGGCTTGATCCCAGGGATCATGACCTGGGCTGAAGGCAGATGTCCAACAACTGAGCCACCCAGGAGCCCCCTTTTCTTTTCTTTCTTTCTTTTCTTTTTTTTTAAAAAAGATTTTATTTATTTATTTGTCAAAGAGAGAGAGCACAAGCAGGGGGAGAGGAAAGACAGCAGAAGCAGGCTCTCCACTGAGTAAGGAGCCTGATACGGGATTCAATCCTAGGACCCTGGGATCATGACCTGAGCTGATGGCAGACGCTTAACCAACTGAGCCCCTCAGTCATCCCTAAATGACAATATTTTCAATAACAGTAGCAAAATGCAATAAATAACACTAATAATAATGGCCAGAAAATAAATGTAGATGGCGAAAATATTCTTTCTTTGAATTTTTTATAGGTAATCATGTCAGCAAAAATAAACATTACAGTACAAAAAAAGGAAAAGAGTATTGAATCAATAATTTTCAGTTACATTGATATATTTCTTTGAAAAAAAAAGAAAAAATACCTATATAGTGATCTTTTGCAATGATAATTATGTCACATTATGGTTTAAACACAAGAAAACACTTTGAAAATAAGAATCAATTTTAAGATTAAATACATTATTCAAATTTGGTTAAACATAATTTGATCAGGGGCACCTGGCTGGCTCAGTCAGTAGAGCACGAAACTCTTGATCTCAGGGTTGTGAGTTCAAGCCCCACGGTGGGCATGGAGCCTACTTGAAAAAACAAAACAAAACAAAAAGCCCAATAATTTTATCAAATGAAAATCATAATGTAATCTAATATAGTATAATAATACACTTTTACTAAATAATAAAATTTACAGTTGCCACACTGCGGTTCACTCTTTGTTTCACTATTTTAACTTAAATACAAAAGCTTCAGGGGGTCATATTGAATGACAGAGTTGAAACAACTCAAGTTCTGGATCTTCAGCTTCATAATCACCGTGTTATCATTTGCTTATTTTGAATCTATTGTTTAAACAGAGACATGTGTTTTAGCAAAGGGGCTGGAGACATAAGTGCTCAGGAAGCTAGCAGGACCAATTCTGGACTGCTACGAGTTTATTTTCAAAACTAACGTGTGTAGCTGCCTCTGACTCGGCATGTCAGGTGCCGACTGAGCTCGGAGTGCTCTGAGTTAACTTCCTTATGGAATATAATGTTTATTAGTGCATAAGTAATTAAAACAGACTGATTTGGAGCTTACAAATATATTATTAAGATTCAAGTTAGACCAAAAAATTGATCTTCGGGGAGAAGTATTTATCACTGACAAGGTTTAGAACTGTGGGCACATGGAGATAATAAAATGCAGGCTGGCTTTCAATCAGTTTTGTAATTATTTTTAAATTCTCTACGGACAATACACCCTCCCATTGCATGCACAGCCCCACTTGGTACACTGCGGCGGAGCAGAAGCTCCATGAGATCAGAGGGCCCACCTAATTTCCACTCTCACCATTGTATCCACAGTACCTAGCAGATCTCGACACAAAATACTCTCAAAAGCCATTCAAAGGGAGGAAGGAGCTGACCCAGACACCGTCTTGCAACTCCACCCATCCCAACTGTGTCTTGCTCCAAAACATCAGTCTGCGAACTGCCATGGTCATGAAGGACATTCATAATGAAGAGAGAGAACAGTGAGAACAAGGTAATTCATTTTTTGATTTATCTAAATGTCTTCTTTAAAAATTCAGAGATCATGAGTGTGTGTGTTTATGTGTGTGTGTGTGCACGCGATGGCTCTCTCTCTCTCTCTCTCTCTCTCTTTTTTTTTTTTTAACCAAATAATAGTGTAGAACTACGCATGGGGCTCTTGAGCTCTTAAAAATGGCTAGTGCAAATTGAAATGTGCTATCGTGCAAAATTGTCACTGGTTTTCAAAGACTTAGCAAAAAAAAATTAATATTTTTTCTGTTGATTATATGTGGAGATTGTAACATTTTGGATATATTGGGTTAAATAAAATATGTTAAAATTAATTTCACCTGGAGAACCTGGGTGGCTCAGTTGGTTGAGCAACCACTTCTGGATTGCGGTTCAGGTCATGGTCCCAGGGTCCGGGGCATCTGGCTCCGTGCTCAGTGGGGAGTCTGCTTAAGGATTCTCTCTCTCCCTCTCCCTCTGCCCCTCCTCCTGCTCGTGCTCTCTCTCTCTAAAATAAATAAATCAATCTTTAAAAATTTAATTTCAGGTGTGCCTGGGTGGCTTAGTCATTAAGCATCTGCCTTCGGCTCAGGTCATGATCCCAGGGTCCTGGGATCAAGTCCCTCATCCAGCTCCTTGCTCAACGGGGAGCCTGCTTCTCCTGCTTGTGTTCTCTCTCCCTGTCTCTCTCTGTCAAATAAATAAAATCTTTAAAAAAAATTTAATTTCACCTTTTTACCTTTTTAAATGTGGCTTCTAGAAAATTTTATTTTTTAAGATTTTAAAAATTTATTTATTTGAGAGTGAGAGAGAGCACAAGCAGGGGAGGGGCAGAGGGAGAAGCTGACTCCCTGCTAAGGCAGGAGCCTGACACAGGGCTCAATTCCTGGCCCAGATCATGACCTGAGTTGAAGGCAGACACTTAACTGACTGAGCCACCAGGTGCCCATGGAAATTTTTAAATTACATTTACAGCTTCCATTATATTTCTAATAGAAAAGACTAATATAGAATATGGAGGTTTTTCTCACTTTAGCAAAATAAAAAGTTGGCAGACTTTTGCCTATCCCCCAACATTTAAAATGTGTGTTTTTGTTTTGTTTTGTTTTGTTTTTGAATGGCGAGGATTTTTTTTTTTAACTTCTTTGTGAAATGCCAAAGTCTTAAAAATCTTTCCTGATGCTGGATGGCCAATCCAGAAGATGTAGTTTGAGACTCAGAGAAGCACAAGACAGAAAGGAGAGACCAGAACTGGGGACAGGTATATGGGGAGAAGAGGACAATGGCCAAGTCATTTTAACAGCACCAGCACGACTGATGGAAAGGGGATTAATCAGATTGGGAGAAAGAAGGGGAAGGTGACCAGATGGGGGGGTGGGATTTGATCTGGGTAGCTGGTGCTGCCTGGTGACTCTGCTATCACACAGCACTGGCACATCCCATCATCTCCTGAAGTATAATCTTTACCCCTACAACCCGACTCTATAATTCATTAGACTTTTTCCTTTGGCAGTGAGCATATTGTTTATGATGAAAGGTATACTATTAATAATTATGCTGGAACAACAGAAATAAACTGAGACGACCTGGGTAAATTGGGAAGTAGGTCATCCACATCTTATTGGCTAAATGTAGTGGACACCCTTCGATGACTCAGAATTCTGTCAAGCATTTCAAATACTGGGGTTTTAAACAATCGATGTGTCCAGGATTTGAAGTAAAAGTGCATTCAATATAATTAGTCTTTAGGGAGTTATTTCAACTCATTAGTTCCCATTTTCTTATCTGCAAAATGGGAGGGTATAATAGTTCAGGACATGGTAACTGTTCAGTGAGTGGTAGCTATAACAAAAGCAACAACAAATATACTCTTGTGTGTCTTCTCTTTAAAAAAAAAAAAGGCACAGGGGCGCCTTGGTGGCACATTTGGCTAAGCACCCAACCCTTGGTTTTGGCTCAGCTTGTGGTCTTAGGGTGGTAAGATCAGCCCCAGTCGGCTTTTGCGCTTCTTGTGGAGTCTGCTTAAGTTTCTCTCTCCCTCTTTCCACCCGCATACTCTCTTTCTCTCTCTCTAGAATGAATTTTTTTCATTCTAAATTTTTAAAAAATTTATTTATTTGTTTGAGAGAGAGTGAGAATGAGAGAGATCACAGAGGGAGAGGGAGAAGCAGACTCGCCACTGAGCAGGGAGCCTGATGTGGGGCTCAAGCCCAGGATCCTGGATCATGACCTCTGCTGAAGGCAGCCGCTTACATGACTGAGCCATCCAGGCGCCCCAAATAAATCTTTTTTTTTTTTTAAAGCAAAATTATAGAGATAGTAAAAATAACTGTGGTTTTCAGGGGTTGAGGGAGAGAGGGTGAAGCACAGAAGACTTTTTGGGGTGATGAAACTCTTCCGTAGGATACTGTAATGGTGAATACATTATGCATTTGTAAAAACCCAAAGAAGTGTACAACACAAAGGGTAAATGCTAATGCATGAGAATTTTTTAAAAATCCTTTAAAGCATCTGGAGAATCTCAAGATGGAATGCAGAATGTAATGAAACAATCAAATTGTATTACAAATGGGTGAGAAAAGGGCGCCTGGGTGGCTCAGTGGGTTAAAGCCTCTGCCTTCGGCTCAGGTCATGATCTCAGGGTCCTGGGATCGAGCCCCACATCAGGCTCCCTGCTCAGCGGGGAGCCTGCTTCCTCCTCTCTCTCTGCCTGCCTCTCCATTTGCTTGTGATTTCTCTCTCTCTCTCTGTCAAATAAATAAATAAAATCTTAAAAAACAAAAACAAAAAACAACAACAACAACACAAAACAAATGTGTGAGACAACCCCACCGAAGAGGGTGGGAAAGCGGTGCTGACTTAAGTAACTTTAGAAATGAGTGGATCCTGTAAAACTAAAAGCAAAAGAAAGTGTACAAAAGTACTGCAGTCTAGTTGATAAAGTTTCCCACAGGGGTATGGGTCAACAATGCTGATACTGCTGTACATGTACACTGGAGGTGAAAAATTAGGTAAATGGATGGTGGATAGTGGGAGCCAGGTTTCTCACTGTTGGAGTGGTAATTTACAGATAAGCAAGGAGAGAAGGGTATAATGACTCCTGTGGTAATGGATCAGAGTTGGAAATATAAACATGAACTCATGTTTGATTTGATATAGATACAGTTACATACAGAAATATTTACAGATAGTGTTTACACACAGGTTAGTATATACACATATATTTCTTTGTTCTGTTAGTTGAGAAGGCTTAAAAGAAATGACACCTTAATAGCAATGAGGACACTTAGCATCCAGATCTTGGTTTCTAATACCATTCTCCAATGGGAGGAATCAGGACTTTTGAGAAGCAGCTGGTTCTAGACTGGGGCAGGAAATATGCAAGAAAAGCCAGCAGCATCATATAGTGCCAGAAAGAAGGAGGTGTCCGAGAACAACAACGATGGGGCGCTCAGTCGTTGAGTATCTGCCTTTGGTTCAGGTCACTATCCGAGTCCTGGGATCGAGCCCTGCATTGGGCTCCCTACTCAGCGGGAAGCCTGCTTCTCCTCTCACTCCCCCTGCTTGTGTCCCCTCTCTCTCTGTGTCTATCTCTGTCAAATAAATAAATAAATAAATAAATAAATAAATAAATAAAATCTTAAAAAAAAAAAGAACAACAACGATAAGAAGAAAGGACACACAAAGATGGGGGTATGTGAAAGGGACATACAGGAGTTAACTGAGCTCCCAAAGACCAAACCTGGAACACTTTGAGCAACAAAATTAAGTAGTGTTGGATTATAACCTAAAGTATGAAATAAATATCTATGAGTCCATACTGATATAAATAAATAACCGAATAAGTAAATAGAAAAGACAAATCTTCATGGCAGAAAAGTTCCAAATAACTTATGTAGATACTCTACCTTCAAGGGGGGTGGCACATAACTGCCCACCCTTAGATGTAGGCTGAGCATAGTCATAGCATGACTGTGACTTCCTTCCAAAGAGGACAGCATGGAAAAGGGTAAAAGAAAAGTAACTTTCCAGTGGAGAAACCTGACAAACTCCTCTTCAGCCAAGGAGTCAAGGTCAACACCAATAGTGATAAGTCATGTTGATGTCTGAGAAACAGCCACAGCCCAGAGGAACCAAGGGGTGATGAGATAAATGAGATCGCATCCCGGATGGGATCTGGGCATAGAAAAAAGACATCAGGTAAAAACTAAGGAAATTTGAATAAACTATGAACTTAAGCTACTAATAATGTATCAGTCTTGGTTTATTAATTGTAACAAATTTATCATGTTAATATAAAATGTTAATAGAGGAAACAGAGTGGGTGGGGGATAAAGAACTTTGTATTATATTCACAATTTTTCTATAAATGTAAAACTGTCCTAAAAAATAAAGTTTATTTTTGGGACACCTGGGTGACTCAGTTGGTTAAACTTCACACTCTTGATCTCAGGGTCCTGAGTTCAAGTCTTGTGTTGGGCTCCATGCTAGGTATGGAACCTACTTAAAAAAATAAAAGATAAAAAAATTTTTAAAAAGTTTATTTTTTTAAATGACATAACGTTTTATTTATTTATTTATTTTTAAAGATTTTATTTATTTATTTGACACAGAGAGAGAGATCATAAGTAGGCAGAGAGGCAGACAGAGAGAGGAGGAAGCAGGCTCCCTGCTGAGCAGAGAGCCCAATGCGGGCCTCGATCCCAGGACCCTGAGATCATGACCTGAGCCGAAGGCACAGGCTTTAACCCACTGAGCCACCCAGGCGCCCGACATAACGTTTTAAATACACATTTAGTTTATTTAGACTTTAGAGTGTCAAAGCCATTACACAACCTACCTTGAAAATGGAATTTCTTCAATGGATTAAAATGAATATTCATTTATCCTACAGATTTACTATATTTTGAATTCAGGCAGGAATTTATACTGATTAAAAGTCCGCTCCCAGGGCGCCTGGGTGGCTCAGTGGGTTAATGCCTCTGCTTTCGGCTCAGGTCATGATCTCAGGGTCCTGGGATCGAGGCCCGCATCCGAGGCCCGCATCCGGCTCCCTGCTCAGCGGGGAGCCTGCTTCCCCCTCTCTCTCTGCCTGCCTCTCTGGCTCCTTGTGATCTCTCTCCCTCTGTGAAATAAATAAATAAAATCTTTAAAAAAAAAAAGTCCGCTCCCAGTTACTTAGGTCAATGTCTCATGAACTCAGCATCCGAAACTCAGCATCTTTAATTTGTATGTATTTGAAATACAAACAAGGGAAGATGACTGGTTCCTTGATCATTTTAAATTAAATGAGAATACCTTTAATGAAAGAAATCCACATAGAGTAGCTATCATCCCCATCGCCTGCATTTTCATTGCCTCAAATTGTTTAGTACAGAATGACATATATTGTTGTGTAATTGGAACAATTTTGTTCTCCTTAAATAAAATACCAGTCAAAGATCATTCCGGCTGCAACTGACAGAAGCGTTACTACTAGTTCCTTCTAATTTAGAGAACTCCTTTTTTTTTTTTTTTTTTTTAAATCGAGTCTTGTTCCTACATTGAAGCTAGGAGAGCGGGGTCGAAGCTCATTGGTGGAGTGCCGGGGCCGGGGGCAGGGCTCTCAGCCAAGGGACCTGCCCATTGGTGAGCTGCCGGGCAGCCGCGGGGCGGGGGCGCCTGGGATGGAGCTCGGAGCCCATTGGCTGCGTCGCTGGAGGATGGTGTAATGGACCGCCAAGGCCTGTGCAGCCGGTTTCTACGGCAACCGAGGCTTGAAAGAGCCACTCAGATTTCGGCGCTCGCCCCCAACTCCCCCTTCCGGAGGGGGCAGGGCGGCCTGGATTTGAGGGCCGGAGAAGGAGGCGTGGGGGCTGGGAGTTAAGGGGACAGTGCCTTCCTCTGACCAAAGCTACCTAGCAAAGCAACGGTGGAACTGGGTTCGAGGAACCTGGGTTGCGTGCTCACTGGAGGGGGGTCGGAGTGGGGGGGAATCAGCCAAGCAGAAAGCCATAAAGAAGAAAGAGAAAAATGACAAAATTCTATCCTCCCCCGATTTTTTCATTGGTCATGTTTTGCATGTGAACGAGCACAAAGCCTGGCACAGAGTAGGAACTCAATATTTAATGGAAGGGAGGAAGGGAGGAAGGAAGAGAAAGGGGAGACGGAGGGAGGATCCATGATGTGGGCAACGTGGCGTGAGACAAAGTGCCCGCCCTATTGGACTGAAGTTCCACAGACAGACCCCGAGAACTGATGGAGTATGATGGCTTTAGAAGGAGAGAGGGGTCGCCGGTGCGCTGGCAGGGGGGAGGGGGCGGCACGCAGGATCGTGACTGGTATTCGGAAGACCTGACTGTGCAGTAAGACTCCCTGGGTTCACATTCCCGCTGGCTCTGCCACTCGCCAGCTGCCAGGGCTCCAACTCTCCAGATCCCAGTGTCTTTGTGTTTGAGGAGTAATAATACTTCATTGAGTTGGTGTCAGAACTGAGTTGAGATAATGCATGTCAAGTTCTTAATACAATGCCTGAAACATCCTAAGCGTGCAATCACCAGTAGCTGTTTTCCTAATTGAAGAGAGGTGGGATCCGCCTAGGCAGGAAGAATGGGGCGCTTATATGGTTACTGGGTAAGGAAGCAGGAGGGAGGAGCTGTATGGAAATCCTACAAAAGAGAGACCAGTTTGAATGTCATAGAGAAAATCCTGGGAGATGATAGCCAGAGGGCAAACAAGAGGAAAGTAAGGAGGGGTAGCTACTGTTTGCTGAGGGCGTGAGGCACTCTGCCAAGCCCTTTGCACGAATTGTTTCATTTCATTTTCTCACCATCCCTGATGAGGCAGTTACCATTAAACTCATTTTTTCTGGTAAGAAAACAGGCCCAGAGAGGTTATGTGGTTTGTCTAAGCTAAGAAATGACACAACGAAACAGAGGCATTTGTGGGGCCTGGGAGGAGAGTACAACTGGGGGTCCATATGTCTCTAAATAGTTAGAAGTTATACATCAATCTAATGTGCCGAATGAAATATGTTTTCTTCTCCTTCTCAACAAATATACCCTCAGAAAAACCTGGAAGGCCGGGTTCGGATTAGAATTCCAGGACCCTTGGAGTTCTGTGCCAGAATGTGTTGGCTCAAGAAGAGCGACTGGATTCTGTGTCCTGCCCTTGGCCAGCTACCTCCCATCCCATCAGTGAGGGACCCAGCCTGTGTGAGTGGACAACCCAGCCCCCACATCCAAGCCGTCTCTTGCAAACAGCTACTTTGAGCGTAGGCCTGAGCGTCAGGTCTATAAGGTGTGCATTAGGTAGTTAGTTTGCCCTCAGCCGAGAGGGACCCATGAGACCCATGAAGCCTCTGTAAATGAGAGCTTAGGGATATTTTGGAAGGGAATTCTGGGGTCTCAGGAAATGTTCTAGAAAGGGAGGACACACACTTGGGGAGGGGGACGGCTGTTTCTCTTCTACCTAGAGAATCTTCACTCCACCTCCTCAGGAAGAGAAATCAGGTCTCAGGGCAACGGCTGCTCTTGCCAGTGTTGAGGGAGTGTTGAGGCCAGGCGTTTGGAGTCCAGGAACCTGGTGCTCTCTCCTGTGCCTCACTGTGCCAGGGGACACGCAGCCTGTCTCAGTGATATGCCCTCAGAGAACTAGGGCAGGATGGGCCTGACCACTCAGGCTGAAGGAAACCCTTATCAAAGCTAAGAACATGGGGTGCCTGGGTGGCTCAGTGAGTTAAAGCCTCTGCCTTAACTCTCACTGAACTTAAAGCTGAGGTCATGGTCTCAGGGTCCTGGGATCGAGGTCCGCACCAGGCTCTCTGCTCAGTGGGGAGTCTGCTTCCTCCTCTTTCTCTCTGCCTGCCTCTCTGCCTGCTTGTAATCTCTCCTTGTCAAAAAAAAAAAAAAAAAAGGTAAGAACACAGAAGGAGAATTTGCTTTTTAAAGATGAAAGAAGAAGCCTTGTTCAGTATAGAATCAGTGCAGGTATGGTAAGAGATATTTTGAGTATCATTAAAGAAGGACAAGTAGAGGGGTGCCGGGGTGGCTCACTTAGTTAGGCATCCGTTCTGTTAGTGATCTCAGGGTGGCAAGATTGAGCCCCACCTTCAGGCCTCGAGTTAGGCTCAGCTGGGAGTCAGCTTGAGATTCTCTCTCTCTCTCCCTCTGCTCCCCCCCCCACACACACATGCGCTTGTGCTCTCTCACATACAAATAAATAAAAACATTTTTTTTTTCTTTTAGAGAAAGAGAGTGCATGGGGAAAGGAGCAGAGGGAGAGGGACAAGCTCACTCCACACTGAGCATGGAGACTGACATGGGGCTTGGTCCCAGGACCCTGAGATCATGACCTCAGTGGAAACCAAGAGCCAGACAACCCACCGACTAACCCACCCAAGCACCCCAATAAGTAAATCTTAAAAAAAAAAAAAAGGACAAGTAGACACAAAGTCTTGATCTGTAACCTCAGCCAAGTAATTTCTAGATCATTCATGCAAATGAATACTTATTGGGCTTTTAAGATGTACCACACACAGTGCTAACAACCAAGAGCAAAGAAGTCATGGTCCCTGTCCTCTGGGGGCTCAAAATTGAGAGACAGAGACAGATATTAATAAAGCCATGGCATAAATAAACATACCACATTGTCCTTGCAAGAAGCTGCTAAAAGGAAGGGAGAGTGTGACAGGGTCTCCTCTGGAAGATTAGGGAAGGCTGCAGTTAGGAAGTGGCATGAGAGCTGAGCACCAGGAAAGGTAAGAGTTAACTATGGGTGAATTCCTGGAATGACTAGCAGGAGCCCAGCCAGTGTGAGGGGGTGAGGCCCAGAAGCAACAGGGCTTCAGCAAGGCCTGGTGGGCCCCAGGGGGACACAAAGTCTTTGAAGGTCTTTAAACTGGGGAGTAATGTGATCAAATTTCATTCTGGGGACTGTTGTCCTGGCTTGAAGGAGACTGAGCTAGGAAGCAGGGAGACCAGTGAGTGTGCTGCCCTAGAGTCTTAAACTTTCCAGTCAAAATTTCTTATTTTTAAAGATAGAGGAAATGGACTCCAGTCTTTGCAGAGTCTGCAGGAATTTCTTTGAAGTCTTGTGTTGTATTTTGCATTTATTTTTGTTGGTAATTTTAAAAATTTTATTTATTTATTTATTTGCCTGAGATAACACATGAAATAATTTAAGCCAAACAAAACGTCTAGGGGCATACTGTAGAAAATAAGTTTTCCTTTCATCCCACACCCTAAATATCCATTTCTCAGGAGCTAAAATAGTTGGGACACATGGGTGGCTCAGTCGGTTAAGCGGCTGACTGTTGATTTTGGCTCAGGTCATGATCTCTGGGTCCTGGGATCAAACCCCCAGTCAGGCTCCATGCTCAGTGGGGAATCTGCTCGGAGAGTCTCTCTCCATCTGCCTCCCAACACCCCACAGCATGCGCTCTTTCTCTCTCTCAAATAAATAAAAAATTGGTTTTTTTAGATTTTATTTATTTATTTGAAAGAGAGAGAGAGAACAAGTGGGGGAGGGGGAGTAGAGGGAGAGGGAGAAGCAGGCTCCCCTCTAAGCAGGAAGCCCAACGTGGGGCTTGATCCTAGGACCCTGGGATCATGACGTGAGCCAAAGGCAGCAGCTTAACCAACTGAGCCACCCTGTCGCCCTTAAACAAACAAACAAAAAAAAGAAACTAGAGCGGTTACCAATTTCATTAATAGCCTTCCAGAATTATTCTATATATAAATAAGCATGTGTACATATTAATTCCACAATTTTAAAATATATGTATATCAAATCATTACATTGTACACTTTAAATATTTTATAATTTATTGATTATAACTCACTAAAAAAATGAAAAAGTTAAAGTTATAAATTTTAAACAGTAACATACCATATCTTGCTTTGCTCACTTTATTTTCTTTTAAAGATTTATTTATTGAGAGAGCAAGAGAACGATCTAGCTATAGATTCATTTCCTATAGGTAAATGCAGTGGTAAAGATTACGTGAATTTTAAATTTTGATAGACCATGTCAAACTGTTTTCCAAAAATGCTAGTCCATGTTTTGGGTTTATTTATTTATTAATTTATTTGGGGGGCAGTGCGCAGGAGAGAGAATCCCGAGTAGGCTCCACGCCTAGCTCAGAGCCTGACTCAGGGTAGATCTCACAACTCAGAGATCATGACCCCAGATGAAATCAGGAGTCAGACTCTCAATGGACTGAGCCACCCAGGCTTTGCCCATGTTTTACTTTAAAGCTCTGTAAAGTTTGCATTCTCTGTTGTATTATATCTGTGTTTATTTTCATGAAACATGTCCTCCCCCAAATCGTCTCAGTCAGGTTGACAATCCAGAAAGTGGCACTGTATGGACCCATTGGCCTTGCACACGTCTGATACACTCTCATGAGACTCCCCCTTAAACTTGGTATAATCCGAGCTCTGTTCACCCACAGCTTCCTCTTGTAGCTCTTCACCCTCCACCATACCGAACTCCTACCTGGAGTTGACATGAACAGATGTAATGGACACTCTGGCTGAGAATGAGGTCCCAAAGGAGCCCAGGAGCCTCTTGTGAAAGGAGTTGGATGCTAGGTTGACTCCCTAGAGCTATAGGGAGCTCCAGAGTACTGGACTGGCATTTGAGGAAGATTATCTGTTCCTCGGTCTGCCTCCTGCTGCCATCACTCTGCCTCTAGAAGGCCCTCACCAGTGACCTCCCCATTACTCAGTCCACAGGGCACTCTTTAAGCCTGACTTTGCTTGATATTTCTCAAAACCAATTTTACTCCATCTCTTGCAGCACTCAATCCAGTTGTTAATCCCTCTGAATGTAACTTTCCTTCCTTGGTTTATGTGTCTCTACACTCTTGTTTCCCTTCTCCCTTCTGGCTGTCCTTTATTAGTGTGTCACAATATCCTTTCCCATCAGGGAAGACTCACATGTCAGAGCTGCTTAAGGTGTGATCCAAGTTGCTATAAGTTCTCCCCTATGGTTTCTCTCATGACCCATTAGGAGACTGTAAAATCAATTTAATAGGTCGTGTAAGCATTTGTAAAAGAATGAAGCAATAGAATGGAAAATGTCAGGGCACATCACCTACAGGGCTAATGTTATTTCTTTATATACATATATACTTGTTTCTTTATACATAAGTACATATATGCATATGTCTGATGGCCCCAATATAAAATGTCTATCTTATTGTGCTATGTGGTTTGAAGAGTTTGAAGGCCATTGCTATTATAGGACCCCTGTTTCTTTCTCTGGCCCAGAACTCTCCTTAGAATTTAAGACCTAGGTGTTAAACCACCTATTCCATACCTTTCCTTAGACATTGTCTATGTCCCAAATCTGCCTCAAGACCTTCATCTCGGGGCGCCTGGTAGCTCAGTCATTAAGCGTCTGCCTTCGGCTCAGGTCACAGTCCCAGCGTCCTGGGAACGAGTCCTGCATCGGGCTCCATGCTCAGCAGAGAGCCTGCTTCTCCCTCTCCCACTCCCCCTGCTTGCTTGTGTTTCCTCTCTCGCTGTCCCTCTCTGCCAAATAAATAAATAAAGCCTTAAAAAAAAAAAAAAGACCTTCATCTCAAACTTGGATTTTCTCCTCTTCTCTGCATCTCAAGGAATGGACCCACCATCTATGCAACTGCAGAAGCTGGAAACCTGGGAGTCATCTTTGGTACTTACACCTCCCCCAGCCCATGTCTAAGTCTTGCTGATTTAAACTCTTAAATGTATTTTTTCTATTTTTCTATATTCACCTTCACCACCCAGGTCCAAGTTAGCCTCATCGTTCACCAGGGGAAACTGGCTTTCTTTGTACTTTTTTTTTTTTTTAAGATTTTATTCATTTAGGAATACCTGGGTGGCTCAGTGAGTTAAGGGCCTGCCTTCAGCTCAGGTCATGATCCCAGCATCCTGGGATTGAGTCCCACGTCTGGCTCCTTGCTCAGTGGAGAACCTGCTTCTCCCTCTCCCTCTGCTGCTCCCCCTGCTTGCTCTCTCTCTCTCTGTCAAATAAATAAATAAAATCTTTAAAAGAAAAAATTTTAATTTATTTGAGACAGTGAGAGAGAGAACACAAGTGGGGAGAGAGACAGAGGAAGAGAGAGAAGCAGACTCCCTGCTGAGCACAGATCCTGATGTGGGGCTCAAGCCCAGGACCTGAGCTGAAGGCAGCTGCTTAACTGACTAGTACACCTGGGACCCCTGCCCTTCTTCATACTTGGGCTCCTGCTGACCCATTCTCTATAAAGCATCCAGAATGATCTTTTATTTTATTTTAATTTTTTTAAAGCAGTCTCCACACCCAGCATAGAGTCCAACATGGGGCTTTAACTCGACCTTGAGATCAAGACCTGAGCTTAGATTAAGAGTCAGACGCCTAACCAACTGAGCCACCCATGTGCCCCCTGAATTATCTTTTAAAAACACAACACTGATCATGTTTCTTCTTTGCTTTACAGTCTTTCAATGGTTCCTTATCATCATTCTTAGACTCAAATTCTAAACATGGCTGACCAAACCCCCAGGATCTTCAGCCTTATTTTGTACCATTGTCTCACTTCCCTCTCTGTACTGGCCACACTAGCTGTTGTAGATAGGCAGACAGCATCCATTCCTACTGTTTTGTTTGTTTTTTAATTCTACCCCTCGTGTTCACTTCGGCAGCACATATACTAAAATTGGAACGATACAGAGATTACCATGGCCCCTGCGCAAGGATGACACGCAAATTAATTCTACCCCCAACGTGGGGATTGAATTTACAATCCTGAGGTTAAGAGTCACAGGCTAGGGATTCCTGGGTGGCTCAGTGAGTTCAGCATCTGCCTTTGGGTCCTGGGATCGGGTTCTTTGGCAGGCTCCTTGCTCAACAGGAAGCCCGCTTCTCCCTCTGCCTGCCGCTCCCCCTGCTTGTATGCACACACTCTCTCTCTCTCTGTTTCTCTGACAAAAAACAAAACAAAACAAAGCAAAAAAGAGTCACAGGTTCATGGGGTTCTTGGCTGGCTCAGTCGGAAAAGCATACAACGCTTGATCTCCCAGTCATGAGTTCAAGGCCCATGTGAAGTGTAGAGATTACTTAAATAAATAGAACTTAAAAAAAAGAAAAAAAGAAAAAGTCGCCGGCTGTACCAACTGAGCCAGCCAAGTGCCCTGATTCCCACTGTTAATGTGCCTTCCTGTGCTCCACATGCTGGAAAGCTAAAACACTTCCTGACTCCCCTGCAGCTAGAGCTCTAGCAAGTAGATGTATTTGCATGAGGTTTGAAGGTGGAAGTCAGGCAGGAGTCAAATAGTTTTGGCTGTTCCTGCTCCTAAGTAAGATTGTGGAGACACTGGTGTCCTGTCTCTGGCTTCAAAAACCCATTTCAAATGAGAAATGGCAGTGGTCTTCTGATCCTGGCAGCCTGTCCTTGGATGGTAGCTTCAGTAGTGTGTCCTCAAACTCAACCTTTCCAGTGACATTTTCCTGGCTCCTTTCTATGAGAGGTAGTAATTCCTTTAGTAGGTTAGTTCAGTAGTGTTCTAGGAGTCATTCCTAAGACCCAGCCTAGGCCCCATCACTTTCTTCAATACCTAGAGTGGTTTCTGTTTCTAAACCTGGACTGATAACACTGGGCTTCATTTGGTTTCTAGAATCAGCCATGCCTCCTCTTACCATAGGGTTGTTATGCTTGTTATCCCTTTTGCCTAGGCTAATGTACCCTTGCCACCTGTTAAACCCTTACCCCATCTTTCAGTTAACTCCTTATATATATATTTTTGACCTCAGTTCAAAGGTTTTCTCTGGGAAGTTATCCCTGGCCTCCGAGACCAGATAAGTCTCTGCATGTTTCTTTCAGTGCTTGATCATAGTTTGTAATTATGTCTTTGTGTGCCTCTAGAATTTGAGTCCCAGGGAACTTGACTATGTTGCTGTGTTCTGTTGCCTAGAAAGAGCTGGTGCTTAGTATACATGCTAAGTAAGTGGATGGAAAGGAGGTGGCCAGATTGGAGGGGGTCAGGACAAAATAAATCTCCTTAAGGAACACCGACAGGCTCTGGGTCGCCTCCTCTTGACCTTTTCCCAAGCACATCTTTGGGACTCTACAGCCAGCCTGAACATCCTGTGTGCTCCAGCCTCCGGGTCTTTGCACGGGCTGTTTGGGCTGCTTGGTTGGCTCTGCACTCTTCACCAGGCTTCTTCATCTTGCAGATTTCCTTTGTGACACCATCATCTCTTCCAGGAGACCTGTACTTCAGACAATTTTATATTCTTTGTACATTTTTTCAGAATATTTAAAAATACTTAACATTATCTTAAAAACTGCTCATTACTTGTCTGCATCTCCCTCTGCAAGTAACTGTCTCATTGGGGTGTATGCAAAGTGCCTTGCAGGAGGGCTTGGCTCTATTTGTTGAAAGCCCAATGAAAGAATGCCAGCTAGTCAGCCAGCCTCAGTCTGGGGATCTCTGCACACTCCTTAGGAGCCCATGAACAGTGAGGGATTGTAATTTGGGGGTTGCTAGATCGGGAGAGGAAGCTGGGGGAGGTTTGTTCCGTTCCAGCCCATGGCTCCGTCCCCAGACCGCCAGGCAGGAGGCCCTGGAGCAGATCCTGTGGGGGATGGGCAGGGAAATAGTTTCTTCCTCTGCTCCCTTCAGAAAGATGGGGGGGGGGAAGGGCAGAGAGAGGGAAGATTCCTTCCAAGGAGGCTTCTTGGCCCAGTGCCTGCTTGGAGGGAGGGCCGGTATGATGAATGCATTACGAATGCTGGCTTTCTCCCCGCCTTCTGCCAGTGAGGGAGGGAAACCCAAGGTAGAGAAAGGAGATGAGGGGGAGGGATCAAAGAGGGAAGGGTCCGTTTGCTTTGGGAGACAAGAAGGAGGGGCTGAGCTGGCCTGGGCTCCTAAGAGCTAACCAGGCCCCAACTACATCTTATCAGCTCTGGAAATAGCCTCAAATCACTGAGTTAGAGAATCCACACTGAGAAATTTAGTTCTTAGGATTGGGTCACTTTAACACCTGAGCTGAAAATTCTTCAGTCAGTTGTCTGGGGTCTCTATGTCTGGCTTGGAGGAGTGTTAGCTCTCTGGGAAGTTTCCTGGACTCTTTCTTCCTCCTTTAGTACCTCAACAGATGGCATTTTTGAAAGCCCATTTTTTGAAAGCACTCTGCATCCAATTCGTGGCATTTACAGTAACTCTAAGATGATGAAGCTAACATTTTGCTTCTGCCTTCCCCATTGTAATCTCCTGAGGCCAGACTCCATCTCTCTCATCTTAGTATAGTTCAGAACAGTGGTCTCAAACCTGGCTGCCAAGCAGAATTGTTTGGGGATGCTTACTAAAAATATTTTCACTCAGTGATTTTGATTCCTTGGAGCAAAGTTAGGGCTTAAAACTTGAGTTTTTACAACGTGCTAAGTGAGTGCGATGCGTACATAGGGTTTAGGTGACAATTTCAAAGGGCTTGGTACAACATAGTAGGTGCTAAGCGTTGCCTGCAGGGGTTGGAAATGTATTTGCAGGGTAAACAAATGATGTGTAGAAGTATGGACTGAACTAGAGTCTGTGTACCGGAGCATCTTACACTTTGAAAGGAGATAGGGCAACGGTGTTAGCAATACAAAAGATAAATATTTATTCAGAACAAAACTTTTAACAATCGATTTTACATTCTAAGCCACAAGGAAATAGCAAAACATAAAGCAAAGGAAAAACAAAAGAAAAGCAGTGTACTGTCTTTTCTACTTTAACTTGATAACACTTAGTTGACCCAATGCCCTCTTGCTTGACCTATTTTGCAAGCACATTTTAGAGTTAACAGCTTATGATTCCAGGTTAAAATCACCTTTCTCCTGTGAGTCAGGAAATTGTAGATGAGCTCCAGTTAGAGGCTTCTCTGGGGTTTCTAGCTATTGAGGCTAAGGTGCAAATGTAAACCTCTGGTAGGTTTCCTTATTCAGGAACACCCCCATTTCTAAGTGGTGGCAATGAATGATGAAGGGTAAGGCCCCAAATGACTTGGCACTTTAATCCAGATAGGATACCCCAGGGAGCAACGAGTACCCTCTAGATTATGTTCCTTTGTCCCTTCCCTATCTCCCTAGTATTCAGAAGCCCCTGCTGAATCCCTTTCTGCTTCCTCCCCCAGATGATTTCTAAGCATTCCTCTGGGCTCATCATTCTGGAGAGATCAGACTTTCTGGGCTCTCAAGTGTTGAGGAAAATGTTGTGAAGTGTGAGAGGTAGTGGAATGAGCACCGGGCTTGGGGTCAGGGAACTCTACTCTAGGCTAGCTCTGGCACCAGACAGCTATGTGATTTTGACCCAGTCATTTAACCTCTCTGGGCTTGTTTCATCTGCTGGAAATCCAGGGGATTGGTCTAAACCAATTTTTAGGTCCTTTCCAGCAAGAAAATTCCAAATTCCATGATTCTGTGAAAAATGGCTTCTGAGCCACTGAACAGCTGTCCCAAAGTCCATGCATTTTAATGCCATAAGAGAGGCCCTTGGCCACCATTCAGAGCTTATTGACTCAGATTACATACACTTCTAACAACACTGGTTTCACAAATTCTCAGACCACATAAGATTAGAAGCAGCAAATTAAACGGGGAGAGGAAGAGCTGCAAAAAGTAGACACCCTGACAGAAGCCACAGTCAACAATGTTCTCAGTTCAACAAACACTGATGGAGTGCCTACCATGTGGTGGGCCCCGTACCTAGTGCTGGGGCATAAAGATGAGCAAGGCAGCCCAATGGGTGAAAATCCCGGGAGATGACAGGGCGTGGGGAGTAAAAAGTACAAAAAAAAAAACACAAAAAAACAAAACCCACACAAAAAAGCTCACAAAAAAACAAAAACAAAAACTCAGATACAAAAATGAAAACAAAATTTTAAAAAGGGAAAGGCGACACATCTGCACACTACAGTTCCCGGTAGTTACTGATGACAGAGTCACCAATTCAGAAAAGGCTGAAATGGAGTAAACTCGGTTTAAGAAGGCAGAGAGAGATGTCTCTTGTAGGTTTAAAAAGATCTCCTTCGAAAACGTAAAAAATGGTTTAAAAAAAAGTTTTGGCACTTAAGAGGGGTAAGCTGGCTCTGTATTCACCCTGGCAGGCTGGCGGGTGTTCAGTGCCCAGCCACCCCAGTTAGCTGAGCTGCCACGGAATTGTGAACTGCTTTGGGACACTGGGCAAAGGCGTGTCCTCGCTTGCCACAGAGATTACATACGATGCCCTTCCGGCAGTAAGGGCTCAGGTGCCCCTCCTCCCCGCACCTGAAGCACCTGTCCTGCGTGCAGCTGCCGCTCATGTGGGTCCGGGAACCACATTTAAAGCACGTCTTGGGCTGCCCCTTGTACCAGCTGTAGCCCCTCTCGGCCCCCAGGAAGAAGGCCCCCGGCAGGTGCCTGACCCCGCCCTCCCCCTGGCGCAGCTCGATCTCGCACTTGTACTCCCCGGTCCAGATCCCAAACCTGTCGGTCACTTTCACGGGCACGGCCAGCACATCGCAGTGGCGCTTGAGCCAGGTCACGATGTCCTCCACGTCCACCGTCTCGTTCCGGAAGAGGATGAAGAGCGTCTTCAAGCTGGACTTGCTCCGCCCCAGCACCACAAAGTTCTCCCAGCAGTCCTCCTGCTCGCGCTTCTCCTCGTAGACGCGTAGGAACAGGGCCAGCTTCTCCGCCGAGCGGAAGCTCACGTCGAACTCGCGGCTGCCCGGTATCTGGATGACCGCGTAGATGTCGCTCGGGTCCATGCCGATGGAGCGCAGGATGAGCGCGCCCACAACGAAGTCCCGGGTCGGGCAGGCGCCCTCGTCTCCCTGGAAACAGATGCGCACCAGGAAGCGGCCCTTGCCCGGGCCAGCCGCGGGGCCCGCCGCCACTGCCTGCTCGTCCTGAGCCGGCCGCTCGGCCGCGTCCTCCGCCGCGCCAGGCCTGGCCGGGCCCGCCATGGCCGCCGCCGTCGCCGCCGCCTCGGCCTTC
>LNAC01000050.1:3107540-3160957 GCA_002007465.1 Ailurus styani
CCCTCCTCCTCCCGCCGCTGCGGCCGCGACTCGCGGAACTCGCCCTTCTTCTCGGCCAGGTTCTTCACCACCTGGGCCCAGCCCATCTTCTCGCGGCCGCCCTCGGTCTCCTCGCCGCGAGCCGCGGGCCGCGCGGGGGGCAGGAGCTGCGGCCGCCCCCGCTTCCTCTCCTCCTCCGCGCCGCCGCCGGTGGCCATTTTACCTCCTTCCCAGCATCCTCCACTCGCTCCCGCAGCCAAAGGGCGCCCATCCGCGCGCCCGCCCGCCGGGGGCTGTGGGGGCTTGGAGGGTTTTTTGTTTTTTTTTTTTTTGAAATTCGACGCTTCTCTCCCCCGCCCCGCTGAAGGTATTTACCCGGGGCGCGCCGTGGCCAGCGCCGGCCGGGAGCCCTCGAGTAACTGCCGAGCCGCGTCTCCGGCGGCGCGCTGCGGCCCCACCTCCTGGGCGCCGGGGCGGGATGCGCCGCTTGGAGCGCGTCCCTGTCCCGTGCTAGGGCTTGGCAGCCCCGGGCCACGCTCTCGAGGATTCGCTCTTTCGCAAGCGGTCCTCGATTTCATTCAGGCAGCATCCCGAACGGCCCTCGGCCCTGAAGCGGGCCCGAGCTGAGGAAGGTCTCGTCCATTTCGTTTGCTTTTCTGTACCTTTTCTGTTCCTCAAGAAACAAAACGAAACTAACTCTTCCTCCCAGAGCACGCGACAAGGCATTGTTTCTCCAGCGTTGGGTTTTGGACGTTTTCAAACATAAAGTTGAAAGAATTTTACAGTAGATATTTTACCCTTAACTTTGCACTCTTTTAACTTTTTATCATTAGACTTTTTTACTAGCTCTTATCACAGTACACCTCTATCCATAAGTCCTTATTTTGGGGTACATTTCTAAGTAATACTGCATTGTTTTTTACAAAGACCTCCATCATGTTCACCATGACAATTATAATGTATTGAGCTCTTCACTGCCCGGTACTGTTCGAAGCGCATGAGGACGTTGCAAGCTTTATCACATGGAACCTTCCAAAACCACGCTGTGATTACACCCGTTTAACAGGAGGCAGGGGGCTTGGAGACAGGGTGAAAACACTTGGGGGAGTGGCAGAGTTAATAGGCGACCTCGTGAAGCTGGCTTATATTTCTAAAATCGCTTGCTTCTGACATTGTGGAGCAAGGGTGTTTGCATCAGACTCTCCAGAAAAATCTGGTTAACACAAAGATTCTCGGCTAAAGTTAGCGCTGGACAGAATTTCTGTTCCTCTTTCAACTGTCTCAACTGGGACTTGGAAAGCATTGATAAAATCTGGGTGTTGAGGGGATGGGTTTAACAATACCCTTTGTCAGTTTTGTTTTCTTAATGCAAGTCTGTGTGCATCTCAGGGTGCTTCAGTGGCCATTGTGACTTTAGTGAAAGAAGAGGTGGATTGTGGAGACAGGGAGACCCTAGTGTGAATATGATTGCTTTGAATCTCAGCCTTGTCACATGGAACCAATGACCTCAGTTTTCATAGCTTCAGTTTGCTCAGCCATAACAAAGGGATGTTAATGTCTACTCTCAGAGGACTGAGGTTGGGTTCAAGGAGATAGCCTGTGTGAAAGAGCTTGGTCCACAGTGGGTTTCCAGGAAAGGTTATTCTTCCTTCTCTTGGTGTTGGATTCTTACCTATTTCTGTGCCATATCTTCTAGTGCTACTTAGCGTTATGGAGTCCCTGTGAGTTCTGGCCTTAGGATCTTTTGCTTTACCCAGTTCCACATTACTGGTCTCAGGGAAGCGGACATCTCCAACTCTTGTGCCATTTGGACCTTCCGGTTCCCTCACATTATACCCTCTGGCATGCTTTCCTCCATCCCTTTTCTGCCACACATTCCCATGATCATACTCAGCTCACTACCAGAAGCATCAAACTCTTATGTTATCCACTCTTTTCTTCTTTCTGTTTGCCAGCTCACTGGGAGGACATTTACAAAACCAAACAGAATCTATATAATTTAAAATAATCTCTTCCATTCCTCTTACCCTATCCTCCCACCCCACGTGGGAGGGTGGGAGGCAATATCGCACAAATATCTACAGGATCAGGCAGGTACCTTAAATAAGGACAATGTGCTAGGTGAATTGGAGAATAGGTATTCTATCTGAAGGGCCAGTCGTAAGTCAACTCTAGCTGATTATTGCTCTCCAGAAGTGAGAGCCCGGTGTAGTCAGATACTCCAAATTCTTTTTTTTTCTTTCCATTTTTCATTTATTTATTTATTTATTTTATTTTTTTATTTGCCCCAGGGGTACAGGTCTGTGAATTATCATGCTTACACCTTTCACAGCATTCTCCATAGCACAAACCCTCCCCAATGTCCATAAGGATACTCCAAATTCTAAAGAGAAAACCAAACTCTATTTTATTTATGGGAAGCATTCTTCCTTCTCCTTCTACAAGGCTGTCTCAGCTATATTTGGATCCTCTGCACAAAATTTAGAATCAGTCCACTAAGTTCCAGGAAACCATTTTTTGGGATTTCAATTGGAATTGCATTTGTACAATTGTACATTTTGTGCAACTGTACAAAATAGAATTTGTACAGAATTGCCATTTTATACTAAATTGCTCCACCTATGACCTCACTGGATGTCTAGTTTATTTAAGTCTTGTTATTTTTATAAGTTGCAGTAACATTTTATAGTTTTCTTCAAAAGGGTCTTGCATAATTAAATTATTCTGAGGTATGATATGAATTGGTTGCTATTGTAAATAACATGTTTAGAAATTACGTATTTGCTATTGGTATTTAAAGGGAATACAATTGGAGTGCCTGGGTAGCTCATTTGATTAACCATCTGCCCTCAGCTCCGGTCGTGATCCCAGCTCCCTGCTGAGCGGGGAGCCTGCTTCTCCCTCTGCCTCTGTCTGCCACTCCCCCTGCTTGTGCTCTCTCTCTCTCAAATAAATAAAATCTTAAAAATAAAGGGCATACAATTGAATTTTGTGTAATAGCAATAGTGCTGCCATATTTTAAAATTTCCAATGGTTTTTACAATTGTTTTGCTTTTATGTGTTGATAGTCGTATTGTCTGAATAACAAAGGATTTGCTCTTTCTGTTCAGATCTTACATTTTTTCTTGTCTTGCTGCACTAGCCAGGACCTCTCATATAACCATCATATAGTAGGCATTTTTGTTTTATTTCTGACTACAAAGAGGTCTATTTGAATTTTGAAAAGATTTGACTTGTGGATTGGGTTCTGGCTCCATCTGAAATTTTAGTAACAACTTCTTGTATCTTAAGGTTTTGTTGGTATGTGTATGGCCATTCCTTCCATCAGTTCTGTTTTTCTCAGGTCAAATTTTGCAGTTCTAAGATTTCTATATTCTCTTTTGGTTATTTTTGGCTTTATTTCTTGTTGATTATCACTGCCAGCAATTTTCCCTATAAGTTGGGGAAAAAAACTGGACATTTATATTTATTTCTCAGTGGATTCCTTCCTTCCTTCCTTTCTCTTTTTTTCTTTCTTTCTAAAAGATTTTATTTATTTATTTATTTGACAGAGAGATAGAGAGAGAGCACTCAGAAGCAGAGCAGCAGGCAGAGGGAGAGAGAGAAGCAGGCTCTCTGCTGAGCAGGGAGCCCAATGCAGGGCTCAATCCGAGGACCCTGGGAATCATGACCTGAGCTGAAGGCAACTGCTTAACCAAATGAGCCACCCAGTTGCCCTTCTCAGTGGATTTCTTTAAAAACTGTCAGCCATCCTCCTTAGCACTGTTCCAGCAGTCAGACTGGCCTATTGTGGAGATCACTGAACCAGGAGCTATAGGGATCAGGCAGATATCCTGTGAACGAATCAGCCCAGATGGGCACCGAGTCCATCTACAGAAAGGAGCTTGACTCATTTCTGGCAAATTATTGCCACAGAAGGATCCGAATCGGTCAGTTTGGCACCTCAGTCTAGGTTCTTATTGACAGACTTTTGGAATTGCACTTTTAAAAAATTTATTTAAACACATTTTTAAAAAGATTATTTATTTGAGAAAGTGAGAGAGGGAGAGCACAAGCTGGGGGGTGGAGGGAGCAGAGCAAGAGGGAGAAGCAGAATCTGCTGAACAGGGAGCCTGATGTGGGACTCAATCCCAGGATCATGACTTGAGCTGGGATCATGACCTGAGCTGAAGTCAGGCACTTAACTGACTGTGCCACTCAGGCACCCTGCACTTTTTTTTTTTTTTTAAGATTTTATCTATCTATTTTAGAGGGTGGGGGAGAGAGAAAGCAGGGGGAGGGGCAGAGGGGGATGGAGAGGAACAAGCAGACTTTGGAGCTAAGGGTGGAGCTGACACAGGGCTCTATCTCATGACCCTGGAGTCATGACCTGAGCCAAAACCAAGAGTCAGACATTATAACCAACTGAGCCACCCAGGCACCTTGGATTTGCACTTTTTTAAAAAAAAGCTAGTTAGGAGACTGTGGAGGAGGCATAATTTGAGATGGATATTGAAAGAAGAAGCAGGTTTTGGAGTGCAAGAGAGAAAAAAAAAATCTGTGGACCAGAATTTGGCAGGCAGGTCTCTCTGTCCTGCAAGGTTATAGTCTGGGTGTGAGAGGAAAGAGAGGTGTGTGTCTGTGGGGTGGTGGTAGTAAGAAGTATGATTCCAGACCTATTTTGAAGGTATTGCTGACAGACTTGGATGTGGGATGAGAAGTGAATCAAAAGAGGAATCAAGGGTAACTCCAGGAAGAAAGTTGCCATTTTGAGTTGGGGGAAAGAGTTGCATGTTAAAGTTGCCTATTAGGCACCCAAGAAGAGATGTTGAGTAGGCAGTTGGATGTATGTGGCTGGAATTCAATGGAGACACTGGAGTTATGAGTATGGGAGGCATCCAGGTAGAGATGGCATCCAAAGTCACAAGACTGGAAGGGAACTTGAATGGAGTGTGAGTGGATAGAGGAAAAGAGAGGGTCTGAGCCCTGAGACACTCCAATAATAAAGGGAGAAGAGGAAGAACCAGCAAAGAAGAGAAGGGGTCAGAAAGCCATTCGAGAGAGTGGTTTCCCAGCACCTAGTTTAGAAAGTGTTTCAAAGAGGGAGTGATCTGCTCTGTCAAATGCTGCAGATAGGCCAACTAAGGTGAGGATGGAAAAGTGACTGGGGTGTTTAGCAAAGCGGAGGTCACTGGTGGTGTTGACGAGGACAGTTTTAGTGGAGAGGTAGAGAATGAAAGCCTGATTGGAGAAGTAGAAAGGAATGGGCAACAGTAGGCAAACTTCTCAGAGTTATGTTGTAAAGTGAAGCAGAAATGGCAGGACAGCTAGATGGGAAGTGGCCCCTTTTAAAAAATTTTTATTTTAAAAATTTTATTATTTTTTATATAATTTATTTTAAAAAAGATTTTATATATTTATTTGACAGAGAGAGAGAGCGCACGCGCACAAGTGGGGGAACAACAGACAGAGGGAGAGGGAGAAGCAGGCTCCCGGTCCAGCAGGAAGTCTGATGTTCGATCAGTCCCAGAACCCTGGAATCATGTCCTGAGCAGAAGGCAGATGCTTAACCAACTGAGCCAGGCAAGCGCCCCTGGTCACTTTTTTTAATAGAAGAAATTAAAATATGGTGGTATACCGATGGGAATAATATAGAGAAGGCGATAGGAGAAAACGGGAATTGCTGGGGTGGTGTTTTAAAAAAAATGAGGAGGGGGCGCCTGGGTGGCTCAGTGGGTTAAAGCCTCTGCTTTCGGCTCAGGTCATGATCTCAGCGTCCTGGGATCGAGGCCCACATCAGGCTCTCTGCTCAGCAGGGAGCCTGCTTCCTCCTTTCTCTCTGCCTGCCTCTCTGCCTACTTGTAATCTCTCTCTCTGTGTCAAATAAATAAATAAATAAAATCTTAAAAAAAAAAATAAAAAAAAAATAAAAAAAATGAGGAGGGTAGGACTCAGTGTACAGTGGTCGATACNCTTGTAATCTCTCTCTCTGTGTCAAATAAATAAATAAATAAAATCTTAAAAAAAAAAATAAAAAAAAAATAAAAAAAATGAGGAGGGTAGGACTCAGTGTACAGTGGTCGATACTGGTCTTAACAGGCAGTTTATACAGTCACAGGAGGGAGACAATTAAAGTAAATGAGGTGATGTGAAAATGTGAGTCTACCGATCCCCACAATTTTCTTAGTGAAATAGGAAGCAAAGTCATTAGGCAAGAGTAAGGATGGAGAAGAAAGTGATGGGGTTTGATGAGAAGAGAAATATGACATAATTCTTTGGGATGATGGGTGGGGCCTGCTGAAGGATAGTATTTAAAGCCCGCTGAGCAGGCTGTGGTGAGCCTTCTCCTTGAGAGATTAGTCCCTCTGGGCACTCGGTAGTCTGCGTCCGTTTCCTTGGAGACGGAGACGAAGGACTGGGCTCGAAGGGAAGTTTCAGTGGCCCAGGTTACCACGCGGTCCACGCTGTGACAAGAAAGTCGGGGAAGCCGAATAACAAGCATCGCAAGAGACCAGGGCTCCTCGGACTTCCTACTCTTCCATTTTCCCCAATGGCGCGCGTCTTTCCGAAGTAGGTATAAGGAGGAAAACAAAAAAAACAACAACAAAAAAAACAAAACCGAAGGGTGGTGGAGTGCGCATGCGTGCCCCCTATCCTGGCCCGGATGTCTTTTCACCCCGCCCTCTCCCCGCCCACATCCCCCTAGCTCCGCCTCTCCCTCGCGCAACCTCTGCTCCCGCTAGCTCGGGTTCCTAGTGAACTGTGGTCTCTGTGGACACTCCACGCCTGTTACACGTTTGCTGCTCACAGTCCCAGGGTTTGGGAATGATGGAAGTTCTTTCCCTTCCCCAACTCTTTCTAGACCCAACCACTCTGGGATTCGCTCCACGATCCACAACTTCCAGAATCTGGTGAGTCTGGGAGGGCCAGGGAAGAGATGAGGGCTTACTGACCCTGGGTCTGCAATCCGCCTGCCCCAATGGCCGTGACTGTCCCGGCTGATGGAATCTGGAGAACTGACTTCCAGGCTTATCTGTGTCACACGTTTGCTGTACGACCCGGAACCAAGCCCCGGAATCTGTTTTCCCACCACCTTACCAGAACGTGAGGGTGTGTTATACTTTTACTCATCTCTCATCGTTCCTCCGGTTTCCTTTTGGGTCTTCTCCATGCCTTGTGTTTAAGAAGTGTGTGCCACAGTTCCTAGAACCTCACAGCCTGGATGTGGTTAGTAAATTATGGCTGACTGATAAAGCAAGTGATAGCTAACATTTATGGAGCATTTACCACATGCTTTACAAATACCATCTCTTGGAATTCTCACATCAACCTGGAGGTAGGTTTTATAATTAGATCTAGTTTACAGATGTGAAAATTGAGGCTTAGCCCTCAAAAGTCACTTGCTCAATGTCACAGATATCTGTAAGGGGCAAAGCTGGGATTTGAACCCATTGGGCTGTGTGACTGATTGTGTTATATCTGTTAGGATTATGTTCCATGGCAGCGGTCCAAGCAGAAAACCAAGTCACCTACTCTGCCTCCCATCCTACAAACCAGAGGCCACCAGAAGAACAGAACGAAGACTTTGACTAGTGTCCTGCCAGGTGGGCAGAGGAACTTGAGGGCGGACATGGGAATTGGGGACAGGATAGAGTGTATGCCCTTGGCCTTTGGTGACATGAATTATATTAGAGTAGGCTAATTGCTGTGACAAACAATCCCCAGGTTTCAGGTATTAGTACAGAAGCTTATTTCTCATTTATGTCAAAGTACATTTGTGGATCTGCAGAGGTGGAAGTAAGCTTTTCTACATGATCATTCAGGGATCCAGGCTCCTTCAACCTTGTGGCTGTAACAATTCATAAGGCCTTGAAGTCCTCTGCTAAATACATCTGCATTTAGCTGGTAGAGAGAGAAGAGAGAGAGAGCAAAAATATGGGTAACTTTGTGGGCAATTTTTTTTCAAGGCCTAGACTTGACATGGCATATATCACTCCCACTCATATTCCAGTGGCCATTACTCAGTCATATGACCACCCTTATCCACAAGGGATGATGGGAAACGTTTCCAGCTGTGTGTCCAAGAGGAAAAGAAAACAGGGTTTGGTCCATTCGGGATTATCTCTACCATGTCATGTCATGCCGTCCAGGAGAGTTCTCAGGCCCTTGACTGAGGCAGACATGGGTTCACATCTTGGCTCTGCCATTTACTATCTTGGAAAATCCATTCCTCTCTGAGCCTTTGTTTTCTCATTTGTAATATGAGGACCTGACAGGATTGTTGCAAGAATTGAATGGAAAGCACTGTTGCTCTCAACCTCATCAGACCCAACATTCCTTTGTTATAATATAATATAACAAATACTTTGTAATGTTCCTTTAGTATCTGAAATAAACTTCATAGATAATAAAATCTACCTATGTATATAATTAAAAAAACCTTAATATAATGCCCTAAGTGTAAAGTAAAGGAAAAGGGAAATTACTTATAGTTAAGTAACATATATTTCAGTATGTAAGTGCTGGGGTGAGCTCTACTAGAAGATATGTCAAAGTAGTCAGAAGCTTGCTTAAGGATGTGGAGTCATGGTGCATGTAACCATTGCAGATGCAGACTGTAACGTAGTGGTATATCAGGGACTCAAATATCCAGAGGGATGTTTCATTGTGGTCATGATTTCCAAAGTGGTGCCCATCTTTTGGTAAAGTTCTGAACAAAACAAAGTACAATCTTCCCTTGACTGTAGGTGCTTTCTTGGAAAATTTAGCATTGCTGTAAAAGCCTGCACAATATCCCTTGTGTTTATATGTGAAAGAGAGTCAGGTTTCGGGATCAGATCATTATAAATAAGGATTTTTACCTCCATCAGTATCTGCTAGGGCTTTGGAAAGTCATGCAGGACATAGGAGAATTCCAATGTGTTCCATGGGGCTGTCCTGTTCTGGGGGATATCTAGTGTCCCTGGCTCCCACCCCCAGATGCCTGTTGGGACCCCCAGTATTGGGGAGAACCACAAATCTTCCCTGCCAATGTATCTAAAACACCCCTGTCAAGAGTCTTTGATGGAAAGTGCTGAGCACAAGGCCCAGTGGTAGTGACCAAATTTTTGTCTTTGGCTCTAGACCCTATTCACACAGCATCTACAAGGAAACTCTTTCCGTTCCTTCATGGGGAGGCGGTGAGGTATGTAACAGATACAGCCTTGGTGAGAACAAGAGCAATTAACATATGGGGCACCTGGGTGGCTCAGCGGGATTATGACCTGAGCCGAAGGCAGACGCTTAACTGACTGAGCCACCCAAGGTGCCCTGGGAGAGAGAGAATCTTAAGTGGGTTCCACACCCAGTAAAGAGGTTGACAGGGGGCTCCATCTCACAACCCTGAGATCATGACCTGGGCTGAAATCAGGAGTCAGACACTTAACTAATTGAGCCACCCAGGCGACCCTCCAGAATGCACAATCTTTTAATTTTATTTTATTTTTAATTTTTTAGAGAAATAGAGTATGAGGGGGTTTGGGGGCAGAGGGAGAGGAAGAGGGAGAATCTTAAGCAGGCTTCATGCTCAGCATAGAGCCCGATGCAGGGTCTGATCCCATGACACTAAGGCTGTGACCAGAGCCAAAATCAAGAGTCAGATGCTCAGCTGACTGAGCCACCCAGGTGCCCCTCCAGGATGCACAGTTTTAATCATGTATTAGTGGGGAGAGTGTGGGTGCTGGAGAAACATGGACCTGAGTTGGTGTTCCAGTTTCCCTTCCTAAACCCTATCTAGGTTACTTGTCACAGCCCCAGTCTGCAAGGATTCCTGCCTTTATGTAAGTGAAATCATCTGTGTAAATTTTAATGATGAAAAGAACTGCTTGCTCAGGACTTATTTTGTATTGTGGAGGCATCATTCATTCATTCATTCATTCAGCAGCATCCATTTGCTGAGCACCCACGTGCCCATCAATGGGCTGAATGTTGTTGACTCATGGGAAAGGAAACAGATTGGCTTTCTAGCTGTGTAGAGTTCACGGTCCCAACCTCAAACTGTAACTACCCAAAACTTTAAATACACTTGAGATAGATGGATAGAAGGAGGTCATCATTTTATTCATTGCTTATGACCTGGGAAATGATCTCATCACCATTTTATAGATGAAGGAACTGAAGCTTAGTTGGTAGCATGTCTTATGCAAAGTCATGTCCTTGAGGGCAGCTTTTGTGTATTAAAAAAGATAAATCAGCCGATTCCACCAAGATGGGGTAGCCCCATTCCTTCTTGGTCCTCCCTTTTACAACTAAAAAAAAGCCCTGACATAACACAGTGAACATAGAGGACTCTAAAAACTGACCTTCACACTACATCTCAACAGGGACTGTCTGAAGTAGGATCCAAAGTATTATTTAAAGCATCAAGGATACAATAAAAATCACTCGTCGTACCAAAAATAAGGAAAATCACAACATGAGTGAGAAAAGACAGACACCAACATCAAGATGAATCAGATAGAATGAGTTGACTGTTTTTATTTGCAGATGACATGCCTGTCTATGTAGAGAATCTTAAAAAATCTACTACACTTAAGAGAAACTGGAATTAGTAAGTGAGTTCATCAAGGTTGCAGAATACAAGTACACAAAAATCAATCAAATTTTAAAAACTTCTTTTATTTATTTATTTAAAGAGCATAAGCACAAGCTGGAGGAGGAACAGAGGATGAGAGAGAATCACAAGCAGGCTTCACACACCCATCCTGGAGCCCCATGCAGGGCTCGATCTCATGACTCTGAGATCATGACCTGAGCCGGAATCAGGAGTCAGACGCTTAACTGACTGAGCCACCCAGGTGCCCCAATCACATTTCTGTGCACAAACAGTGAATATGGGGAAACCAAAATTAAAAATACATCTATAATCTAAAGAAATAAAATATTTTTTAAAGATTTTATTTGTTTTTCCAAGTAACTTCCACACCTGACGGGCTCAAACTCACAACTCTGAGATGGAGAATTGCGTGCTCCACCAACTGAGCCAGGCAGGTGCCCCAGGAAATGAAGTATTTAGATGTAAACTTAACAATGGAAGTGTAGGATCTATATGCTGAAAATTACATAATGCTAATGAAAGAAATCAAAGAGGACCTAAATAAAAGGAGACACAAACTATGTTTACAATTAGAACACTCAGCATAGTAAAGATGACAGTTCTGCCCAATTTGATTTATACGTTTAATGTAATTCCTGTCAAAATTCCAACATGGTGTTTTGTAAACAGACAGGTTTATTCTAAAACTTATATAGAAAAGCAAGGCCCTGGAATAGATAAGATTTTTTTTTAAGATTTTTATTTGTTTATTATTTATTTGACAGAGAGAGAGAGAGATCACAAGGAGGCAGAGAGGCAGGCAGAGAGAGAGGAGGAAGCAGGCTCCCCGCTGAGCAGGGAGCCTGATGTGGGGCTGGATCCCAGGACCCTGAGATCATGACCTGAGTCGAAGACAGAGGCTTAAGCCACTGAGCCACCGAGGAGCCCCTAGATAAACTATTTTGAAAAAGAATAATAATGTGGGAAGAATCACTTTACCTGATACTAAGGAATACTATTAAAGCCAAAGTAATCAAGATAGCATAGTGTTGGCAGAGAGATAGACACATAGATCAATGGAGCGGGTTAGAGAAACACAGATAGGCCCAGCTGATTTTCGACAAGGGTTGAAAACAGTCCAGTGGAGCAAAAGGAAGCCTTTTCCACAAATGGTGCTGGAGCACTTGGACATCCATAGGCAAGAAAAAGATCCTTGACTTAAGTGAAAATTTAAGTGTAAAATGAAATAAAAATTATTTTATTTTAATTTTTAAAAAAGATTTTATTTATTTATTTGACAGAGAGATAGAGAGCACAAGTATATAGAGTGGCAGGCAGATGGAGAGGAAGAAGCAGGCCCTCTGCCGAGCAGGGAGCCCGATGCGGAACTCCATCCCAGGACTCTGGGATCATGACCTGAACCAAAGGCAGCCCTTAACGGATTGAGCCACCCAGGCACCCATGAAGTAAAAATTAAACATTAATTGTAAAACTAAAACTTTTCGAGGAAAATATAGGAGAAAAACATCTTTGGGACCCATGGCCCAGTGAAGAGCCCTTAGACTTTCTACCAATAGCTTGAATCCATAAAATAATGGATAAGTTGGACGTCATCAAAATTAAACACTTGTTCTGTGAAACACTCTGAAGAGGATGAAAAGACAAGCCACAGACTTGGAGAAAATGCTTGCAGACCATCTCTGACAAAGGACTGCTATGCAGAACGTATCAAGAGCTCTCAAAACTCAGTTTCTAACAGTTTAATTGAAAAACAATTCAGTTAGGAAATGGGCAAAAGAGGAGCACTGGGTGTCTCAGTTGGTTAAGGGTCCAGCTCTTGATTTGGGGTCAGGTCATGATCTCAGGGTCATGGGATGGAGTCCCATGTCAGGCTCTGTGCTCAGTGCTGGGTCAGCTGGGGATTCTCTCTCTCCCTTCCCCTCCGTCCTCCCTCCCCACTCACTCAAGCCTGCTCTGTCTCTGAAATAAGTAAATAAATATTAAAAAAAAAAAAAGAAAATGGGCAAAAGATATGAAGGGACGTTTCACTGAAGAGGATATCCAGATGGTAAATAAGCACACAAAAAGATACTCAACATCATTATCCATTAGGGATATGCAAATTAAGCCATAATGTGTTGTCACTACATACCTATCAGAATGGCTAAAATGAAAAATGGTGATAACTCCAAACGCTGGCAAAGAGGAGAAACTGGATCATGCGTGCATTGCTGGTGGGAATGTAAAATAATGTAGCTGCTCTGGAAAAAAAGTATGGCAGTTTTTCTTTTTTCAGGGAGAGAGAAAGCATGAGGGTGGGGGGAAGGGGCAGAGGGAGAGGGAGAGAGAACATCCAAAGCTTACTCTAGCACTGGATCCTGACACGGGGCTTGATCCAAGACCTGAGCTGCAATCAAGAGTCAGACACTTAACTGACTGAGCCAGCCAGGCACCACAGTATGACAGTTTCTAATGAAACTAACATGCAGTTCTCATCATGCTACAACAATTGCACTCTTGGGCATTATTCCAGTGAAATGGAAACTTACGGTCACACAAAAACCTGTGCATGAATGCTTCGTAGCAGCCTTGTTCATAATACTCCCAAACTGGAAGCAATCCAGAGTTCTGTTAATGGTTAAATAAGCTGTGGTACATCCATACCATGGAATACTATCCATTAATAAAAAGAAAGAACTATTAATACAGTCAATAGCTTGGATGAATCCACAGAATTTTGCTGAGTGAAAAAAAACAATCTCAGAAGTTATATACTCTATGATTCCATTTATATAGCATTCTGGGAATGACAAAATTCCAGAAATGGAGAACAGATTAGTGATTGCCAGGGGTTAGGGACAAAGGTGGGGGTGGGGAAGCATGGTAAGAGGAGGGAAGAAAGTGTAGCTATAAAGGGCAGCACGAGGGATGCTTGCGGTGATGGAAATGTTCTATATCTTGTCTGTCTTGATGTCAATTTCATGGTTCTGATATTGTAGTTAGTTTTACAAAGTGCTCCCATTCAGAGAGACTGGGTTAAAGATACATAGGATTTCTCTGTAGTCTTTCGTTTAAAAAAATTTTTTAATTTAAGTTCTAGTTAGTTAACATACAGTGCAATAATGGTTTTAGGAATAGAATTCAGAGATTCATCTCTGTATTTTTTTCTTAAAACTGCATGTACTTGAACTTATCCCAAAATAATAAGTTTAATTAAAAGAAAGATAAACCAGGGTTACTACCACTAATGAAAATAAATAGTCATTATTAAAGCTATAAATCTCCCTTAGTATTCAAGTTCAACATACTAATCTTATAATTTTTATAAACACTTCTAAGGCGGATTCTGGAGCTTGGGTTAATGAGGTTCCCCTAATCCTTTTAAGCCACATTTTAAAATTTAATCATTTTTCACTTTCAAATAGTTCACTTGTCTGATTAACAAAAACCATTGAGCATTTAAATTATTCTTGTACATCTAATAAACAAACATCTAGACATGGGTAATCTATGTTCTCTTAAAAGTTTCAGTAATCTACAGGCACCTGGGTGGCTCAGTGGGTTAAAGCCTCTGCCTTCGGCTCAGGTCGTGATCTCAGGGTCCTGGGATCGAGGCCCGCATTGGGCTCTCTGCTCGGCAGGGAGCCTGCTTCCTCCTCTCTCTCTCCCTGCCTCTCTGCCTACTTGTGATCTCTCTCTCTCCGTCATATAAATAAATAAAATCTTAAAAAAAAAAAAGTTTCGGTAATCTATACACATTTAATAAAAATGTCTTAAACTTTTAACTTAAAACAAATCTACATCAAAATCTCATTTAAATTAGAACCACAAGATTAATTAACCATTCCATCTTTTAAACAATGCAATTAAATACCCAACATATATAGATAATTCACAACTGTAACACAAGATTATTTTAATTTGCTTTATCACTTCAATAGTTAATACTAAAATTTTCCCGGGTTCGCTGTATTGATCTATTAAAGAAATAATATTTTCTAAAAAGTGCTGTGTTGCCCTTGGAAGGGGGATCTTGGCGGGCATCGAGAATGTGGCCTCAGCATTCAAGATGATTTTGGTGATTTGTCTCAGGCCGGTGCTTGAGCGGAAGCAGGTGTTCTGAGAACACGCCCCCCAAGTTCTTATTCTGACTGGAACGATTTCCACACAGTCCTTATCTGGTAGGACCATGGGTTTTACAGGTGTTTCAGACAGTCAGGTGGGAATTTTGCACAGCTCTCGTGCCTTTGTGTGTGTCTGTGGTCCTGATGCCAAGCCTCAGGTCATCAGTAATGACAGAGACAACTAGGAATGCATTTTCAGCCCTGAGTATGTGTCGGGCACTATTCCAAACACTCGAAGGTATAGTAACAACTTATTTAATCTTTGGGACAACCCTATGAGGCAGGTGATGATGACTTCTGTTTTATAGGTGGAAAACACTGAGGGACAGAGACGTCAGGTGACCAACCCAAGTTCACATGGCCAGTAGAAAGCGGAGCTTGGATTGGAACCCAGGCTGTCTGGCTCATTAGTTCTTGCCCTTAACCCCTGCTGCATCTGAGCTTGCTACTGGCCAGGATGGTGGGAGAGACTGTGGGCACCTGGCTGGCTCCTGTTTCTGCCCCTCTCTTCCCCTCTGTCCATACCCATCATCATGTGGAAGTTCCCTGTGCAGAGTGGGGCTTGGGAGCTTATTGACAGATGTGAGTCCCATGCTCTGCTTCAGTGTCACATGTTATAAGGTCGAGAGTAGGTGTGGCTGGCGCCATGGCCATCTCCTGAATGGTGCCTTCCCTGGGACCCGCCCCCAGTCCTGCCTGTACCCTCACTCCCACTCTGCTCTTTCCCATGCCCTAGGGTTGCAATCCAAGCCCACCACGTTGATGACAAGCCAGCTGAGGAATCCCCAAGAAAAGCACAGAGGGAGGGTGGACTCCGGGAAGACACAGACGCAGACCAAAATGCGGCTATTGAAGGTATGAGCAGCCTCCCCGCAAGGCACTGGAGCCCATGGTAGAGACAGAGGGGCAGGGGAATGGTGATAACACACATGCACTGATCATTCTGCGGTGCTGGACTTGACTCATTTCCTTCTCAGCAGTGCCATGCGCATGCCTATCATCACCCCCATTTTACAGATGAGAAACTGAGGTGCAGGGAGATCAAGGACTCGTACCGGGTCACATGGTTAGAAAAATGGCAGTACCAGGGATCAAAGCCGGTTAAGCAAGGTGTTTGCCTTTGTGTTGAAGACCAGGAAGATGATAACCACTTTTCTGTTTCACTACATTAGGAACACAACCTGGTGGCTTGTTCGTTTAAAAATTTCTGGTAAATTAACCTTTCATGGAATACAGCGCACTTTAAAGCCTAGCTCAGAAGCTCACTATTACATTTTTCCCATCATCCGATACAGCTTTAGATAATTAGTGTTCTCACCATCTATTGCTTTTTTATGGCTTCTGAACAATGTTTCAAAGTATTTGAAATCACTAAAAGAGGAGGAGTCTTTTGTGTCCTTAGCAGAAAGTAGAATACTAAATACTATAAATGCTACAAAATACTGGAGAAGAATTTGTACTTTCTACAAGAAAGGTTTTAAGAGCTCAGTGAACAATGACTACTATATAAAGAAATAGGGAAGAATGTATTTGCTTTGAAAACTTTTCTTCCCTTTAACCTTCAAATTTGCAGAATGGTTCCGAGATGGCTCAGCGTTCTTAAAGGAGGAACTCATATTTCTGGTGTTATTTTTATCCTGACTTTAGAACTTGGACAATTTGGCTCTGAAGCCTAGGCTCCCAACCAGTTCCTAATGTTGTCTCTTGTGATTATTCATTCATTTAGTTGATTTATTGAAGGCCTGCTATGTGCCAGGCCCTGTTCTAAGTGCAAAGATTCACCAGTGATGTGGCCTCTGACCTTAGGGAGCTCACATTCGACTTTGAGAGACAGACGATAAATAAGACAAACAAGTATATAACATGTGCCATGATGCTAAGAGCAATAAAGAAGTGTGAAGGTGGGGTCAGGGGCTAGAGAGGCACAGAGGAAGAGTGGCCATGACCATCTGAGAGAGGGTAATCAGAGAAGGCTGCTTAAATGGTGACATCTAGGGGAAGAATGTTCCAGACAGAGGAACCGCCAGTGCAAAGGTCCTGAGGTTGATGTGGCTGGAGCAGGAAATGAGGAAAGCTGGTGGGTGTGAAGGTATGGGTGATGACTTATTTGCAGCTCTGTAGTCCATAGTTAGGCTTTGTGTTTCTGTGCTGAGCAAGACAGGTAGACCCTGGAGGATTCTGAGTAGAGCAGAGATGTGATATGACCTAGGTTTTCACAGGAGTCCTTGGGCTGCTGCTGCTGCTGTGTGGAGAATGGACCATGGAGCCAAGGGGAAACAGGAAGGGAGCAGAAATTACTCAGTTGATTTGCTTTCGGAGATGGAACAGGATCCTGACTCTGCCCCTCAGTCTCAGGACAATTATTTTTTCAATCTACAACTCTTGAGAGCATGCCTATTATGTGCGAGGCACCATGCTTGGGGACACAGCTGTGAACATGGCACTCAGAATCTGTGCGCTTATGGAGCTTACACTATAGTGGGGAGACCTATAATAAATGAGTTTTATTTTAATTAATTAATTAATTTAAGATTTTATTTATTTATTTGACAGAGAGAGATCACAAATAGGCAGAGAGACAGGCAGAGGGAGAGGGGGAAGCAGGCTCCCTGCTGAGCAGAGAGCCTGATGTGGGGCTCGATTTGAGGACTCTGAGATCATGGCCTGAGCCGAAGGCAGAGGCTTAACCCACTGAGCCACCCAGGTGCCCCTTATTTATTTATTTTTAAAGATTTTATTTATTTGACAGAATGAGAAAGCACAAGCAGGGGGAAGGGCAGAAGGAGAGGGAGAAGCAGGCTCCCCACTGAGCAGGGAGCCCGATGTGGGACTCGATCCCAGGACCCTAGGATCATGACCTGAGCCGAAGGCAGATGCTTAACCATCTGAGCCACCCAAGCGCCCTACAAATGAATTTTAAAAACCCCAAAAAATAATCACTTTATTCAGCCCATACTTATGGAGCTCCAGGCACTGTCCTAGGTGCTGTGTCCTACAGCTGTGACGGAACGGCCAGTCCCCCTGCCCTCCTGGCTGTGCCATTTGAGTGGGGGAAATAGATAAAAAATAAGAAAAATAAGAAAATAAGATAATAAGAAAAACATATAGTCCCAACTGGGGTTAAAGGTCAGGAAGGAAACAAAGTAGGGTTTCTGCACTAAATCTTGTGCTCAGGGATGATCCATTTCTACAGCAGAGGTCATTAATTCTATAGCTTCTCCAAATCCCCTGGGAATGGGGTGTGTGCTAAGGGTACACATTCCTTTTTTTTTTTATTTTTTTTATTTTTTTTAAAGATTTTTATTTATTCATTTGACACACAGAGAGAGAGATTACAAGTCGGCAGAGAGGCAGGCAGAGAGGCAGGCAGAGAGAGAGGAGAGAGAAGGAAGCAGGCTCCCTGCTGAGCAGAGAGCCCGACGTGGGCCTCGATCCCAGGACCCTGGGATCATGACCTGAGCCGAAGGCAGCGGCTTTAACCCACTGAGCCACCCAGGCGCCCAAGGGTACACATTCCTGATACCAGCCCCCGCGATGTCAGCTCGGTGGGCTTATGTGAAACAGCTGAGAACGGTGCCAAGTTAGGTAGTGCATGTGAAGTGCCGAGCAGAATGTTGGGCCCATAATAAACGCTCTGTACATTTGCATGATTACTCTTATTATTATGTGAGGAATGCGGGCCAGGAAAGGGTACCTTCCAGTGAAGGACAGAAAAATGAGGAAGAACAGAGGAGTAAGGAAGAGAGCAGGGGCGCCTGGGTGGCTCAGTGGGTTAAGCCTCTGCCTTCAGCTCAGGTTATGATCTCAGGGTCCTGGGATGCAGTCCCACAATGGGCTCCTTGCTCAGTGGGGAGCCTGCTTCTCCCTCTGCCTCTTGCTCTCCCTGCTGGTGCTCTCTCTCGCTCTCTGACAAATAAATAAATAAAGTCCTTAAAAAAAAAAAAAAGAATAGAATGAGTATAGCAGGGTTCTGGGGGGTTAAACCGTTTGCCCATGTTCCCTGAGGGAGTATGAGGGAGTAAGTGGCAGAGCTGGTTGGTATTTGAACCAAGTGGGTCCAGGCCTAACATCCAAGTCTGAATACGAGGCTCAACCATGCCTTGCGCTTTAAGGCCGCTCGCTTCCTTGTCTTGGATTGGTGGGTGGGAAGACAGACGTCAGGAGTCAAAAGTCCAGCTTTCCAGTTCTGGTGCCATGACCTTCTGGCTGTGCGGCTTTAGGCAAGTCGCTTAACCTGTCTGAGCCTCCATTCATCAATAAACTAAGAGCTAGTAAACACAGGGCCTTTGAATGAACCGATGGCACCTTCTGGGTGCCCGGTGAGGCCCAGTGCCCAACACAGAGAAGGGCCTCAACAATTCCTGTTGTGCTTGTTATTGCAGAGTTTGTGTGCCTGCTGGGGGTGGCCTTAGCGAGCCCCTTACCCTCCCAGCCCCTCCTTGTTTCCGCGGCAAGGTGTGCAGTGACAGAGTGCCTATTCAGCTCAGTTGTCTGATGAACAACCGTAGCGATTATCATCCACTTGGCTTCCCTGCTTTTCCAGACATGGCCCATCACCTCTGCCCCTTTCTTCCCTACCTGGGGTGTTTTCTATTTTTGTTACTACCGTTACTACTATATTTTATTGATTCTAAGAAGCCATTGATAATAAGGTGCAGGCTTATCTTATTCCCACGAACAAATTTTGCAAATTAGATTATGATATGCCACCTGCTGTAAGAGGCGTCCACCACTGTGATGTAACATTCGGG
This sequence comes from Ailurus styani, assembly GCA_002007465.1. NCBI lineage: Eukaryota > Metazoa > Chordata > Mammalia > Carnivora > Ailuridae > Ailurus > Ailurus styani. Next base: position 3,126,947 of record LNAC01000050.1, read on the forward strand.
GGAAATGGGCGTTTCGGAACGGATGAAATAGTCTGGGGGCTCTGACCCGCAGACAATGGGGGCGCATTTACAAGTTGAGACCACAAAGGGGCGGGCGTGCGGCGGGAGGGAAGCGGTCCCTAGGCTCCGGGGGGCCCTGGCCTCCGCACGCAGCACCGCCTCCCATCCTTGTCCTCCCCTCCCCTGCAGACGTTGCTCAGGAACAGGCGAGCCACACTCCAGGAGCTCTCCAGCCATGAGGTCTTCCTCACCAAGCTCAACTGGGAGCTGATGAAGGCCATTCAGGACATGGAAGACAGCTCGGCCCTGAAAGTGCGCACGATGCTGCAGCAGCAGGACATCCTTAGGGTGAGGTCCAACCGCCCGCTTCCTCAGCCTCAGCCTCCGCCCTCTGCACCTCGGTCCTGCCCGCGGCACCGCCCCCTTGAGCCCTCGGGCGCCCTCTCCTGGCCTCTCCCGGCCGGTTGCACAAGCTCCTTCCTCCCTCTGGAAGATGCATCTCTCCCACACCTCGCCCCACCTTGCTGGGCTTTGGAACTAGACTGAGATAGGGGCTCATCCCAACGCCAGCATTTATTAGCTGTGGGACTTTGAGTTAACCTCTGAGCTCTGTAAAATAGGACACAAAGCACCTACCCTAAAGGGGCTGTTGTACTGGGCACACAGCAGGTGTAGCTACGAGCACCACCACCATCCCTTATCCACACAGGGTTGTATATAGCCATATAATCCTTACCATAGTGGGGTGGGCATTATTATCTTTATTTTACATAGGGAAAAAATGGAAGCACATAGAGGCTGGGTAACTTGCTTAAGGTCACCTTCAAGCTTACTCACTAGCAGGGGTCAGAAGTGGGACTCGAACTTAGGCCGTCTGGTGCTAGGATCCGGCTTCCTTCCACCGAGCTGTGATTGCCACCCTCAGCCAGTGCTTATGGTGGTGCTTATGGTCTGGGGGGGGAGTTGGCGGGGGCACCTTTTCCGAGAACCCCGGGGGCATGCTCTGCCTCCTGTGGGTGAGGCTTGGGAAAGCTGCGGGAGGGGAGCCAAAAGTCCACAGGAGACCCAGGAGCTTGGGCTGGAGGAGAGGCGGAGGAAACGGTCTCGTGGCTGCGGTCGGCCCGGGCAGAAGAGGGACTGAGCTCACAGGAGCCTGGAAGATGAAGAGAAAACTCGGTCTTGGGGACTTAGTCTGCTCAGGTGGCCATACCAAAGCATCAATAGACCAGTGACTTACACAGAGAAATTTATTTCTCATAGTTCTGGAGGCCGGAAGTCCAAGATCTAGGCCCTGGCAAGTCCAAGATCAATGTCCGGTGAGGAGGCCTCTGTCCTTGGGGGTACAGATGGCTGCCTTCTCTCTGGGTCCTCACATGGCCTTTCCTCTGTGCTCACATGGAGAGGCTCTGGAGTCTCTCTTTTTTTTTTTTTTTTAAGATTTTATTTATTCATTTGACACAGAGAGAGAGATTACAAGTAGGCAGAGAGAGAGGAGGAAGCAGGCTCCCTGCCGAGCAGAGAGCCCGATGTGGGCGGCGATCCCAGGACCCTGGGATCATGACCTGAGCCGAAGGCAGTGGCTTTAACCCACTGAGCTACCCAGGCGCCCTGGAGTCTCTTCCTCTTACAAGTACACTGCTCTTCTCGGATTCTGCAGCCTTTAGACCTCATCTAACCTTAATTACCTCCTTAAAGGCCCCGTCTGCACATACAGTCCTATTGGGGGTTAGGGCTTCAACATAGGAATTTGGGGTACACAAATTCCATCTATAACACAGGCCAAGGACTGCAGAGTCATTCAGCCCAAGGGAACTTAGAATATTTTCCAAATTTAGACAAAGTCATTGATCTTCAGGCATTGATCCCTTAATATATTTCTTGTTCATCTTGAGTGCTCCCTGTGGGCCCTTGGGAAACAGTGATGGTGGGACACTTTGTCTACATCAAGCTCTCATTCTAGTGGGGTTACAGGCAGTTAGGAAGCCATTTGTGTATTGTCATGGGGATGGGGGATCTGGGAAACGGAGAGGAGCCTCTCACCCAGACGGGGGAGGGTCAGGAAGGCTTCCTGGAGAAGGTGAGGCTTGGGTGGGAACCTGCAGAAGTAGGTGTTAACTGGTAAGAGAGCAGGAGAGTGTTCTAGGCAGAGGAAATGGGTGCAGAAGGCCTGTGGAGAGAGGGCTCGTGGGGCCACATGTTCGCCTAAGCCAGCGCAGGGAAGGGCCTTGTCAGACAAGGTAAGGAGTTTGGACCATATTTACAGGGCAGAGGGGAGCCCCTGGAGGGTTTTAAATAGGAGAGGGATGAGGTCAGCTTTTTTAAATAAAATTTTTTACTTTTAAAAAAGATCATCCTGACTGCAGCGTGGAGCAAAGATCAGAGGAGGACCAGTTAGGGGTAGCTGTGGTAGTATTTGAGGCAGGAGATGAAGAGAGCTTGAATGAGACCGTGGCAGTGGGGATGGAGAGAAGGCTGTGAGGGCTGTTGGGGGTTAAATCCGTTGCACTTGGTGACATTTTGAAGGAGGGTGGAGTGGGGACCGCCGCCTGGGTTTGGGCCGTGCCTGGGTGTGCGGTAGAGCCCCCGGCTGGGGTGGGTGGTAGGAGAGGGGCTACTTTGGAGCGGCTGGGCTGGCCTCCGGTCAGGTTGCTGGGTCTGGGAGTGGGTTTGGATCTGGGGACCCCCTGGAGTAAGTGCCGAGTCCCCCGAGAGCCCAGTGCCAGGAGAGGTGGTGGGGCGAGCTGACCCCGCCGCTCCCACAGACTGTCATGGACATCTTGGAGTACTCGAACAAGAAGCAGCTGCAGAAGCTCAAGTGCGAACTTAAGGAGTGGGAGGAAAAGGAGGAGTCCAAGATGAAGTGTAAGAATCCCTGGCGTGAATTCCTTGATCCTCTCCCTGGCTTTGGGGAGGTCAGCAGGACCTTCATCTCGCACCTACCTTTTGGAAACCAGTAGGCCCAGGATCTCCCCTCTTAGGCACATGGAATTGCTAAGATGCAGAGCTGATAGCTTACTTCTCGAGCACTGAACCTTGAGTCCTTCCAGGCCCCCTGAGGGTTCGTATGTATGGGCATGTTCTCAGTCACGGCAACTACCCGTGAGCCAGGGACTATTCGCCCATTTTACAGATGAGAAAGCTGAAGCTAAAGGAAGTGCAGTAGCCTGCCGTAGGTCATTACAGCTGGGAGCCAGGATCCAGCGCCAGCCAGCCTGCCTCTGCTTCCTGCTACCGTCTCTCTGGAAATCAGTGGCTCGGCCAGGTCCCAGTGTTCTGGCTTCCACTGCATCAAGCCTGTGCTTTCTTTCCCCTTCTGACGGTGGGGTGATGTGTCAGCCAGCCTCAGACTCTGGGGCCACTGCCCGTAGAGGGCATCAATACAGACTTGGTCTTAATGGTCACTTCATGGGAGTCAGTGTCGCCCCATCTCCCTGGGCTCGTTGCGGGGGAAGCATGTGCAGGAGGAGACGGAGGTCCAGGGAGGGACAGTCTTGGTGAGGGCCACACAGTAAGTCAGCAGCAGAGCTGGGACTAGGGATCTTGCCCCGGTTTGGTTTCTCTTTCCTACCCAGTGTCACCTCTTCTCCTTCGGGGGTAAAAGACTCTAGGGCCTTAGCCTTGTGGGAGCTAGCTTCAACCAGACCCCAGTCCATTGGCCAAGGAGAGCTTTGCCTCCCGGATCTCCTGGGAGGGGTCCTTGAGGGAGGATCCTGCCTCCTGTCCCTCCCACCCTCTCCAGTCCTGGAGCAGCAGGTGAAGGAGCTGAATGCCAAGATTGAGAAGACCTACAAAGAAGTGAGCTTCCTGAGCACGTACATGGACCACGAGTATCCTGTCAAGTCGGTCCAGATTGCCAACCTTGTGTGCCAGCTGCAGCAGATAAAGGACAACCAGCAGGTTGGGGAGCCCCCGGCCCCATTCCGCCAGAGCATACCGGAGGCAGGGCTGGTGGCCCACACCCTCCCTCCTCTGGCCCCTAGGATGAGCTGGATGACCTCGGTGAGATGCGCAGAATGGTCCTGCAGTCTTTGTCTAGTCAGATTCAGAAGAAGAAGAAAAGGCTTCTGAAAGCTCTGGTGGTGGTGAGTGGCCAGCTGCAGAGGTGGGTGCCCAGGTCCTGCCCCAGCCCTACTTCCTTCCCTGTCCTCTGCCTTCGGGCCCCCTGCAACCCGCCCCCCCCACTGGTCTCTACGAGGCACTGCTGCCCAGGAAGAGGCTCCTGGGGGCCAGACCTTCTCTCCCTCCGCAGAAAAGCCAGCAGCCTCATCAGGAGGCTCTTCTGCAGAAGACCCGGGACAGCCAGGACATGCTGAAGTGCATGGAGAAGTTCCGAGAGGTGAGTGGGTGCAGAAGAGGACGGCCCCTCTGAGGGGGCAGACGGGTGGGTGGGCCCCAGGACCTGTGGGAGTCAGGCTTGTCCTGATCCGGCTCTCGTGTCAGCCTCTCTCCTAGCTAGCGCCGTTGCTGTCCCTTGTCATTCATCTGAGAAGGAGGTTAGTGCAGGCCTCACTGAGCACCATCACTGGCAATGACCCATTAACATCACCAAGCGTCCCCCACTCATCCATCATTTTACTGTCATTACCGCCTCTTATCTTCACCGCTTAAGTCTCGCCACTGACCATCACTCGTTAGCCGTGTTAATGAACTTCACCATCACCCCCACCCACCCACCCACCGCTCGCGTTCATTTTCATTATCATCCTCCATCCACTGTCAGCGTGAGTGGCCTCCATCGTCTCTGGCAGCCCCCATTCATTCTCATCCTCGGCTACTGCCCCCCTTTGCAGCCTGTCTCCATGCTCCCCGATCTCCGCGCCCTGTTCAGGACCATCAGACTTGGGCCCTAACTTGCGAGCAGCCCTCCGGAGCCCAGGAGGCCTCTATGACCAAGCCGGGCCATTTTCCTAGATGGCCTTCCTCCTTGTCTGGGTGGCTCTGTTCTTCCTTCTGTTGGGAGACGTGGGGCTTCTCACACTCCCCTGCTGTGCTTCTGCCCTCAGTTTATCAACCAGTTTGAGGAGGAAATACCCATATTGAAGGCCGAGGTGGAACAGCTCCAGGTCCAGGTCCAGGAGCCCCGAGAGATCATATTTGCCGACGTTCTGCTTCGGAGACCCAAGTATGGGATCTTTTTTTGCAGCTGCTTTTTAAAGCCTCCATGCTGTGACTTCGAAGAGGCTCTCTGTTCCCAGGGAAGGCAGCCTGGTAGAGAACGCAGAACCTCAGACAGGGGGCAGGGTGACTTGGGTCTCACCTTGGCTCTGATGCTAACCATGTGGCAGATGTGACCTTTCCCGTCTCCAGGCCTTCATGTCCCATTTGTACCTAGGAAGCTGGGTTACATAATCTTTTTGGACTCTTCTGGTTCCCAGATTCCATGTTTCCAAGTGGGTGTAACCCTAAGCTCCTGGGTTGTTCAGGAAGATGGAGTTGAGTAGGTGTTTGGCTCTGGGGAAGAAGGGCCTGGAAGATAACTTACTTCCTTCTCTGCCTGGCAGAGTCTTGCGGCCCAAAGGAAGAACTTCCTTCCTTCCAAAGCCAGTTCTCTGTCCACCTCTTTGGGGTCAGGCCCTTTGTGGCAGAGCTTGGGGATCCCACGTGGCCGGGCCTCTCTGCGATGGCACATAAGACCTGGGGTAGCTCAGTGTGGAGCCCTCAGGCAGATGCTTGGCCTCAGAAGACAAGATACTGGTGAGGGATGGAAATTTGGGCATTGTCAGTATAGAGATGCTTTTTCTTTTTTTGCCATTATTTTGGAAAATTTCAAATATACAGACAGTAGAGAGAATATTCTGGTGAATACTCAGTTGCCTGTGTAGATTAGGAGTTGTTCTATTTTTGCCATTGGCTTCATCTTCATTCCTTGGCTTTTTCTCGTGAAGTACTGTCCAATTGCAGACATCCTGACATTTCGTGCCTAAATAGCTCAGTGTGGGTCAGGAGAGTATGGAAACCATGAGAGTGGATGAGAGAATTGGGACAAGGTTGGGGGGAGGCTGTAGTCCTGTGGCCCCGTAAGTGTGCTGGTCCCTGCATTGGGGGCTCTTCTCGCTCCTTGTATGGAAAGAAGGACGCCTGTCAGTGACGGAGCCCTTTCTTCACATCAGCATGCCCTCACTTAGTCTGCCTGCCAAAGATCGAGGTTGGAATTACCCCCCCCCTTCCCTGCTTTGAGCAATGAGGAAACTGAGGCTGCTCTGGGCCTGGGCACACAGTGAGTGCTTATCACATACTTGCCAACCGAAGGAGTGGGGCTCCGGGGAAGTCATAAGCTCAAGGTGACACGCAGCCAGGTGTCTGGACATGAGAGGCCACGCATTTCGGAGCTGAGTGCTTGCTCCCTCTTAACCCCAGACCTGCGGAGGGGAACATTCATCATGCCAAACCCACTCCTTTTTCATTTTTGGCGTGTGCGTGTGTGTGTGCACACATACATGCACGGTCACCGGTGTTTTGGGATGCGGCTCCCCAACTGAGTACCCATGTTCTGAAGAGCAGGCGCCCCTGAGAGCCTGTTCCCCAACTCTGCAACTCTGGTGCTCCTGCTTGACCTCTCGTACCCTCTTTGCTCTTCCCTGCCAGGTGCACCCCAGACATGGACGTCATCCTCAACATCCCTGTGGAAGAGCTGCTGCCCTTCTAGATGCTGGGGCCAGGGGCCAGCCTTCCCTCCCTGCTCTTCTCCCCACACCTGGAGCCTTGGCTTGTCTTCTTCCCTGAGTGCGTGCCCACTCAGAGCCTGGTCTGCGCTTCCTCCCTTCCTCCCTTCCTTCCCTGTCTCCCTCTTTTCCTTCCTGCTTTCCTTCCATTCTTCCTTTCTTCCTTCCTCCCTCCCTCCCTCTCTCCCTCCACCCTTCCTCTTTCTTTCTGGTTGGTGCTGCTGGTTGGGCCAGGTGGGCATTCCCAGTCAAGGCTGCCATTCCTTTTTACCAATAAAGCTGGATTTGCATTTGCTCTTTTGCTTGGAGATTTCCAGCTAGGCCTTGAGAAGGTATGGTAGGAATGGGCTCTGTCTTAAGATGAGGGGAGGATAAGGTGCCTGGGTGGCTCAGTCAGTTAAGCATCTGCTTTCAGCTTGGGTCATGCTCCGAGGGTCCTGGGATCGAGTCCCTGCATTGGGCCCTCTCCTCAGTGGGGATCCTGCTTCTCCCTCTGCCTCTGTCTGTCTGTCTGTCTCTCTCTCTCTCTGTGTCTCTCATGAATAACATCTTAAAAAAAAAAAGATAAGGGGTAGGTAACTGCGCTGATTGTATCTGGGGCACAGGACTTCTCGAGAAGAGCTGAGTGAGCCCCTCTCTGAACTGGCTCTGGGCTGCGCTGTCCCTGGTGCGGTGGGAGCCCAGCTTCCCTCCTGATTTGTGCTCAGACCTGTTGAGGCCAGTGCCAGGGCAAAGCAGGCTCTCTGCTGAGCAGGAAGCCAGGCCCATGCCGGGCTCGATCCCAAGACCCTGAGATCATGACCTGAGCAGAAGGAAGGCAGGTGGTTAACCGACCAAGCCCCCCAGGCGCCCCAGGTAGTTCACTCTTAAGCACTGTACTGTCAGGAGCTCATCTGAGCTGGAGAGCTGAGCTGCCAAGGGTCAGAGCAGCCAGTTAAGACAATTTAAAACTAAAGTGACAGTCAAGGCTTTCATTGCTTACTTCCTGCAAGGAAGAGGCTAAACCAGAGAAAGTGCTGCAGTCCATTCCGTTTTCCCTATGGAATGGCACCCGTGGTCAGGGTGATGAGCGCCTGGGGCTGGTCTCACTGCTGAGGGAGCCCTGAACAAAAGGCTGCTGCAGTTTGGTGAATCTGGGGGCCCCCATGGGGTGTTGGGTGAGGAGGGGAGAATGGGCAGGGCTGGGAGAAGGGAAGTGTCTTCAGGGTTCCCCCTCCCCCTGCCAGGGAGGTCTCAGCAGAGGCTTCCGAGGAGGGGGAGTGTGCTGGTGGCTGAGTCCTTGGCTGCTTCCCAGTCACAGACTGCCAGGCAGGGCCCCCAGGCTGGGGTGCGGAGGGTAGCTTCCTGGGTGGACCGCCAGGAAAAGCCTTCAATCACGGCCTCTGGTTGGGCCTAAAAAATCCCATAGGTTTTTAGCCAGGAGCTTGACACCTTATAGCGAAGGAACGAATGAATTCTGGCAAGGAAAACCAAGGAAGAAAGCTTGAACAGACAGATTCCCTCACATTACACGCAGCCCTCATGCCTCTGGATGGGACAGAGAGTAACCCCACACACGTGTGAGCTGTACACGGATCTCGCCCACTTACCAGGGCTGCCTGTGGGTCTGTCCTCGTGTGCCCAGGGATGCCTCCACACACGTGCATGTGCAGACACACCGGACTGGCTTAATTCGTAGGAGGAGGACCCTCCTTACATGACTTGTCAGGAATCCTATGTCCTGGTCGGTTTTATCCCCAGTCATACTGCTGCATGAGAAACAGCAGCAAAACTCAGTGGATGGCAGCAAGAATTCTTTTACTCTGGGTCCTCAGGTCAACCGTGAACTTTGGCAGGCCTTGGCTGGCTTGGTGGGGTGGCTCTGCTTCCTGCTGTAGGTCATCTGGGCTGGGTTCCAGACTGTGGGTTAGGCTCCGGGGTGCTCCTGGGCTCTGGGGTGACCCGGGGTGTGCTTTTCTCAGGGTCCCTGGAGTGAGAGTCTGGTCAAGTACTTAAGACCTCCGTGTGCATGTGCCCTAGCATTTCACTGGGCAAAGAGAGTCACAGGTCCAGGCTCTGCAGCCAGTAGGCAGGGAAGTGCTCCCCCGGAGGGGCAGGGGAGTGGATACTTGCTGAAGGGTAACTCAGGCCTGAGCTCTGGCATCAGTTTTTCTTTTTTTCTTTCTCTTCTTTTCTTTTCTTGTCTTTTCTCTTCTTTCCTTTCTTTCTTCCCTTCTTTTCTCCTTTCTTCCTTTCCTTCTGATTTTATTTATTATTTATTTGGGAGAGACAGAGATAGTGAGACAGAACATGAGCAATGAGGAGAGGGAGAAGCAGGCTCCCCACTGAGCAAGGAGCCTGATGCGGGGCTCGATCCCAGGACCCCGAGACCATGACCTGAGCCAAAGGCAAAGGCAGATGCTGGACCAGCTGAGCCACCCAGGTGCCTCAACACAATTTTTTTTTTTTAATCTTACAGTTCTGTAGGTCAGAAGTCTGACACAAATCTCAAAAGGCTAAAGTCAAGGTGTCAGCAGGGCTGTGTTCTAGAGCAGAGGCTCTAGAGGAGGCTTCTAGAATCTGCATGTATTCCTTGGTGTGTGTCACTGCTCCACTCCCAGGACCAGTAACTGCAGGTCAAGTCTATCTCCTGTCACTCTGGCGTCCTCTTCTGTCCTCTTCTTCCGCTGTTAAGGGCTCCGTGACCTTGTATCCACCAGGATAATTCAGGGTGATCTTTTTCCAGGTCAGCTGATTAGCAACTTAATTTTATCTGCAATCATAATTCCTTTTTGCCGTGTAACATAACACACTCCAAGATTCTGGGGAGAGGATGTGGACATCTCTAGGGGGCTATTTTCTGCTTACTACAGTCTGCCTTCTAGACTCCAAAGATTCACATCCATCCCACATGCAAAATACATTCACCTTGTCCCGAAGTCTCATGCTGTGACAGCATCAACTCAAAGCAAAAAATTCTTATCTGAATCTCACCCACTCAAAGGTCCCCTAGCTCATCATCTGAACTAGGTAGAGGGAGGATCTGGGAATAACTCATCATGGGGGCACAATTTATTTCCATCTTGGATCTGAGAAACTCAATAAACAGGTTACCTGCTCCCAAAATAAAATGGTGGGGTGGACATAGGGTACCTAAAAGTTATAAACTTTTCCATTCAAAAGGGAGAAGATGAAAGGAAAAAAGGAGTCACTGGTCCCAAGCTATTTCCAGATTCATCTGCTGTCTAGGCCTAAAATAATCCTCTGGGCTTGAGGCTTTACCTTCGCTGTCATTTTTCCTCTTTGATGCCAGATAATACCTTTTTGTAGCTCAGTATTTCCACCAACTTATTTCCTGCCTAGAGGATTTTGGAGGTTGACATCCTGCTTTCATTTTTTCGTCTTCTTTCGTCTCTGTCCCTTTCATCCCTAGCTGGCAGTGTTTCTGCTGACATGACACCCCCAGTAAGCTTGTGGGACTCTGGTGCGTGTCATAGGAATTCACTCCATTCGTCTCCAGGTAGCTTTCCTAGAGACTCCCGTCCCTTGTGACTTGTGACTTCTGCTCAGCTGGCTAAGGGGATCTGTGAGTCACATGCTTCCTCTCTTCAAAGGGCCTTTAAAAATTGTGGTAAAAAAATATATAACATAAAATTTACCATTTTAACCATTTTGAGTGCACAGTTCAATGGGCATAAGTACACACACAATGTTGTGTAAGCATCACCACTGTCTCCAGAACTTTTTTCATCTTCCTGAAGAGAAACCCGTACACGTTAGATAATAACTTCCCATTATTCCCTCCTCCCCATCCAAGGCCCCTGTCAGGTCTGTTCTCCTCCCTTTCTCTGTGAATTTGCCTGTTCTAGGTTCTTCATATAGGTGCAACCACACAATAGTTCTCCTTCTGTGTTTGGTTTATTGCACTTAGCACAATGTTTTTGAGATTCACTCGTGTTGCAGCATGGGCCAGAATTTCATTCCTTTTAAAGGAGTAATAGGGCGCCTGGGTGGCTCAGTGGGTTAAAGCCTCTGCTTTCGGCCCAGGTCATGATCTCAGGGTCCTGGGATCGAGGCCCGCGTCGGGCTCTCTGCTTGGCAGGGAGCCTGCTTCCCCCTCTCTCTCTCTCTCTGCCTGCCTCTCTGCCTCCTTGTGATCTCTCTCCCGCTGTGAAATAAATAAATAAAATCTTTAAAGGAGTAATATTCCATCGTAGGGATACATCACACTTTGTTTATATCCATTCATCTGTTCGTGGACACCTGGGGTGTTTCCACCTTTTGGCTGTTATGAATAATCCTGCTATGAACTTGGGTGTACGAGTATCAGTTTGAGTCCCTGCTTTGAGTTCTTTTGGGTATATATCTACAAGTGGAATTGCTGGATTGTATGATAATTCTGTGTTTAACTTTTGAGGAACCACCAAAATTTCCCCCAGTGACTGCACCACTTTACATTCCCTCAATCAGTGCATAGGATTCCAATTTTCCATATCCTCACCAACACATGTTATGTCCTTCCTTCCTTCCCACCTCCCTTCCTTTCTCCCTCCCTCCCTTCTTTCTTTCCTTCTCATCCTCTCTCCTCCTTCCCTCCTTCCTTCCTTTAAAAACAATTTGTAAAAGGATTTTATTTATTTATGTGAGACAGAGAGAGAGAGTGCATGTGCTGGGGGGAGAGAGGCAGAGGGAGTAGGAGAAGCAGGCTCCGTTCTGAGCCAGGAGCCGGATGCGGGGCTCGATCCCAGGACGCTAGGATCATGACCTGAGCCGAAGGCAGCTGCTTAACCATCTGAGCCACCCAGGCGCCCCCTTTCCTTCCTTTTTAAAAATAATAGCCTTTCTAGGGACACCTGGGTGGCTCAGTGGGTTAACGGTCTGCCTTCAGCTCAGGTCATGATCTGAGGGTCCTGGGATGGAGTCCCACGTTGGGCTCCCTGCTCAGTGGGGAGCCTGTTTTCCCCTCTGCTGGCCTCTCCCCCTGCTTGTGTTTCTCTGTCTCTCTCTCTCTCTCTGACAAATAGATAAATAACATCTTAAAAAACAATAGTCATTCTAATTGAGTGTAAGGTGATACGTCATTGTGGTTTTGATTTGCATTTTTAGATGTTGAACATCTTTCATGGGCTTATTTCAAAGAGGCTTTTGTGTGACTGAGTACTCTGAACTTTTGATCTTTCTGAAGTATCAGCAAAAGTTTGTACAGCCACACTCTCCGCATCTTTCCTAGAACATGCTTTCCTTACAGGGAATCTCTTCACGTTAGTATCTTTTGTCATTGCGCAGTCTGGGTATTTCCGAAACCAGCAAGTCCTAGTTGCTTTTGGGTTAACAGCTCTTTCCCTCACTTCATCTCCCTTCTCTCCATTTTACTATCAGCAGCAAGAAGAAACCAGGCTTCATCTTCAACACTGATTCTAGTTTAGGACACCAGTAGGAGTTAGGAGGGCTCCGAAGGCCCTGAACCCTGGCGTCGCCTAACCTGAGTAACCGCGTGCTCCTTCCTAGTAAGCCGGTGATGACCGTGGCGTGGGCATACCGAATATCGCCAGCAGATGGCGGTAAAGGGCCAGTAAAATTAATTAAGGGCGGGCTTTCTGGGAATGGCTCCCCGGTTTGTAAATCGCTAATGACATGTTTTATTGTTGAGTTCACAGCTGATACCGGTCATGCTGACCACTAGCGTGGTGAGTGGGAGGCCTCTGTTATGTGCCCATTGCTCTTGCGTGCTCCATGCCTCCAGCATCCCTTTCCTTTCTTCTGTCCCTATTTCTGGTTCCACCAGCCTGCCTTCTATCCATCAAAGAAGTTCATTTCCAGCTCAGTCTTTGGCACTGGCTGGCCCCCTGCTCGAATGCTCTTCTCCACGTCTTCAAGGGGCTGGCTTATTATGCGTTGGTAGTTCAAATTTCTTTTCTCAGAGAGATCTTGCCTGACCATAGTTTCTTTCCCATCCCACCACTCCGTTTTACTTTATAGCATCGATTACTGCTGGGCGTCACACATTCGTTTACTTCTTTTTATGTTTGTTCTCTGAGTCTGTCAACCATAAGGTAAGCAGCACGAGGGCAAGCAATTTGTCATTCTGGTTTATTGCTACCTCTTGCGTGGGGAGCAGTTTCTGGCACACAGTTGGTGCTCAATAAATATTTATTAAATTATTGAATGGGTGACCAGGCTCTGCTAGTGTAAAGCTAGGTTTCAGCAGTGACACTTGCATGGTCAAGGAAATGAAGCCCCAACCTGGGGAAAACACTGTAACGAGGATGCAAAATGGAGTATCTGGCTAGCATTCTGCAGTATAAGACTCTCATCGGTCTTGAGCTTCTGATGACAGGACCAGGGTGCTTGGTCCTACCCTCCCATTGAACCGGGGCAATGAGCAGAACATCTGGAACCTCCAAGCTGTCCCTCATCTTCACAGAGGCGTGTCCCTGTGCCAAACATTGCAGAATCTTTTTGTGAAGCTTTTTACTGGTTGGGTTGAACCTGCCAATGGTCTCTTAAGAATGCAGTAGCATTCACTAAAAAAAAAAAAAAAAAAAAAAAAAAAAAAAAAAAAAAGAAAGAAAGAAAAGAAAAGAAAAAAAAGAATGCAGAACACCTGGTGCCCAGTCCACCTGTCACCTGGGCAGGGTTCAATTACCTCCATCTCCTGTGAAAGTGCGTCACTGTAACTAGTTCTGTGTTGGCCCCTGTACTCAGGGAATTTCAGCAGAGCTCCATCTTAGGCAAATTAGGATTTGTGTATGGGGATGAATAGGGGAGACGATGCCAAGAAGGAAGATCAACAGAGGCAAGCTCTCACTGCTGAAGATGGTGGTTTGGTTATTACTAGTTGACATCTTAGGGCTGTGTGGATTTTTTTTTTAGTAGCAGCACATTAAAAATATGGATTAAAAGTAAGTGTTTAAATAGCCATTTACATGAGTTCAAAGAAGATGTGCATAGTGATGGGCGGAGTCATTTTGAACAAGTCAGTGAGACAATACTGGTATTACATAGAATACCAGAAAATTAGCAATTTTCTCTCTTTAGATGTTTATAGTAAAAACAATTCTAAATTAAAAACAAATCTGAGGGCGCCTGGGTGGCTCAGTGGGTTAAAGCCTCTGCCTTCGGCTCAGGTCATGATCTCAGCGTACTGGGATCAAGGCCCGCATCGGGCTCTCTGCTCAGCAGGGAGCCTGCTTCCTCCTCCTCTCTCTCTCTGCCCGCCTCTCTCCTACTTGTAATCTCTCTCTCTCTGTGTCAAATAAATAAATAAAATCTTTAAAAAAATTAAAATAAATAAAATAAATAAAAACAAATCTGAACAGCATTCACAGTTGTGAACCATTTTTGAGAACCACAGGGTGTATTCCATCCGGGAGTATCTCAGTTTGACTCTAGACTCATGTACCTACTGCTGGCTCTCAGCTTTAATTTCAGTTGTTTAATGGGGGAGAAAAAGGATGCTTTCAGAGACTCACTTGGACCTGTAGCCCAGAACACTAAAACATAGCCAGAAACTTCAGGATGGTTCTTGACTTGTATCCCATCTCTAAGTTTCTGGGGACACTGCATCTTCATGGTGGAGTAGCTTGCTTTCTGCTTGTGGTGGACTAGCAGGAGGCTATTCTACTTGCTGTGATAACAATTCCAAAATTTCCATTTGGGGAATTCATCCCGGCTCCATTCTCAGTCCCTGCAGAAGGTGGCTCTATTTCTGGATTTGGGGGTGAGATTAATAACCAAGACTAAGGCACTCAGAGTGTTCTATCCACCCCAGCCACTGACTGATTTAGAGATGGGCACAAGACCTAAGTAAGGCCAATCAGGTCTACTGAGGCTCAGGTCTTGGACACCTATTTGTGCTGCTCTCTTTCCTATGGGTTTCCTGTTGCAGTTGATGGGTAATTGCAGCTGCTTGAAGCCATCATGTACACATAGCCTGACAATGAATCCAACACATCAGGAGGTGGATATTAGCACCTGAGGGGAAAGGAAGACAGGTTCTAATGACATCATGTGAGCCCTCGCCAACAGCTTGGATGATTGTGCCTGGTCTTTCAGTTGGGTGAGCCAATAAATTACCTGAAGAGTGTTGACTGATATGTAGTATAATTGCTCCTTTTTGTACTTAAGCCCAGAATTTACTTTGAAATACATCAAGAAAATAAGATGACTGGTTAATGGCACTTTCTAAGGTTTGCCTTCTTAGGAAAAGGAAGATGCATAAGCTTAAAACACAATCCTTATCTATCAAAATATCTGAATGAGTTCTGGAAATACGGCTTTACAGTTTTTAAATTCTGTGATTAAGTCAATCAATATTGCATGCTTAGGGGCGCCTGGCTGGCTCAATCATTAGGGCATGTGACTCTTGAACTCGGATCGTTAAGTTTGAGCCCCACATTGGGCATGGAGAGCCTACTTAGAAAAATATTGCATGCCTACTCTGTGTCTGTGCTAAGTGCCCATTCTAGCAAGGTCAGGGAGCTCAGCAATGTGAAATAAATGCAGCCCCCAAATGTTTTTATTTGCTCAACTGGCATGCCTCACTTAGTGGAATATCAGTACTGCCTTGAAGAAATGAGCAATTCTCATCATCCAACAGCTTCAAGTTCAAATTATTCTGATGTTTTGTCACATCAGTAAAAAGAATTACCTTATTTACCATGGGAGGCAGGGCTGGTTTCATGGGAGTGTGACCTGTACAGTCACATAGGTCCTCATACTCAAAAGATCTCTTTGTTTGGTTTAATATTCTGCTGTAACTGTCTTGAAATTCTTAATAATTTTAGGACAAGGGACCTCACATTTGGCCCCATGAATTATGTATCTTGCACTGACAGCAGTCTACCAGGTTAAGTCTCATATTCCTTAAATCCCCCAACTTTTTGATTTGCAGAAGCAGCTGACTGCATTCCTCATCAGATTTATGCCACCAGCCTGCATTTTTACCATCTGATTCTATGAAAATGAATGAATTCCTGTGCTGTGTTTCATAGACTCAGAACACACCAGATGATGATTAAGGGCACGAACATGGAGGAATGTCACATCTTTCACCATGTTATTTGACTGATAAATGAGGCTGTGGGAGAAGAGCTTGAATAACAACTGGAACATTCTCTTCTGGTTTGCATTGCTCTAGTGAGCTCAGCTTTTTCATATTCGTGCCAAATTTTAAAAATTATTTACTAGCAAAAGAACCCAGAGAGTCACAGGGGCTAAACTTAGGCCCCATGTTCTTTGCTAAAAATATCAAGAGGGACGAACTTTGTTCATAGGTCACAGTTTGGGTCCTTCTTGGAGGGACCTTCTTGGAGGGAGAGTAAAAATGACTCCAAGGATGGGACCTGGGAGAGGCAGAATGCCAGGTCAGGGAAAGTTTCTTTCTATCTCTAAGATACAATGACAGCTTTTCCTCCCTCATGGTAGCCATGACATCTTCAAATTAAATAAGGTTTCAGGGACAGTGATCGAGGGCAATTGTGCAGGAGGCAGAGGGAAAGTACCTTTAGTGCCTTAGTAGAACTTCAAACTCTCCGTGACTTGAAAGGAAGAGATACTTTCGAGTGAGAAAAAAAACCAAGTGGTTAGCTCGTTTCAAGCCTTCATTTAATACGAAACTCATTTCTCCAACCCTTTCTGAAGAAACATTTCAAACATACAGCAAAGTGGGAAGAATGGCCTTGCCCACCACCAAGATTCTACCCTCAACAATGAACTGTACTTGCTTTATCATGTCTGTCCATCTGTCCATCTCCCATCCATCCATCCGTCCATTTTATTTTCATGACTTTTTTTTACTATGAATTCTATTTTTTTAAATTGTGGTAAAAAAAAAACACATAGAATTTACCATCTTAACCATTTCCAAGTGTGTGGTTTAGTGGTTTTAAGTTTACATGCATTGTTGTGCATCTAGTCTCTAGAACTTTTTAACTTGTACAACTGAATTATACCCATTAAACCCCAACTTTCCATTTTCCTGTTCCCCTGGGCCCTGACAATTGCTACTTTACTTACTGTTTTTACGAATTTGACTACTTCAGATATCTCAGTTCAGTGGAATCATAGGCTATTTGTCTTTTCTGCTTTTTTTCACTTAGCCCTGTGTCCTCCAGGTTCACCTGCACTGTAGCATATGCCCGAATTTCCTGCCTTTTTAAGACTGAGTAATATTCCATTGGAAGCATTTGCCACATTTTGTTTTCTCATTCATTTGTTAGTGCATGTTTGGGTTGGTTCCACCTTTGGCCATTGTGAATAGTGCTGCTATGAAAATTGGTGTGCAAATATCTCTTCAAAGATCTTGCTTAAAATTTTTTCCCCAGCTTTACTGAGGAATAATTGACAAATACAATTGTATATATTTAAAGTGTTTTAAAGTGCTATTTCTATTTCCTTCACCTATCCACCATTCTATCTAGAAGTTTCTTTTTTAGTAACAGAACTACACATTTTAAAGACACTGCCTCTAGGAATAAAGACAACATTTTCTAGCTTCCCTTAAAGCTGGTATGGCCATGGCACTAAGTTCTGGCCAGTTGTATGTAAGCAGAAGTGTTGTATGGGACTTTTGGGAAAATTTCCTAAAGGTGAGGTCCTCTCCCATTCCTTCTGTTCTATGAAACAAAAGCATGATGGCTGGAGGCCCAGGACCCATTTTGTGCCATGAGGTGACCTTGAGTATGGAGGTTCTTCAGTAGGGATGCTGAAGCAGCAAATTAGCAACCTGGGTTGGTGATGACATAGTGGCCCTCTCCAACTAATGCCTGAACTGCTTTCTGCAGAAGTCTTCTGCATAAGCGAGGAATAAACTTCTATACCACTTAAACCCTTTTGGATTTTTCTATCATATGAAGCTGGATTTAACCCTGACAATAAAGAAGGTTTCCCACATTCTACCTATATCTATCTTTTTTATAGCCCCCAATTTTTTCAAACTCAGGCCTGTTATAAATTCTTTACTTTTACAATCTGAAGTTCAAGACATCGCTTTAATTTTTATATATTTTATAATGTCCAAGATTTTGGTGAATGCCGACACTTAACCAACTGAGCCACCCAGGTGACCCCCTTAAGAACATCCTTAATGAAAATTATAATTTTAATCAAACTTCATCTGTTGAGTACTATAGGTGAAAGCTAGTATAGTTCTGTCACTTTTCCTGTGGAAAAAGATGATTATCATTTCTTCAGTAGGGAAAAAGGGGCAGAGGGTTCTTTCTGTTCTGGGAGCTGTAATCTCACCTTCAGCCACCTTGCGACCAAGGCCGTAGCTGAAAAAACGGATACCAAGATGACGATGTTTCATGTGGTCAGAAGCTGGAGGCAAACTGTGGTTGTCCCATGTGGGAGGCTTAGCTGTTTTTCCCTGAAAAAAATATGAGCACCCAAACTATTGATTCTTATTTAAAAAATCCAAATATTAAAGCTTTTCAATTACTTCTTTTCTCACTTCTGATTTTTTTATTCTTTCTCTCACTTATAACTTGTTACTAGTTTTTTTTTTTTTAAAGTACTATCCCCAACATGGGGCTTGAACTCACAGTTGGGAATCGAGTGACATGCTCTACTGACTGAGCCAGCCAGGAGCCCCACTTCTGTTACTATCTTAAATTTTAGTACTGTCCTGTTATCATCTTAATGTTATCAACATTGTCATATCAAACTATGTTTAAATTGTAACATTATTTAGAACTTGAAAACAATATTCATTAAAAACACAGTTAGGTCTAATTTAAACATATTATTAAGATAATATCTACAATGCACTATTTTATTTTGGACTTTAGAAAAGTCAAGGCATTTATATTTGGACTATTTGTATGATAAAACTTACACAGAGACTATGGGGTGACAGTATATCATTTTAGCTTTTTCTAATTTGATAGCTTTAGAATTAAACACCAGGGTGCCTGGGTTGCTCGTGGGTTAAAGCTGCTGCCTTTGGCTCAGGTCATGATCCCAGGGTCCTGGGATCGAGGCCCACATCGGGCTCTCTGCTCAGCAGGGAGCCTGCTTCCTCCTCTCTCCTCTCTCTCTGCCTGCCTCTCTGCCTACTTGTAATCTCTCTCTCTGTGTCAAATGAATAAATAAAATCTTTAAAAAAATAGAATTAAACACCAATTTTAGATATACATGGGTATTTATCAACGTATTAACGTTCCAAAAGGCATTTGAAAACAGCAGACAATATAATATCTCAATGCAAATAATATTAATGCTAAAAATTGCTAGAGAAATTTTATTTGGGGTCGTCTGGGTGGCTTAGTCGTTAGGTATCTACCTTCAGCTCAGGTCATGTGGGATCGAGCCCCACAGCAGGCTCCCTGCTCAGCAGGAAGCCTGCTTCTCCCTCTCCCACTTCCCCTGCTTGTGTTCCCTCTCTCACTGTGTCTCTCTGTCAAATAAATAAATAAAAATCTTTAAAAAATCTATTTTGTTAAATCTACTCAGAAAATTTTAGTGGAATTTTAGTTCACATAATTTTATAGTATAACTTGAGTATTTTTAGATATGAACCAAGTTGTAAGTTGTTAGTTTGTTATTCATACCAGCCAGAGAAAAATGTTTCTGAAGGCCTCACCTGATTGGGTCAGGCCTTTATGGATAATCTCTGTAAATTAAGATCACTTTGACTTAAGCCTTTAATTATACCTGCACAATCCCTTCATAGCTGTTCTTAGATCAGTATTTGATTGATAACCAGGGGACAGAAGTGTTGGGGTGAGAGTAATGTTAAAATTTTGTCTACCGCAAAACCCTTGTTTATATTACATTTGCGTATCCTCATAGGTAATGAAAGATCTAATGCTGTATAAAAAGGCAAAGGAAATTAAAATGTTATCAGCAGTTTGGTTTAGTATAAACAACTAATAAAAAATACAACAAAACGTGCCATCTCTGGATTTTCAGAACTTTTGACATTCTATAATCAATAAAAGAATTGAAGCATGTCTAGATTCACTTTCTCCAAACAATTATGACTGTCAACTTTTCTTTTTGCTAATTGGTAAAATTAAGGATTGAAAGCCCCAAACTGAGTGTCATGGACTGAATGCTTGTGTCCTCCTCCAAGATTCACAGGTGTGGGTTCCAAACTGGGGAATTCCCGGGGCAAGGGAGGGGAGGATCTGGAAGCCGCCCCCAACCCAGAGGGCAGGGAGAGACTCCAACGAAGAGGCAGACCACCCCAGATGGGTAGGTGGCAGGTTCAGTAAGCGAGGGAACTTACCCCTGAGGCTTGCTCTGAGCCCTACCCGTTCCTCAACGCGCGAGTCCAGAGGCTCTCATCAATACAGTCTTCTGTCAAAGCTGTGTCCTTGAAAATGGCTCCGGCGGCGTTGGTGGGTGGAACGAACGTTCCAAGCCCGTGGCAGGAGGTGAGGGACCTCCAAGCGTCCAGGTCCAGCTCCGGGGTCAACCTGCCATCACGTCCTCTCGTTGACCTCCCGCAGCAGTCTGTCCCAGCCTCCCCCCCCTCCCCCAAGTGACTGTATTTGAAGGTGGAGCCTCTGAGGAAGCGATTAAGGATAAACAAGGCCACAAGGGCGGGGTTCTGGGCCTTCAGGATGAGTGTCCTAGTAAGAAAAGACCCCAGGGCCAAGCTCACTGTCCGCCCGGTGAGGACCCAGCAGAAGGATTGCCAGCCGCACGCCGGGAGAGCGCTTCCAGAAACCCACCCTGCCAGCCCCGGATCGGCGCCTTCCAGCCTCCAAAACTGTGAGCAAACAGACCTCTGTCCTTTAAACCGGTCTATGGGATTTGGTTAGGGTAGCCTGAGCAGACTAACGTGCTGAGAAATACCAACATTTACAGTGTGATTACTTCACACATTTTATTATTTGCCTTTACATTTGGAAATAAGATAATAATGATTAAAATCTGAAAATCGGGACGCTCGTCTGGCTCAGTTGGTAGAGCATGCAACTCTGGATCTCCAGATTGTAAATTAGAACCTCATGTTGAGCATCGAGATTACTTAAAAATAAAAACCTTAAAAATATTTAAAAATCAGGGCGCCTGGGTGGCTCAGTGGGTTAAAGCTGCTGCCTTCGGCTCAGGTCATGATCCCAGGCTCCTGGGATCGAGGCCCGCATCGGGCTCTCTGCTCAGCAGGGAGCCTGCTTCCTCCTCTTTCTCTGCCTACTTGTAATCTCTCTGTGTCAAATAAATAAATAAAATATTAAAAAAATATATTTAAAAATCAGTCTCTANCCTGCTTCCTCCTCTTTCTCTGCCTACTTGTAATCTCTCTCTGTCAAATAAATAAATAAAATATTAAAAAAATATATTTAAAAATCAGTCTCTATACAGGCTATATTAGAAGAGTGGTGGTTCATTCTTTTTTCTGCAGCTTACAAACCAGGGCCATAGAATGTGGTCTTTTTAAAAGGAAAATAAACATTTTATTTTCAAAAACCTCAGTATTTCAACTTTAGAAGAGAATGCCTTGAAAGTAGCTACTGTGCCATTTGGGCATAATGCCATTGGTATATACGTTATTTTATCAGTTTCATGACTTGCTGCCAGTTTGTAGTTTGATAACTCCTAAGTTCAGTTTCTTCTGTGAATATGATTATATTGAAAGATGAAATATTAGGGACAATTCAATTTCATAAGAGCATTTTGGTTTTATTGATTAAAAAACACCTTCAAAGGCGCCTGGGTGGCTCAGTGGGTTAAAGCCTCTGCCTTCGGCTCAGGTCATGATCTCAGGGTCCTGGGATCGAGGCCCATATCGGGCTCTCTGCTCAGCAGGGAGCCTGCTTCCTCCTCTCTCTCTGCCTCTCTGCCTACTTGTGATCTCTCTCTCTCTGTGTCAAATAAAGAAATAAAATCTTTAAAAAAACCCAACACCTTGAAGTGGATTAATAGTACAACCTCTTAACATATTTTCTCTCCTCCTTCTCCCTTCCCTCCCTCTCTCCTCCTTCCTGGCCAAGAGTACAATCATCGTACAATTACCCTTGAAGCAAGATTCAGAATTATTTTTCTTCTTTGCAAGGAAAAAAAAAAAACCAAAAACCTGGCACTGAAATAGGGGCAAACTAAGCACATACCTATTAAAATAGTGATTGTGACCAAGCATATTTAGAGCTCTGGGTTCATCTTTCTGAACATTCCTGCTCCTCACAATTACTGTTTCGGTTCCTTGTAGCAAAATGACAGAGAGGAAAAGGGAAGGAAAAAAATCCTTGTCTTTTCATAAGAGAATTGTTTGCTTAAGGTATATGCAGAAGTTTAAGTTATAGCTCTTTGGTACTTATATTTTAATATTTTGTATTGAGATTTTATTTTATAAGAAGGCTACTTTGATTAAAATTAAAAGTTCTTGGGGTGCTTGGGTGGCTCAGTCAGTTGGGCATCTGCCTTTGGCTTAGGTCATGATCCCAGTGTCCTAGGATCGAGCCTCACATGGGGCTCTCTGCTCAGTGGGAAGCCTGCTTCTCCCTCTCCCTCTGCCCCTTCCCCAGCTTGTGCTCTCTCGGTCTCTTTCAAAGAAATAAAATCTTAAAAAAAAGTTCTTTATTGTTTCGGTATATCAAAGAAGTTTCTCCCCCAAAATGACATTTTTTGTAATTGCGTATTTTACTTCTTTTTAAAATTAACATATAATGTAGTATTTGTTTCAGGGGTACAGGTCTGTGAGTCATCAGTCTTACACAATTCACAGCACTCACCATAGCACATACCTTCCCCAGTGTCCATAACCCAGCCACCCTATCCCTCCCTGCCTCCTCCAGCAACCCTCAGTTTGTTTCCTGAGATTAGGAGTCTCTTAGGGTTTGTCTCCCTTCCCGGTCCCATCTTGTTTCATTTTTTGTATTTTACTTTTTAATTTCAAAAATTACCATATGGTAAAATGGACTCTTTTGGGTATACAGTTGTCTCATTGTTAACTATCACCAAAATCAGGACAGTCCTCCCACCTCCCCAGATTCCCTTGGTATCCTTGACTACCACAGGAAGGAATTCTTTCATCTTCTGCCCAGGAAATCAAAGCCTGGCTGGCAGGCCAATTGAAGTGGAGAGGGGGAAAGGAACCAGGTGTCTTCTAGATCAATAGGTGCTCTTTTCAATTCTTCCGGAGTAGCTTTCAGCAGCTCCCCACCTCCCTCCCCCACCCCCCACTCCTTGAATCCAGCAGCTCTTTGTTCATATTCTCCAGAGCAGACATTGGCTTTCTCTTTATATTAATTTCTCATCGTATTTTGCTCTGAGTAAAGACTGTGAAGTTTATAATTTCTGCCTTTAATTTTATTTTTAAAATTTTAGATTGCAATCTAAAAAGGCTTTGCCAATTTTTGTGAATCTCCTACAGGTTTTTGGAAAGAAATGTTTATTTTTTTTTCTAGCCATGCAGAATGATCTGTGTTTTAATTACTTCCAAGTTTGTTAATTGGTAAAAATTTTCCGTGTCCTTATTTTTTCGCCTTTTTTTTTTTTTTAAATTGGAGGTCATTTACTTAGAAGAAATTTTAGGAGAGACGTTCTGGGTGGGAAAAGCTTTATAAGTAGAAATGTTATACAGCATCTTCTCTAGGAGCCCCTCATGCTCTGTGGGAGAAGAGGAGAGAAATAAAGTGTAGTATCCTATCTTTTCCAGGGGTTGTGTCTCATCCTTTGATGGTTCACCATTGGTGGCACCACAAATAATTTTGGTATTGTGCCTTAAAGAACCAATTTGCCTAATTGTTGTGTATCAATCAAGTGTTCCTTTTTATAATTATATATATATATATTTTAAAATTGAGGTATAAATGACATATATTAGTTTTTAGCATACTTTAAAGCAACTTTCAAATATATAATAGAATATTATTAATTATAGTCGTCATGCTATACATAACATCTCAGGACTTGTTTATTTTATAATTGAAAGTTTGTACCTTTGATCCCCTCACCCCTCCCTCCCAACCACCAATCTGTTATCTGTATCTCAGTTATTTATTTTTTTAAGATTCCACATTATTATAGTTATATTCTTAATTATTTGGAATAACAGAAGGATAATGAATAAGCCATATATATATAATTTATATTATATATATAATTTGTATATATGTGTGTATATATATATATACACACATATATATACTATAAATCTAAAAAATGTTTTTGGCCATTTCTAGCTATCACGCCCCATGGATCCCTGTGAATCCTTGACAGAGAGTGAGGAAATGAATAGGAAATTAGAAAATGTTTTGCCAGTTTGAGTCGTGATATGTTTTATAATTATCTTGCTTCCATCAGGATATTACTTTTTCTCGGTATTGTGTTTACTGTAGAAAAATTAGAAAGTAGAAAAATTATACATATAAATAATAGAAAACACTATCTGTGATCCCATCTCTTTGCATATCCATTTAGGGCCTCTTGCTATCAGAAATGTTTTTATGATGATAGAGAAATAATTTACTTGCAATCCCATGCTATTTTCTAAAGAGATTAAGTGCTAAGGAAGGTCATTATCTGCTGGCTTGGTTAGGGAGGGAAGGACGTGAATGGAAGAAGCAGGGAGAGGGCAAGATGGCCTTTGTGTAGGGAGTGGGGAATGTGGGGGAATTATAGGGAGCGGGTTGGGAATCCAAGGTATGGGAAAGAACCATGATGAATGGAGGAGTGCAGTGACTGCCGAGACCCAGGGCCTGTGGGCTGAGGTGTCAGTGACTGAAAAAGAACTTGGAAAAAAACCAAGGATTTTTAGAGGGAATGGTTGTGAAGATTTGTTGGATAGGATGATGGAAAAGGTCTTCTGTATTTCCCCATGAAATCTTTAGTAAAACATTTTTTTGTCTTAACTGTGTTGTGGAACCGAATCTATTTTGGGATGCATTGCATTTCTTTTTTGAGAAGGACATGAAACAAAAATAATAGCTGGTGATAGAACCCCACCCAGCATTTTGGGTACCTGTTTGTGCGTGCACATGTATCTTTGCTATAAAATGGGATCAGTGTGATTTTTATAGTGCTCTTTGAATTAATAACACAGTTGGATTCATTCTGTATGACTGAAGAACGCTCTAAATTTATCTTTTTTAAAGGATGCATAGCATTATACATTGTGAATATATCTACTTTTTTAACACTTCTCATTCCTGGACATTTAGATAGTTTCCAGTTTTTCACTCTTCTAATCTGTGCTGTTAGGATTATGTTTGCACAATACATTAAAAAAATGGATTCTTAAAAACAAACAAACAAGCAAACATGGGTTATTGTTATTTCCTTGTAATATATTCATTCCTAAAATCAGAGTCTCTGAGGGGATGCATGGGTGGGTCAGTTGGTTAATCGTCTACCTTCGGCTCAGGTCATGATATCAGGGTCCTGGAATCAGGCCCCACATGGGGCTCTCTGCTTAGTAGGGAGCCTGCTTCTCCCTTTCCCTCTGCCACTCCCCATGCTTGTGCTCTCTCTCTCACTCTCAAATAAATAAATAAAATCTTAAAAAGAAATCAGAGCCAAAAAGCATGAACATCTCTGGGGTTTTTGAAAAGGATAGCTAAACGTCTTCCAGATTTACGCATTTAGTCCTAAATAGGAGTGTCTGATGACAAGACTTGTTTCTGTCTATACCTTGCCAAACTTGGGTTTGCAAATCTTTTGAATATCTGACAAACCCGAAGATAAGAAAATGAGATCTCATTGTAGTTTTAATTTGTATGTATTTGTTTTGAAATTTTTATACTTTATTTTAAAATTTATTTATTATTATTATTTTTGAGAGAGAGAATGCGTGAGTGGGATAAGGGGCAGAGGGAGAGAAAGAGAGAAAATCTTAAGCAGGCTCTGTGCTTAGCACAGAGCCTGATGATGAGCCTGATGTGGTCCTGATCCCAGGACCCTGAGATTATGACCTGAAGTGAAATCAAGAGTCAGATGCATAACCAGCTGAACCACCCAGGTGCCCCTCTGTTTTATTTTTAACTGAAGTATACTTGACATAATATCATATTAGTTTCAGGGGTATGACATACTGGTTGGACAGTTATCTCCATTACTCAATGCTCATCATGAGAAGTATAGTTACTATCTGTCATAAGTTATAATAGCATTGTTCTACTGTTACAATATTATTGACTATATTCCCTGTGCTGTATTTTTCATCCTGGAAGTTTATTTTGTAACTGGAAGTCTGTAACTTTTAATCCCTTCCACTGATTTTCGCCACGTATTTAATCCCTTCCACCTATTTTTGAACTATTGATATATGCAATGATATGGATGTTTCAAGATGATATTTTTTGACATGGAAGTTTAATGTTTTATGCTATATAATCAGCTTAATTTTATGTGAATTTTTCCTTTATTGCCATATTTAGAGCTTCCTTACTCCCAAATTAAATATTTAACTATATAATCTTTTTTTAATCTTTTTTTTTTTTAAGAGAGAGAAAAACTGTCTATGCACACACACATGTGAGCTGAGGGGGTGGGGAGTGCTGAGGGAGAGGGAAAATCCCAAGCAGGCTCCACACCCAGCGTGGAGCCCAAGGCAGGGCTGGATCCCACAGTCCTGAGATCAGGACCTGAGCCAAAAATCAAGAGTCAGACACTTAACCAACTGAGCCACCCAGGCGCCCCTAACTATATAATCTTTTAATGCTTTATTTTTCACACTGTCATTTTTAAACCATCTGGAATTAATTTTGGTTTGAGGTATGAGGTAGGGAATTGGCATTTAAGTTTTTTATATGGTTAACTAGTTTCCAGGATTGCTTGGAATTGTTTAGGCCTGAGTGTTCTGATTTGTTTCTCTTGGGTGGAATTTGGCATCTGTCACATAAATGTTATACAAAATTAATGGACATCAGATGTAAGAGGAAACTTACATATAATCCTGCTTTCCAACCAAAAAAACAAAGTCATAATTTTTATGAGTTTCATTGTGTCATTTGAAGAAATAGTTTGACATAATGGCAACTATAGTATAAGTGTGATTTTGGATAATGTTATTAGTGTGTACTGTCTTCTATAAGTATTTCCATTTGTCCATAATTATACACATCATTAGTATAAAATATTTCATCGTTTAGAGTTTTCCCATTTTCTTGCCATTTTAAATAACTTTGCATTGAACACCATTGTGCCTGTTTGCTTCTTTTGAGTAACTTAACAAATGAATAGATTCTTAGAAGTAATGTTAACTGGATTAAACAAATAGAAGTTCTGTTACTTTGTTCTTATTTCCAGTAGGCTTTGCAACAGGGTTATGCCAATTTTGTATTGCGGGTGGGCACGCTGGAGTCACAGGCATCATTGCAGAGAGTATTACCAATGTTGGATCTATGTATTGTGTCCATTTTTTTACACAAACGAGTAAATGAATGCCTCATCAGTCAGTCTACATGGCTGACCAAAACATACACTGTAAGCCCTTTCCTTTCTCACCTCATGCTTTGCGGCAGCCGTGGAGGTGCACCTCTCAGACCTCCCTGCAAGAGAAGCTGCTGCGAGACTGTGGCTGGCGGATAGCCTCCTGCCGCCGTACTTGTGCAGCTACAGTGACAGTCACCCCAAGGCCATGTTCCCAGGGGCTGCTCCCAGCCTCCGGCTATGCTCCATGCTGTACAAGAGCCTGGTGATCTTTGCCGGGGCTGGGGCCCCTCGGAGGGGGGCGAGCCTCGCTTTGAGCCTTTCCGTTAGCCTTAGCTCTGCAATGTGAGGCTCCTCCTCCCCAGTCCTCCTGTCCCCCTCCTTTTACAGGTATCAGACCCGCATTGCAGTCTGAAGGCTCTCCTGCCTCCTCCTGCTCCTCACCTTCCTCCATCACAGGTGTTTCCCCTTCAGTGAATCTTTTCTTTCAGTGAATTAATTAAATTCAGAGAATTAAAATTCAGTGAATTTTCTTTCAGTGAATTAATGTCTTAATTCTGCCTTGACATCCACTCTTGGAGGCCCCAAACTGACACATACCCAGTGGATGAGTGGACAGGGCAATCATTTGCATAGGATCGATACCAACTCCGGGGTTTATTAAGTGAATGACAGAGTGATATAAAAGACAGGAGCTTTGAGATGGGTCATAAACTGGAGCTGCAGAAGGAGGGAGCCTCAACCTCTTGTAGGGGTAGGAGAGCTATGTTGAATACTTGGAAATGGCGATGGTTTTGGTGGTATACCCATTTGATGCCCCGCATTTTGTCTTCTTATGGCTTTTCTGCAGGGGTCCTTAGGTTTGCGGACACGAGGTGGCGCGATGGTCTTTAAGAGGTCTTGGACACAGCACAGTTTGTACCTGTCGCACATGAATATGGATCTTTCTAGGGAGTCGCAGTACATCTTGCAGCGTCCGGGGAAAGTGCGCGTACACCTTGCCCCGCCCCCACTGGCTGCAGAGGAGAGGACAAGAGTGGAAGTTAAGGGTAGAAGCAGCCCAGGGACTTCCAGGGGTCGGGGCTATATAGGAGTGTTGGGCGTTTTATTGTGAGTGTGTGCTTGAGATAGCCAGCAAGTGAGAGGTGGGAAGGCAGGGAAGAGGAGACAGAACTTGCCTTGACTGCTGGCCTCTGGGAACTCTGAGGAGCTCTCTCTCTGCCAGTCTTTGCAGCTCTGCCTCTGGTTAAAGCCTGCACTTCTGCTGTCACTGACACCACGGAATGTATGTGTGAAATCAGGGCATGGGAAGCCAGGAGTTCACATCAGGGAGGAACTTGAACACTTGAAAGTGGGAATTGGGGCTGTTCTTACCCACAGACTCCACTTATATGGTGTTTCTGCCTCATTTGTTCTCAGGGAATATGACAATAGATGTCAGTCAACCCAGGACAAAGGAAAAAAAAAAAAGGTCCAACCATTCCCCAAGGCATTAAAGAGAAAGTAATGGTTATTCCTGCCAGGGTATTTGTGCATTCATACACTGCCTGACAGCACAGGCCACCTTCTGGTTAAGTCTGACGGCTTTGTCTTGACTCCCTCTGCCATCACCTCAGCACTGGCATTTTCTGAGAACCCTCCTCCTCTGATTTTCTACACACCCATTGCCTGGCTCTCTGCTTTGTTTCTTTCTCTCTCTCTGGCTCTGCATGCTATCCTCACCCCAGGGTTCAAGTTGAGCGAGCACCTTGTTTGCCATCCTGTGTGAACTTGCCCTCTGAGAGGGCTCTTTGCCCTGCCTGCCAGCACTGTGTTGGGCATGGGAAAGGGACCCTTGAGTCTTCCTCCCAGGCTCAGTCTCTCCTCCGAGTACTTAAAGGATGAAAATGGCAGAGAGAGATGCCTTCTCAGCATTGGAGGAGTTTAGATACAAGGAGCTCATGTAAAGTGAAAGAAAGATATTTTGTACCAGGTTGAGGCTGACTCTTGTTTTGGAACAAGAAAAAAGCTTGGGGGACTGTTTTTTGTATAAGGTCATATATAGGGTGGTGACTGGATACAGGGTATTGAGGCTGGTGGTGAATATTGAGAGATCCCCCACCTTAGGTTGGAACTCAGTAGGGTGAATCCTGCCTCCAAGCCTCAACCTGGTTTGTCTGTCACCAGATCTGTCAATCAGATCTGCTAGTGTTCCTGGCCCCCCGCCCTCCTCTTTCTCCATCCATTTTACCTGGAGTCACCAGGAATCCAAAGGATGCAAAGACCAGGAGCAGGAGCTTCATGGCTGAAGGAGTGGCTTGGGGAGCAGGTGGTGGTTTAACGGAGTCTGGGCCCTCTTTGTGACGTGCTTGGAGCTACTGCCTTTATAGGAGCCACATGATGCCGGGATACTGGGCAGTGAGCCAGGGAAGAGATCTTCTCCACCCAGAACAGTCAGATTAGATCAAATGTCTACTAGTCTGGAGTTTTGGTTGATTTATTGAGCACCTGTATTCCAGGCTGTTGGGAGGGGAAGAGGCAGAATAAAGAGAATATCAGTTCACAACACCCATCTTTCAATCTATGCTTTCTAGCCAATGTTGGCGAGGGCGTGGGGGAAACAAGTACTCTCTTTCACTTGCTGGGAGTGCTGATGGGTATTGTTTTGTTTTTGGAGAGCCATTTGGCAATATACACCAGAAGTCTTGAAAAATGCCTGTATTTTGCCTTAGGAACTATTCTTGGACTTCTGTCTAATGGAAATAATTGAACAAGTAAGTACACAAAAATGTTTATCTCAACATTGTTTGCAGTAGCAGAAAGCCAAAAGCAATTTAAATGATGGTAAAACATGAACACAGTTGAATATAGACTATAATCAAGCACCATGCGGTGCTGAGACCTACAGCAGAGACTCATTCACTCAGAGGCCAGCTCAGTAAGGACACTCCGACACTCTTCCTGTTTCAGTTAGCAATGTGTGAGGTTGCAGGAGATGGTCAACCTAGCTAACAGTGGCTTAACTCATAGAAGTATCTGTTATTTATCCAGCAAGAAGAAGGGGGTGATTTGGTGGGGGTATGAAGTCATTCTTGGATGCTTCTACTCTGCTCTCCTCAGCACGTAGATGCGCTGATAAACCAGTTTATTCTCTCTTAGTTCCAAATCCACCTTTCTTTGTCCTGCTTGACAATACTGGATTTGGATCCTGGAAACATGCCTCTTTTGCCAACTGGCCCTGTGTTAGGCTTTGACAATAGAGGGTGTTGGAAGAATACCACAAAGTGATAATTCCATTCTGGGTTACAGTTTTCCATTTTTTAATTCAACCCCGGAGCCCTGTGACTCTCAGACGAGCTCCAGCCTAGCCCAGGCCAGACTCTTTCCACCTGGTGGCCACTCCAGTAGCAGCACTGGCTGTGTCCTCAGGCAGCTGTCTCTCTGCCTAGTGACCACCTCTGCAGATCGGCTCTGGCCTGCCAGACACTCGGCTGAGTGACCTTGTCACTGCCCTGGGGCAGCCACATCCTCTTTGAAGAGAATGCGTGAGGTGTATGTGGTTCTCCTAAGCCCTTATTTCCTCCACTGGAAATCAGAAGTAGAGAAATGTGTCCTTTCTCTAACATTAATATTGCATAATATTACATAATAACATTAATATCAGGTCTACAATCATTTAACTTTTGTTTTGTTGATTAGGTCACTTTGCAGTTTTTATTTAATTGTCTTTTGGGGGGAGTAAAGCAATAGACTCTTGAAGTAGTTGACCCAGATGTAGACTTTGTCCATTTCCATACCATGTATATGCCCACCAATAGAAATAATAGCCATTAACTGATTGACCCTTATGACCAAATGGGACATTTTCTGGACTAATCACTATATCCCTCCTGGGATGTTCTTCCAATTTTAGGTTATGTTATATTATGTTATTTTATTTAGATTTTATTTATTTATTTATTTGATAGAGAGATAGCACAAGTAGAGTCGTAGGCAGAGGGAGTGGGAGAATCAGGCTCTCCCTGCTGAGCAGGGAGCCCTATGCAGAACTCGATCCCAGGACCCTGGGATCATGATCTGAGCTGAAGGCAGCCACTTAACCGACTGAGCCACCCAGGTGCCCCTGGTCTTCCAATTTTAAACATGACTTTTCTTGTTTGTCCTATGGGTACAGACTTGTACCCTAGAGGAGTTGGCAACCATTCCAAAATTTCTAGGACTCAATTCAGTGTTTCCATAGCTACTCTCAGGAGTGTGTGTGAAGGAGTGACTGTCTTGGGGAGGGTAAGAGATATACCCTCCAAACCCTTAGATATCACCTTATTCATGGGGAGTGGGCTGAAAACAGCCCACTGTTTAAGCTGAAAACAGTATGAAATCTGTTAGTCATGCTAGACAAAAATCACCAAGGAAATCACCTTAGATGCACAATAGACCAGCCTGAGTTCCTTGGCCTAGGTATCTTAAAGCCAATAGAATTCTCTTAACTCTGTTGGGCAGCAAGAGGGCATCTTCACATTGGCTAAAACATCATGTTTTGTATCAGTTGATACCAGCAGACTAATCGGGTTAGAAGTAATAAGTTCTCTGCACAGGAACAGGTAGAATAGTTGAACTTGGCATGCCACTTAGCGCACTAGAACCACTTCTCTTAGCTTGGTCTGGGTACCCTCAGTCCCTGGTTTAAGAAAGAACTTCAGGTGCTACTTATTGTTCCAGTTATCTGTTGCTCCATAACAAACTGACTTAGTGGTTTCGAATAGCAGCAGTCATTCATTCAGCTCATGGATTTGCTGTTTGTGCAGAGTTCATCTCTGTTCCACATGGTGTCAACAGGGACGGGTCAGCTAGGGCTGGAGGATCTGTTTCCAAGATGGCTCACTCATATGGCTGCCAAGGTGGTGCTGACTCTCAGTTGGAAACTCAGTGGGCATGAGGGTCCTCTTAATTTAGGCCCCTCCATGTGGGCTTCCTTACAGAATGGTGGCTGGGTTTCAAAGGTGAGCATCCCAAGAGGAAGGGACTAACTTGCTGATTGCCTTGTTTTCAATAGGTGTAACTCAGAGAACATCAATCAAGGCTGAAGAAGCAAGTGATAAAAGTATAGACATACTTGGCAGTGTAGAGATAACATTGAGTAAGAGTATTGTATTGACGCATATTGGATGGTGTTGGAAAGGGAGTAGAAAGAATAAATATGCTAATTATATCATTGTTCTAGAAGGTAACTAGTAGGTACTGTAAAAAGAGGAATATCTAAGAGTATTATGTAAAGTTATAAAGACCACTCAAAAGTCTAAATCTAATTAAATGTCTTCAACCTAAATATCAGAAAACCACTCACACATACTACATAGTGAAGGACTTTTTAAAAACATAAAAAATACTTAATTTAAAATATTGCAAAATTCAGATTAAATATTTATCTGCCCTATCAATAAAAATGTAAACGCTTAAATCATTCACTTTGAAAATTTCATATTAGATCATAAGGCAAGTCCAAATCTACACTATATATAAGATACCTAAATTTCTGTTTTAGAAAGGAGAGGTCTGTCTTGAAAAGTGTTACAGACATATCAGTGCTCCTGTTTTGTCTGTCCGCTTGGAACCTGGAGTAAACTGGCTTCTTCTGGAGTAACACCACTGCCCTATAAGCGGGAATTTGTGCTGGTGTCAGGGAACCTTTGCCTTCTTGGCTTGCCCCTCTTGGAACTTTTGCTTATGAGGAGGGAGGGTGATCGCAGTCCACATACTCTTGGCTTGGTGCTCCTGGGGTAGAGCCTCAACCCTAGGAGTGGGAGTCAGTGGGGGAAAGGGAGGTTCAGTCTTTTGGATTGTGCTTGCCTTGAATAGAACTGGGGTGAAGGCTGGAATGAGAGACTTCTCCTGAGGTGGAGCTATAACCCTATCACTGGGGTTTGGGGGAAAGGGAGTCAATGTGTTTTGAGCCGCCTCTGCCAAGAGTTCATAGACCTGCTGTGTGTGTGTGTGTGTGTGTGTGTGTGTGTGTGTGTGTGTGTGTACTGGGAGCAAGTGCTGGCCCCAACGTTATAGACTCCCACTGTCTTACTGAGATTTAGCAGTTTTTTGAATAAGTGCTCCCTGATTTGCTGTGTACCCATCCTTATGTAGATTTCCAGGAACTTAACTTTAAAACTTCTTTCATCTTTTCTTTTTGCCAGAGACTTTTAAATGATGGTTTTTATGATTTTCACTAGTGAAATGGTGAGGATGCAGAGGGCCTGCTGAGTTTCTCATACAACTGAAGTACTCCCTTTATAAGGGATTTTAAATTTTATTTTATTTTTTAAAAATTTATTTATTTATTTATTTATTTTTAAGTAGGCTCCACAACCAACATGGGGCTTGACCTCATGACCCTGAAATCAAGAGTCACATGTTCTGTCAACTGAGCCAGCCAGGCACCCTGTAAGGGTGGTTTTTTGTTTTGTTTTTTTTTTAATTAACATGTATTTGCCCCAGGGGTACAGGTCTGTGAATCATCAGGCTTACACATTTCACAACACTCACCGTAGTACATATGCTCCCCAATGTCCATAACCCAGCCCCCCTTTCCCTACCCCCCAGCCCCCCAGCAACCCTCAGTTTGTTCCGTGAGATTAAGAGTCTCTTATGGTTTGTCTCCCTCCCGATCCCCTCATTTCATTTTTTCCCTCCCTACCCCCCACAACCCCTGCCCTGCCTCTCAAATTCCTCATATCAGAGAGATCATATGATAATTGTCTTTCTCTGATTGACTTCTTTCGCCATAAGGGTTTTTTAAATTTGATGTTTCAGAGACTCTTGAGTGACCCGTTCAGTGTAATAATTCCCTTCCATCCACTTCTGTATCCACTCATGTATAGGGACCCTCCAGATTTGGCAGGAAGTTCTCAGATCTAGTTGCCTGGTTTTGTGCTTTTCAAACTGTAGCATGTATCTGAGTCACCTGGAAGATTGGTAAAAATGCAGACTGCTGAGCTCCTACCCCCAGAGTTGCTGGTTCATTGGATCTCAGGTTTTTGGGAGTGAGTGAGCCAGCAGGGGTGGGGGATGGGGGGGGAGGGAG
>LNAC01000050.1:3161479-3309721 GCA_002007465.1 Ailurus styani
GAGGCCCGCATTGGGCTTCCTCCTCTCTCCTCTCTCTCTGCCTGCCTCTCTGCCTACTTGTAATCTCTCTCTCTGTGTCAAATGAATAAATAAAATCTTTAAAAAAAAATAGAAATGATCACCTGACTAATAAGTCTACTTAACACCTATTACTATACACAATTACAGAGTTTCCTTTTTCTTATGTCAAGAACTTCAGAGTTATTCTCTTAGCAACTTTCAAATATATAATACAGTATTATTAAATATAGTTGCCATGTTGTATAGTCCATNGAGGCCCGCATTGGGCTTCCTCCTCTCTCCTCTCTCTCTGCCTGCCTCTCTGCCTACTTGTAATCTCTCTCTCTGTGTCAAATGAATAAATAAAATCTTTAAAAAAAATAGAAATGATCACCTGACTAATAAGTCTACTTAACACCTATTACTATACACTATTACAGAGTTTCCTTTTTCTTATGTCAAGAACTTCAGATTTATTCTCTTAGCAACTTTCAAATATATAATACAGTATTATTAAATATAGTTGCCATGTTGTATAGTCCATCCCCATAACTTACTTATTTTATAGCTGGAAGTGTGTGCCATTTGATCCCCTTCATTCATTTTGCCCACCCCTCATTCTCACCTCTGGCAACCAGCAGTCTGTTCTCTGTTTCCATGAACAGGCTTTTGTTTGGTTTAATTTCCACATATAAGTAAGATCATATTACATTGTCTTTCTCTGATTTAGCATAATGCCCTCAATCCATGCTGTCACAAATAGCAAGATTTCATTCTTTTTTATGGCTGAATAACATTCCATTGTATACATAAACCACATCTATCCATTCATTCACTAGTGGACTTGACGTTGTTCCTTTATCTGGCTATGGTAAATAGTAGTTGCAGTTAACAAGATACCTTTTCGACTTAGTGTTTTTGTTTCCTTCAGATAACAACTCAGAGTAGGATTGCTGGATCCATGGTAGTTCTAATTTTTGGAAAAATCTTCATATTGTTTTCCACAGTGGTTGCACCAGTTTACATTCCCACCAACAATACACAAAGGCTCCCTTTTCGGAGACTGCACTTTGAGAACAATTGGCTTAATCTTATATCCAGCACAGGATATTCTCCTTGTTGGGGCACATGTTAGTGCTTTTGTTGTTGTGCTTATGGTCCACTATCATTTTTTTCACTTTCACTTCTTTCTTTCTTTCTTTTTTCTATTTTTTTTTAAGATTTTTATTTATTTATTTATTTGGCAGAGAGAGAGAGAGAGATCACAAGTAGGCTGAGAGGCAGGCAGAGAGAGAGGGGGAAGCAGTCTCCCTGCCAAGCAGGGAGCCCAATGTGGGGCTCGATCCCAGGACCCTGAGATCAAGACCTGAACCAAAGGCAGAGGCTTTAACTCACTGAGCCACCTAGACACCCCTCACTTTCGCTTCTTTCTACTCTTTTTTCCACTTAGTTTTTTTGTTGATGTCATCTGTGTGCACATGCACGTGTATGTATTTGCTATTGTTGGGGAGAATACAATTAAAAACAAAATCTCTTCTCAACCCATAAAACCTCCTCACAGAGGTAGGACAGAAAGAAAAGTTTTGTCACTGAATAAGCATTAAACCAGAATGTGATGCACCTCATAGACAATCTGCTAAGAGATTGCAAAAACCAAAGTCTTACCCATTTCTGTAGCCAAGCAGATACAAGTCATTACAGACATGTTCTCAAGATAAACACTCACTAGCCCTCAAGTAAGAGGATGTGAAAGTATCATTTGTCACACATAACTCATCTTAGACTCACTTGATAATTGAAGTGGTTATCTTTCTTGATGACTACATTTCAAAGAGGTGGCTCCCAGGTCTTTGAGAAAGATATTTCAGGGTTGTAAAGTAGTCAAGAGTTCTATTTACATTTTAAAAAGATTTGCATATGTTTTAAAGAGAAAGAATTTACAAGTTTTCTAAAGTAAATGTTCTAAGGAAAGGGAGAAGAAGTGTAATGAGTCTTTAACAGGGAGAATTAAGGTTCTCTCTCTCTTTTTTTTTTAACTTTACACAGATTTTTATTACATAGAGGTTGTCACATATTTGGATACTTCTCTACTTTGTACACAAGTATTCTTGCTCTCCACAGAAAGGCTGCTTCTTAACTTTTCATCTGGTGATGGCAAGCACTAAAATCCCAATTTTATTTTATTTTTAAAATTTTATTTTTATTTATTTTTTATTTTTTTAAAGATTTTATTTATTTATTTGACAGAGAGAGAGAGAGAGATCACAAGTAGGCAGAGAGGCAGGCAGAGAGAGAGGAGGAAGCAGGCTCCCTGCTGAGCAGGGAACCCAATGATGCTGATGTGGGGCTCGATCCCAGGACCCTGAGATCATGACCTGAGCCGAAGGCAGAGGCTTTAATGAGCCACCCAGTCGCCCCTAAATTTTATTTTTTAAAGATTTTATTTATTTTATTTGATAGCAGAGAGAGAGCACAGGCAAGGGGAGATGCAGAGGGAGAGGGAGAATCAGGCTCCCCGCTGAGGAGGGAGCCCCACAGGGGGCTCCATTCCAGGACCCCGAGGTCATGACCAGAGCAGACACTTAACTGACTGAGCCAACCAGGTGCCCCTAAAATCCCGATTTTAACAGAATAGTAGTACAAGCCTCAGTGATTTAAGTTGAAAGCAGTACATTGATACATAGTTCTTGCACTCGGTTATCAGGAATGTGCAGGTGTCTTTTTGTTCAAAAATACAAATTGTCCTTGGAACCTGTAAAAATATGATTGTCCAGAGGTGTGGACAATGACAGTAGTAAACCGTTACATGTTGTCAACTGAAACCAGTAACTGATGCTTGTAGTGATTTTCTTAAACATCAGCCAGCCTTTTCTTCAGTCATCTTCAGCTGACTTCTTCAAAGTTGTTGTTGAGGAGCACAGCCTTGAGTGTCCTCTCACAGCTCAGTAATTGTAAAGCACTCTTCTAGGAATCAGAACATGTGGCCTCCCATACCACCCATTCCAGCCATTCCTGGTCTTTCTGTTCTGTCTGAATTCCGGCCACTGCCACTTCTGCTGTGGTTAACAGAAAGGCCACTCCGGCAGCATCCAAGAAAGCAGTTCTCACCACCAATGACTCCTTTTCTCACCATATTCACAAAATCTCTAAAGCATAGTGTTGTATCCAACTTCTGAGGAACTTTGCATAATTTTCTCAGCTCTATCAATATCCTTCAACACCTGCATTCTTAGCAACAGTCAGTGCAGGAATTTTGCGTCTTCTCTTAGTAATTTCTATACCAATTTTTTGACCCGTGTTAGCCAGAATCATTGAATCCAAGGCTGGAATGCACCGAAGCAGGGCACACCCACCTCCCACAACAGTGCCTCCTTCAACAGCAGCTTGTGTAGCTTTGAGGGCATCTGTAACTCCGCCTTTCTTTTCATTCGCTTCCATGTCACTTGTGCTGCCAACTGTCAGCATAGCTCCTCCGTCTTAGAGTTTTGCCAGATGTCCATTCAGTAGTAGTAGTGGTGCCATCCCCAGCCTCTTCATCTGTGTTTTTGGCAATATCTTGAACAAGTTTAGCACCAATATTTTCATATTTATCTTTTAAGTCAATGGACTATGCAGGGGTCACATCATCTTTTGTTACTTTGGGACTTCCCAGTTCTGTTCACAATCACTGTTCTTCCCTTTGGCTCCATAGTAACGGCTACGGCATCAGCTAAAAGGTCTACACCTTGAAGCATTAAGGCTCGGGCACATGCATCCAGTTTGTATCTTTGGTATAGGCCTGAGTGAGATGAGTACCAGTGCCCTGGACACTGGCCTGATTTGGTGAAGGACTGCAGGTAATCGAAGCATTTCTGCGGGCAGCAGTGGGTTGTGTGGGTGGCAAGGCAGACAGTCAGAGGTAAGACAAGGCTCTTATTTTTAATTTTTATTTGCCCCTACACTATCCTGCTTGCTGTTTGCTTTAGGGAGGATTTGGGTGTGTGGCAAATCATTTTCATCATGTATATTCCTTTCTTTTAATTTCAAAAAGTTAATTTTGATGGTCTTTCTATAAGTTCTCGAATTGGTTGCTTAATTTTTATCTTCCTTTTATGTGTTTGTGTTTTGTTTTAATCACATAAATAATATATAATATACTTTCTTTTAATTCTGTGACTTTTTCAAACAAGTGTATGATTGCACGTTGATAAGAATTGCCAAAATAAAAACTCTCAAAAACACTAAATGCTGGCAAGGATTTGGAGAAACTGGGATCTCCTCCATTGCTGTTGGGAATGCAAAATGGTACAGTCACTCTGGAAGATGGTTGTCAGTTTCTTTTATTTTATTNATGTGTTTGTGTTTTGTTTTAATCACATAAATAATATATAATATACTTTCTTTTAATTCTGTGACTTTTTCAAACAAGTGTATGATTGCACGTTGATAAGAATTGCCAAAATAAAAACTCTCAAAAACACTAAATGCTGGCAAGGATTTGGAGAAACTGGGATCTCCTCCATTGCTGTTGGGAATGCAAAATGGTACAGTCACTCTGGAAGATGGTTGTCAGTTTCTTTTAAAGTTAAACATGCACTTGCCATCCAT
Organism: Ailurus styani; assembly: GCA_002007465.1. Lineage (NCBI taxonomy): Eukaryota > Metazoa > Chordata > Mammalia > Carnivora > Ailuridae > Ailurus > Ailurus styani. Next base: position 3,166,067 of record LNAC01000050.1, read on the forward strand.
CGGACTTAGCAATCCCACACCTGGGCATTTGCCCTAATGAAATGAAAACCTAGGATCACATAAAAGTTTGTAAACAAATGTTTACAGCAACTTTATTTATGATAGCCTAAACTGGAAAACCCCAAATGCCCTCAGTGAGCGAAAGGAGAAAAAATCTGCACTATGTCTCTAGAATGCAGTACTGTTTAGCAGTAAAGAGGAGTGGGTTATTGGTGCACACAGAAAGTTGGATAAATTTTAAAGACATGCTGAGTGAGAAAAGCCAGTCACAAAACGTTTTATTTAGGTTCCATTCTAGGAAAAACAAAACCATAGTGATGGAAAGTAGATCAGTGGTTGACAGGGGTTGCGGTGGGATGAACGTTTGAATATGAAGAGGAATTTTTTTTTTAAAGATTTTATTTATTTATTTCACAGAGGGAGAGAGATCACAAGGAGGCAGAGAGGCAGGCAGAGAGAGAGAGGGGGAAGCAGGCTCCCCGCTGAGCAGGGAGCCCGATGCAGGCCTCGATCCCAGGACCCTGAGATCATGACCTGAGGTGAAAGCAGAGGCATTAACCCACTGAGCCACCCAGGCGCCCTGAAGAGGAATTTTTTAGGCAATGAAGGTATTATATGTTCTATTTGTGGTGGTGGTTGCATGAACCTAAACATATCAAAATTCATAGAACTGTGTACCAAAATCAACAAAAAACCAAATTTACTCAGTGATATTGATCAAATTATGAAAAATAATTGTATCATCCTGTACTTAGGGTTCTTTAGCTTCCTTTCAAAAATTTAATATGTCCAAGAGCTCTTTTCACACCTAAAAATGTGGATCTCCACAATTCTTTTCTAATTTTACATCACTTTACATATGGATATATAGATATATATGGATATATAGTGAGCTAGCCAAAAACAGTGCCCTTTGATGAACACATATTTTATTTTTTCAGTTTCTCCATTTACAAAAATGGGAATGATTATTTCCCATCACTTCAAATAGTTCTTACTCTTTTTTGAGAGAGAGAGAGTGGGTGGGGGGAGAGAGAGAGAGAATATTAAGCAGGCTCCGCACCTGGCACTAAGCCCGATGCAGAGCTGGACACGGGGCTCCGTCTCACGACCTTGAGATCATGACCTGAGTAGACATCAAGAGTCAGATGCTCAGTTGACTAAGGCAACCAGGTGCAGGCGCCCCCAAATAGTTCCTCTGTTTGTGGTCATGCTACCAGTTCAACATATGGGTTAATTTGATTTCTTTGGGTTTTAATTTTTAAGGATTACTTTTAAGATGTTGATTTTTTATATTAGGTAAAATATTTAAGTGATTCCAAAGTTAAATCTTCCAAACAGGGTATAATCAGAGAAGTCTAGCTTTTTTAAAAAAAAACCTGTAGTCTCTGCTTTATGTCTTCCTACTCCTATAGGTAGATATCCACTTAAATTTTTTATTTTGTTTTAAAAACANCAAGATGGGATGGGGAAGGAGACAAACCATAAGAGACTTCTAATCTCATAAAACAAACTGAGGGTTACTGGGGGGTGGGAGGGTAGGGATAGGGTGGATGGGTTATGGACATTGGGGAGGGTTTGTGCTTTGGTGAATGCTGTGAAAGATGTAAGCCTGATGATTCACAGACCTGTACCCCTTGGGCAAATAATAAAAATAAAATTAAAAAAAAATAAATAAAAAAATAATAAATAAAAACAGATGTATCGAATGCTTTTGTTTTCATCTCCCTTCTCTCTTCATCACCCATCTCTCCTCGATATGAAAATGCCAGGTTACTTAGAGTCATTGTAGCCAGGAACAGGAGAGCAGCAAAAGCCAGAGGCAAGAACTTCATGCCTGAAGGATGGGGACATGTCTGGGGACAGTGCAACGGGGTGGATGGACAGAGGTACCTATGTCACTTGCCTGGAGCTCTATCCTTTATACAACTTCAGATGAGATGAAAAGTTGGGCAGTGACCAAGTAATAAGGTAAAATAAAGCAGAAATCTCAGCCATCAGGGCAAATGGATTTGGCCAGACTGTCTCACTGGCTGCTGCATACATTTACTGAGTTCTCACAGAATATCTGGAAGACTAGCACCCAGCCTTTAAAAATACACTTTCTAGCTACTGTTGGTAAGGGTGAGGCAAAACAGGGACAAGTGTGTATTCTATGAGTTTAAATTAATGCAATATATTTTAGAGAGAATTTGCAATATATATTCAGTGTCTAAAAAAAGTTAAACAACAAAACTATGCGACCCTTCAAGCCAGAATTAATACACAGGGAATAAATGGATAAGTTCACAGAGATGTCTAAGTAGTACATTTCCTTCTTAGCATTGCTTATAATGAGGATGTGAAAATCTAAATGTCCTTCAATAGAGAATTTGCTAATTTATGGTACGTAACACATTAGAATTCCACGCAGCTTTAAACAGTGATAATAATTGAGGACTTATGAGATAAAAAGTTGTCAATGATGTATTAAGTGAGAAAGGAAAATTATGGGATAGTATGAGATAGTCGTTGTTATATATATTTATACATACACATATATGTGTTTAAGATATAAAAAAATAATCTGGAAGGATATATACCCCCAATTTTAAGTGTCTTTATCTTTGGGAAGGATTACTTGTGATTTTAATTTTATTTTTCATAATTTTATGTTTCATATGAATTTTAATTCATATGAATTCATTACTCTGTGTAATTTCATAATTAGAACAAGTCAATTTGGGGCACCTGGCTGGTTCAGTCAGTAGAGCATGCAACTCTTGATCTTGGGGTTTTGAGTTCAAGCCCTATTTTGGGTGTAGGGATTTCTTAAATAAATAAAAAAAAAACTTAAAAGAAAGTCAAACTACTTCCATGTAGGGAGCACATCTTTTTTTAAATAATTTTTTTATTATGTTGTTAGTTACTATACAGTACATCATTAGTTTTTGATGTAGTGTTCCATGATTCATGGGGGAGCACATCTTCTTTGAAAACCTCTTTTTTCTTAGTTCTTTATTTTATTTTATTTTAATTTTTCAAGTTTTTAAATTGTAGTTGACATAATATATTCATTTCAGGTGTACAACACAGTGATTCAACAATTATATGCATTACAAAAAGCTCAGTGCAAAGAGTAGTTAACTATCTGTCACCATACAAAGTTGTTGCAATATTATTTACTGTATTCCCTGTTATACTTCCATCCCTGTGAATTATTACTATTACTTTTATAGCTGGAATTTTGTATCTCTTAATCCACTTTACCTGTAATGCCTGTCCCCTCCACCATCCTGCCCCCTGGCAAGCACTGTATTTATGAGTCTGTTTCTGCTATTGTTGTTTGTTTGTCTTGTTTTCTAGATTCCACAAATAAGTAAAATCATATGGTATTTCTCTTTTCTGTATGACTTATTTCACTTGGTATTATGCTCTCTAGGTCCATCCATTTTGCAAATGGCAAGATTTCATTCTTTTTTATGGCTGAGTCATATTCCATTGTGTGTATATATCATAACGTTTTTATCCGTCACCTGTTGATGAACACTTAGGTTACTTCCTTATCTTGGCTATTGTAAATCATGCTGTAGTAAACATAGGGGTCTATATATCTTTTTGAACTAGTGTTTGCATTTTTGTTGGGTAAATACCTAGCAGTGGAATTACTGGGTTGTATGGTACTAATATTTTTAGTTTTTTGAGGAGCCTCCATACTGTTTTCCAGAGTGGGTTTTTTGAAAAATTTTGAGATGAATATACTTACACAGCAATATTTGCTTTCTTTCCTAATTAACACAAAAGATTGACTGGATTCAAATCAGATTCACAAGAATTAGAGATCTTTCCCGTGTTAAGCTTTAGTAACAACTTCAAGGATACAAGTAATTATGAAACACAGAGAAAACATTTACAAGTCCAGTGTGTCCACGTCACTTCCCAGGCCCTATGTGTTTCATTAGAATGAGCTGTGGAGGGGCGCCTGGGTAGCTCGGTGGGTTAAAGCCTCTGCCTTCAGCTCAGGTCATGATCTCAGGTTCATGATCTCAGGGTCCTGATCTCAGGGTCCTGGGATGGAGCAGGGAGCCTGCTTCCTCCTCTCTCTCCGCCCACCTCTCCCTACTTGTGATCTCAATCTCAAATTAAATAAATAAATAATTAAAAAAAAAAAGAATGAGCTGTGGATTGGGTTTAATGTAAGAGATCTCTGAGTGATGTCGAAGTGATGGCGTTCGAGCAGATCACACAAAGGAGGATGTTTCATTGAGGGAAAGTTCCATTTTATTATCTGAAAATTACATAACATGATAAACACATGACATTTTTCAAGGAGCTATGCCTTTGTAAATTATGAATTCCGGGTTTGTTTACTAGAAACAATTCTAGATGTATTCAGAGTAGATGTATTCTGTTAGATAAAGATTAATTATGCTGCTAGTGAATACCATTAGTGAGTTGCATTGTTTCTTTCTTTCCTTCCAGGAGCATCCCTGATAAAGGGAGAGGGTTGACTGTAGGACTGTTGTTAACCCTTTCCTTCCCATGTCTTAAAATAGAGGCATATAGTATTACCACTGAATTTGTGACTTAAAAATTGGGTGTGTGTTTCTTAACAGCAATTTTAAGTACTTTCATTATCATGGTTCCTATCCTGTGCTCTAATGCCATTTCTCCTAAATTCCTTGTATAAGATGGTAGCCAGAAGGGAAGGCAATAATCCAAGTGTGAAGTAACCAAGGTCTTAAATTTGACAAATGCAGGAGCTGTCCAAGTTTGGGGGGTTTATTAAGTCCTTTAGGATAGGCATATTTGCTCCTCCTCCTCCTCCTCTTTATCCTGGGTCACCAGCAGATGTAATAATCAAGTCCTGTGTAGCTTCTTCCAAGCTAATGCAAAAAGTATGAGCTGAGCTTATCCATTTAGATGGCGTGGTATATAACTGGCCCCAGGCACATGCGCCAAAGCTGTTGCCACTGGCAGTCAGGGTAGCATGGCAACGAAGGGTAGGGGCTCTGTGTTTAAACAGGCATGGATTCAAGTCCCAGTTCTGCTACTTACCTGTGACCTTCAGCAGTTTAACTGAAACCTCAGTTGTATTATTTATATAGTGTATATAGGGTTGTTGGTAGGATAAAGGAGATAATGCATTTGGGGTTTTCAGTCCTGCATCTGGCACTTTAAAGGTTTTCTGTAACTCTTAAATATTCTCATTTTTAATATTGCTTTTCTATAGATCTTCTTCCAGATTGCTATCTTTCCCTTGGTATCCTGTGGTATTATGATAGAGCACTTATTAATTCATTGGGTTGCTTTTGAATTGAACTTCCGTTTATTGAGCTTGTTCACCAGGATTGATTTTTAATCCTCAGATTCTCCATGGGTTAGAATGCATCAAGCGATAAACTCTGGATATGAGGAATCCGGAGTTATAAGGGGTTCTTTGTCGAGTATCTGTAGAATCTCTAGAGCCGAAGTGATCTTACCATTAGCATCAAATGGTACTTTCATCATGATTATGTGTTTGTTTCTAGGATTGTGCTCAAAGCTGAAATTCAAGATGGTAAGACAGACAATAGGAAGCACACTGAGTTCTGTTTTCTTTCTTTGCCCAGACTTACTCAAGAGAGAAAGCAACTGACAGCATTAATGATTACTTGTCATGTAATTCTTAAGCAGTTTGTTTTGACCCAGTAGAAACTGCAGTGCCCTCTCATCATCTTGTCTTACTTTCTCCCTTAGATGCACAGGAAGCTTGATAATCTTATCAGCCTACAGAATATTAACACAGGTCTGCAGTGTGCTCATTGGACTTGGTGAAGAGAAAGTAGTTGTAGCTTAGTTGTCTGCTACATATAGGCCAGGAAATGCAGCAAAACTCCATGAAAATAATGGAGACTTCCACTTCAGCAGAGTTGCTGTAGATCCATAGTTGGTTTCAAAGAGAAAGACAGTTTGCCTCCTGTACACTTACATGTTAGCTGAGCCTCTGAATTTTTGAAGTATATTGAAAGCATTTGAAGTATATCGAAAGTATCATTAAAAGGATTGGCATAAGTGGATTTTCTGAGGTCAAAATTTTAATAGTTTTTATTTAATAAAAGCATTGCAGTAAAGAAGCAGAATCGTTATAATTGGACTTGTAAAAAATATCTTTTAAATTGAAGGGTAAAATTCTTTTAAGTGTGAAACATAAACAAATTTATTTATTTATTTAAGATTTTATTTACTTATTTGAGAGAAAGAAAGAGCATGAGAGGGGAGAGGTCAGAGGGAGAAGCAGACTTCCTGCCACATAAGGAGCCTGGTGTGGGACTTGATCCTGGGACTCTGGGATCGTGACCTGAGCTCAAGGCAGTTGGTTAGCCAACTGAGCCACCCAGACGCCCAACAAATTTATTTTTTAAGGTTAAGGGCAAGCTCATGAATGAAACCTTGTTAATGATGTCATTAGGTATATTAGGAGAAATAACTTAAAATTAGATAAATTTTTTAAAAAGATTTTATTTATTTATTTGACAGAGAGAGAAACATCAAGAGCAGGAACATGAGCAGGGGGAGAAGGAGAGGGAATGCAGGCTTCCTGCCGGGCAGGGAGCCCAATGTGGGACTCAATCCCATGACCCTGGGATCATGACCTGAGCCGCAGGCAGACGCTTAATGACTGAACCACTCAGGCGCCCTCAAATTAGATGATTTTAATTAAAAGAAACTTGCAGTTTTAAAAGTACTTTGCCCACATTTATTTTTTTTTCTAAAACAGAGCATGTTTTAGAGAGCGTGTTTTTATGTGAACTGTACTCTAGGATAAATCATATTTACAAAGAGTGATTTTTCTAGGTATAATCCATTGAGTACATGTCAAGATGGCATATGTGTTGTAATTTCTATTACAGAGAGATAAATTGCTTTATTTAAAATGATTTTAGGGTGCCTGGGTGGCTCAGTGGGTTAAAGCCTCTGCTTTCTGCTCAGGTCATGATCTCAGCGTCCCAGGATCGAGGCCACATCGGGCTCTCTGCCCAGCAGGGAGCCTGCTTCCCCTCTCTCTGCCTGCCTCTCTGCCTACTTGTGATCCCTCTCTCTCTGTCAAATAAATAAATAAAATCTTTAAAAAAGAATAAATGTGTTATTCTCTGCATGTATTTTTAGTTTATATAAATGGTATTATACATCTGTTTCTTTTTTCACTCAGGGCTCTAATAGTTAATGTCTATCTATATAGCTATGTGTTTAGTGAATCTGTTGCTCCTGACTTATGTGTTATATTCTAAAGTATGCATGCATATAATTTTATTGATTCACTATTCCAGATTGGCTATCCAGATTGCCTTAGATTGGTATTGGGATTAACAGTACCGATAGTGCTATAACTAACAACATAGTATATGCCCTCTTAAGACTTGGGCAAGAATATTTTTGGGGTATGCTGAGGAGTTGAATTCTTGAGTCATAAAATAAGTGTATAATGAATTTAACTAAGTAGTAGATTGTTCTCAGAAATATGAACTGTCCATACTTCTCCAAGTAGTATTAGAGGGTTCCTATGTCCCTACATCTTCTCCAACATGTGCCATTATCCAGCTTTCTAATTTTACCAATGCCATTGTTGGGTTGATTTGTTTTTCTCTGATTACCAGTAAATTTGAGTCTCTCTTTGTATGCTCTGTTGACTATAGAGTGAACACAATCCCTATCAAAATTTGAACAGAATTTTTTTTTCAGAAACTGACAAGCTGATCTTAGCAATTATATAATGAGACAAAAAATAATAATAATTTGAAATGAGAACAAAGTGGCAGGGCTTTCACTTGCTGGTTTCAAAACTTATTATAGGGGCACCTGGCTGCCTCAGTTGGTAGAGCATGTGACTCCTGATCTTGGGGTTGTGAGCTCGAGCCCCATATTGGACCCCATGTTGGGTCCCATGTTGGGCGTGGAGTCTAGTTAAACAAAAAAGTAAATAAAAACAAAACTTACTGTTTAAAGATTTTTAAAAAATGTATTTATTTGACAGAGAGAGAGAGAGTACAAGCAGGTGAAGTGGCAGGCAGAGGAAGCCCGATGTGGGGCTTGATCCCAGGACTCTGGGATCATGACCTGAGCCAAAGCCAGACACTTAACTGAATGAGCCACCCAGGTGCCCTTAAATACAAACCTATTTTAAAATGACTGTCATCAAGACACTCTTAGCACAGTAGAAAGAGAATGTAGCCCCTAAATCTCATAAAGATCACTTGGTCAGCAAACTAAAACCATGCAGTGTACATGTTTCCCTCCCTTTCCCCTAAAAAATCATTCCTAATGTAATCTGTCCCCTAAAATGTGTCTTGCCCTGTCCTTTCTTTTTAATTTATTTCTTCAGTCTTTCTCAGATCATTAAAAATCACCCACGTGGACATATATAAAAGTTACCTAGAGGGAGAAAGACTGAAGGGTTATCACTCCAGTTTGAGAAGTCCCAAGGTTCATGATGTCACAGACCACAATGATCTGTAGGACAAACCTAACTCTCTGCCACCAGGCAGCCCTTTCAGAGCTCAGAGGAAGTCCTTTAACTACGCTCAACAGATTACTCTCCCTCTTCCCATATTAAAACAACATAAAGCTAGACAAAGTCAAAGTTGCATCTATTCCCAGAACAGGAGTTTACTTAGAGAGCTCATCTGCAGGGAAGAAAACTACTACTTGTTGGAAAAAGTTGTTATGTGTGAAAGTCAAGTGGGGTAAGACCCGTGGGGACAGTGCAGGGTGGTATAGGTGATGCTGACTTTGGAGGGCCAGTGACAACTTTGGGTGCTTCATCAGACACAGTTTTGGCTTTAGGCCCATGGCACTGTTCTGAAAGAAACATTTCTGATTATAACAAATTACTCTTGGGCCCTGTTCTTTCCATGGATAGTTAGATCCCAAGGGACTCCATGGTTTGTGTCCTCACCCGTCTCCCATGCTTTGCTTTTTCTTACTCAGATGTTTTTCTTACCTTAACTGAGCTTCCTGGGGTCATGTCCAGATGGGTAGCCTAGATTAGGAGAGGAAGTTTTGTGAGGGAGCAGTGCTCAGAGAGGCTGGACTCATGGATTTAGGTTCTCACTGCAGCATGTATTTCTCTTTACAGCTCAGGAGGTCCGTGGTTGTTAGAGGTGTTCATTTCTTTTGGTATCCGGAGCAGTCACCTGTGAACCCTTATGTGATGTGGTCCTTTATAGCTCCCTGAATACTTTCAAGAGACAAGTCTTCTTCCATCCTTGGACTGAGGGTTCCTGAAGGGTAGAAATGTTGTTTTTCCCATGTTGACTTAGCCCAGCGTGGTGTAAGGTAGGGGATACTCAACCATGAGGGAAAGAGGGAAGCTGTATGAATCTGGCAAGGGGCCCCAGGCTACTTCTTCTTCATGCAAATTGGGATGGAGGATGGCCATTGCTGGAGGGTCAGATACATTCCACTGGAGGACCAGTTAACAAACCAGGAACTGAGAATGGATGGAAGAGAACAGCTCTCCCATGCAAATAAATTCATGTCCAAGTGAGCAAGGGTCCAGAGACCAGGGATGGAAGGAAATGTTAAGCACTACCTTACATAGTGTCATATATTACTTTATAACAACCTATGTGACCTTGGGTCTGCAGTAAACCAAAGACATGGGACCAATTAAAAGATATGCTTATTTTACATCATAATATATTAATTTTTTTGAAAATTTTATTTTCAAGTACTCTCCACGCTCAATATGGGTCTTGAACTCACAACCTTAAGGTCAAAAGTCTCATGCCTACCAACTGAGTCAGACACCCATATTAATTCATTTTTTATGTCTGTCTTCTGCCATTAGAATGTTATCCCCATCAGAACAAGGCCCTATTTACCTTGGTCACTTTGGAGTCCCAAGAATTTAACACACCCCATACATACTAGGTCCTCATTAGATAGTTCTCAAATGAATGAATGAAAGACCAGAAATGTAAGATGAACACAGGCCTACCCCGACTTATGACATGGAAAGAAAAGAACCCATTTCTTTTGAGTATAACTGTGGGCTACAGAGTGTCCCAGGGGTGTTATATAAGTGATATCACTTAGTACTTTTGGCAATTATTCCAGACAAGGAATAGTGTCCCCATTTTGCAGATAAGGAATTGGAGGCAGTGAGAATTCAAGTTTCTCAGTAGAGGTCATACTATGATAAGTAGCAGAAATAAAATTTACACTCATGTCAATCTGACTCCAAGGATTGTGTGCTTTGAGAGGCTGGCACCCTGGCTGGAGGAATGGCGTCAAGGCCATGACTGAGGCAGTAACAGTAATGCTGTAAGGTGAAGCTGCGGCCAGAGGATGCAAATCAGGAATCCTTTTTTATGAGGTAGCAGGAGAAGGATGAGCCAAGCAGAAGGGCAAGATCTGCAGAGGAAGCATGGACAAATGAGAGCCCCAGAGGCTAGTGGGGGACATGGCATTCCTGACAACATATTCAGTTGTCCCTAATTGTCCCCAATTGTCTTTGATAATTTTTTGCTCCTTTTTCAAACCAGGATCCAGTTAAGGACAATGCATTGTATTTCATTGTTACGACTCTTTATTCCTTTATAATCTAGAGTAGTCCTCCCCCAACCCCTGTCATTGTCTTTTTAAGAGCTAAGGCAGTTTTCTTGTAGAAAACTTGATTCTTAATTCATTTGATTATTTTCTTGTGAAGTTGTTTGTTCTTCTGTTCTCTGAATTTTCTCTGAGTTAAATGTAAAGACTTCATTCAGTTTAGGTTATACATTTTTGACAGTAATATTTCACGGTGTTGTTGTGTGCTTTGTATCATACCCCATTAGGTGGCATACATTTTCAGAATATGCCAGTATTAGTCATGGTGAGTCTGCACACTGGATTAAGGTGGTGCTGCTGGATCTCTGCCTTCTAAAGTTACATCTCCCCCTCTGTCACTGGCTAATAATCTGTGGGGTAAAATTTTGACACCAAGCAAATACCTAGTTCTCCATCAACATTTCACCTAATTTTTTAAGTGTCTGTTTATGATTTTTGTCTGAATTATTTGTTTCATTTGGGACTGCAATTTGGTGATCTTCTCATTCTATCATCTGAGGAATGCGTCTTTTTGAGGTCCATTACCGTATGTGTGATGAAGTGATGCAGGCATGCTATCTCTGGGGAGATAATCTTTCAGGTAGTCCTGGCTGAGTGGAAGTAGCCATCCTCGTCTTTAGGTCACTTTTCTTTAGGGACCCTACTAGCCTTCTGATCTCTCAGTTCTTTACTTTGTTTCTGGCAGTCCTGGGATAACTGACCAGGTATCTTAGTCTGTTTGGGCCACTATAATGGAATAACACAGAACAGGTGATATAAACAACAAGCATTTATTTCTCATTTCCGGAAGCTGGCAAGTCCACAGTCAAAGCTCTGACAAATTCAGTGTCTGCTGCGGGCTTGCTTTCTGGTTTATAGACAGCTGTTTTCTCAGTGTGTCCTCACATGGTGGAAGGGGTAACTGAGCTCTCTGGGGTATCTTTTGTAGGATTACTAATCCCATTCCCAAAGGCCCACCTCCAAATATAGTCATGTTGAGGGTAGGATTTCAACATATGAATATATATTTTTTAAGATTCTATTTTTATTTATTTTAAAAAATATTGATTATTTTAGAGAGAGGGAGAGAGAGAGAGTACACGCACTGGGGGAGAGGGGCCAAGGGAGAGAGAGAATCTCAAGCAGATTCCCCGCTGAGCATGGAGTCTGATGTGGAGCCTGACATGGAGCTCAGTCTCACAACCCTGAGATCATGACCTGAGGTGAAATCAAGAGTTGGATGCATAACCACCTGAGCCACCCAGGCACCCGTTAAGATTTTATTTTTAAACAATGTCTGCGCTCAACATGGGGCTCAAACCCACAATCCCCAGATCAAGAGTTGCATGCTTCACTGATTGAGCCAACCAGGCACATTTTGAGGGGACACAGACATTCAGACTATTAGACTTCTAGTTCTGGCCCTAGCTTATTGGTTAGCCCTGCTTGAGCTCTGCAGGCCATCTCCAAGGCATTTCATCCAATCAGCGGTGGAAACGTCTGTCTTACGGAGTTTCTTAGTGATTTAATTGAATGTTCAAATTTATATTCTACATCCTTGGGGTAGGCATATGAAGCAGGTGCAGCCTTTGTGGGACATGTTTGTGTGTTAGGCAGTGAACACCACAGATAAACCTCTGACTAAATATGGAAACGGGGATAATTTGTAATAGACAACCAACTCAGATCAGCTTAGGGACAAAAAGACATTTTTCAGCCCAGGTATCTGAGGTGTCTAGAAATGCGGCTGCTTCAAGCAAGCCTGGTCCAGTGACTGCAACGTCATCCAGACTCTCTAACCATATGCTTCCCTCTGTGTATTCATCTTGTTGCCCCGTTCTGCAGACAGAATTCTCTGTGTGATGGAGAATGGGGCCCAAAGCTGCACCAGATTCATTCTTTTGCAGGATGAGGTCCTGAGACAAGATCCTGGTTCCAAATGGTAATATCCTGGGAAAGAATTCTCATTGGTCCAGCTGGAGCCACATGTTACACTGTTCACTTTGGCCAGGCCAATGTCAATTTAAAAAAAAAATAGGTGAGGCATGGGTTTGAGCACCCAACTTGTGGTCAAGGGGAAGAGATAGTGTGATTGATGGAGTCAGAAGATGATTTGATTTGGGAGACGAGGAGAGAGCTAGACTCAGAAAACAGCAACCATGCATTCTATAATGGAACCAGCAGCTGATTTTCTTTACATATTCCTTTGCTGATGAGTCAGAATTTAACAAGGGTTGGTTAATAGTTAAGTGGTTGTAAGCTTGCAGACTCCCAGATCATCTGGGTAAGAGAGCAGGGCAAGGGAGCAAGAAGAAATAATCTGCCTATCAGGGTGGGGATGGGGGTTGAAGGGGGGGGTGTGGGTCGGGAAAGGGGGGCGGGGAGAGGTGCTCTGGGAGCAAAACTTTCCTCTGACACTCAGTGTCCAAGAAAGCTTGCTCTGGGGTAAATATACTTTTTTTTTCTGGAGGTGGGGAAGAGTGGTTCCAGAACAAAGGTTGATATCACCCTGTTGAAATTAGACCCCTATATCCCTCTCTCCCTCGAGACCAGAAACCATTAGCATCTTCTCTGACTTCAACAGACAGTGAATGCATCTTGTTTATAAAGGATGATTTGAGTGCTTCCCAGTAACCTCGAGGAGGTCAAGGATGAGGGTCCCTCGAGTCTTCTTGCCTTTGGGGTTTGGATTACTACATGGGCTTTCCACATTCTCTCCCACTCAAATCCCAAAGATCAGATAAGGCCGCCTAGGTTCCCTGGCAACTGAAAGTACACATTCTGTTGTCCCGCACTGCCCCCACACTCTTAGTTGTGAAGTCTGCTCAGTGTTGAGCCTCCTTGCCTACCTCCAGAAGTCCCACCTCACACACAGACACCTAACTCTACTCAGTCTTTAAGAGCCGGTCAGGTATTGCCTCTTCCTAGAGCCCACCACTGTTTCCTCTCTTCCACAGCCTCAGCACACACTCCCCGTGTAACCAGGGCTGGAGGCTCTTTTTTTTTTCCCCTTAAAAATTTATTTATTTATTTGAGAGAGAGCTAGCACTCAGGCTGGGGTGGGGGGAGGTGGCAGTGAGGGGGAGAGGGAGAGAGAATCCCAAGTAGACTACGCGCTGAGTGTACAGTTGGATGTGGGGATCTATTTCATGATCTGAGTCGAATGCTTAACCGACTGTGCTACCCAGCCACCCCTGGAGGCTCTTTCTACCTGCAAGTGGAAGTGAGCATTTTTACTGTGGCCTCTCGCTGTTCCACGGTCACTTACTTTCTGTCTTAGTTGACTGTAAATGTTTGATAATACAAAAGTAATCAGAAGTCCTTCATCACGCAATCCTTAGTGTCTTGCCCAGAGACCAGGAAGAAGTAAATGCTAATAAATATTTGCTGAATAGCTGAAGAAATGTAAAGAATGTACTTAAAAAAAATGAGTACAAAAAAGTTGCCACCCCCTTATTTTTGACCTGGCTTACTTACAGTTAAGTGGAATAACATTTGTAGTCAATTTATTTTATTTTATTTTTATTATTTTTATTTTTTTTAAAAGATTTTATTTTTATTTATTTCACAGAGGGAGGGAGATTACAAGGAGACAGAGAGGCAGGCAGAGAGAGAAGGGGAAGCAGGTTCCCCGCTGAGCAGAGAGCCCGATGCGGGCCTCGATCCCAGGACCCTGAGATCATGACCTGAGCCGAAATCAGAGGCTTTAACCCACTGAGCCACCCAGGCGCCCTGTAGTCAATTTTGATTGAAGCTGTGAAAGCATAGAAGCCATATTTGCTCAGTGTCATTACCACTGTCAAGAAGAAAATCAAGGTACACCTGAAGCTAATACTATGCTATATGTTAACTAACTGGAATTTATTATTTTATTTTTTTTAAAAGATTTTATTTATTTATTTGACACAGAGAGAGATAGATTACAAGTAGGCAGACAGGCAGGCAGAGAGAGAAGAGGAAGAAGGCTCCCTGCTGAGCAGAGAGCCTGATGCGGGCCTCGATCCCAGGACCCTGAGATCATGACCTGAGCCAAAGGCAGAGGCTTTAACCCACTGAGCCACCCAGGCGCCCACTAACTGGAATTTAAATAAGAACTTAAAAAAAAAGAAAATCAAGGTCATAACAGATGTTTTCCTAGATTGTATTAAGAAATTAATGTAGCTGCATCATACCTAATTTACATTCTAGGTTAATCAATTAATGTGACAGAGTGATAATTTTTCTTTGAATCTCACAAATATAATCTGCATATACATGATTTTGAGAATAATTTAATATGTGAACTTCAACATGCAACTGTATTCTAATGTCATTATTTTAAATTTAAAGAAATAGATCCTACAAGACCGAGATAACGCACAAGCCATGAGGTTGGTTTTTACTTTTTCCTAATTTTTTAAAAAGCAAATACATACAGGAAGTTAACTAAGACAGTAGTGGTGGTCATGTTATTTAAGCAGTCAAATACTATCATGACAAGTCAATTTGCAACATCAAATCTGTTTCAGTTTCTTTTTTCCTGATGATTAGAGGTCTTGTGTTGTCTCCAGTCTCTGTTCAGTTTTGTGTGAGCCCTATCACAGAAACTTTTCAGAACTTTAGTAATAGCAATATACGGCTTTATCTCCCAAATCCTCCATGTCAAAAGCACGTACTATCTTGGGGCTATCTTTCTGGATGTGAAGGCTTACCATAGATTTGCTGCAATGATCTGTAACACAAAATCTTTTGTCAGCTAGATAACCAATTGCAGCTGTTCCAGCAGCAATGGTAACTGCTGTGATCCACTCAGCTACTGTGCTGGAATTAGAAGTCAGACTCATGGCTTGCAAAGTGTGTATAAGGACACTGGGCACAAGCAGACTCGCCTCCCCTCCATAGCAATTTTTGGTTTATTAGTAAACTCAAACCCAGTGTATGTGCAAAAATCCAAATTATTTAACAACAATTAAGTAATCATTCTGTGCTTGTTGCCTTCCACTGTGCATTCTGTAAGTTTTATTCTCATAATTAACAGTCACATCTGACCACAATTTTTATAAACTGATATCTTGGGTTTGAGTATAAAAATTGTAGTAAGGTTTTTCAGCCTTGTCCAGAGTCAGTGACTAACAAACCCAGAACAAAGGCTCAGGGTATTCTCAGAGGCACCTGTGGCCCTACATCTTTTTACTTTACTTAGAGCTCAGAAAGGAGAAGGAAAGGGTATCATCTCTTTTATGGGCTGTAACAGTCTGCTTGGGCTGCTATAACAAAATATCACAGACTGGGTGGCTTCAACAACAGAAATGTATTTTCTCACAGTTCTGGAGACTGGAGTTTAAGATCATGGTATTGGCAGGCTTGATTTCTGCGGTGGCTTCCTTCTTAGCTTGTAGATGAGAAGGATATTCCCCCGTATTGTTCTTCCGAGAAGACGGGTAAATTCTATGGTAGGACTCAAAAGAAAACCTTACATTTAGACAAGAAAGAAATTTCTTTTCTTTCAGAGGGTAGACAGTGAAGAGGGCACTCCAACGGTGGGAAGGTAAGCTGGACATTCAAGAGTGTGGCAAATAGTGTAGCAGGGAGGGTATCTCATGCCTGTAAGATACTTGGGATTCTTCTGGGGAACACATGGTTAGCAGGAGTTGAAATTTTTCTTCACATGGCAACTCTTTTGTGTTGTACAAAAACTTTCAGGAACATATTTTTATTTTTAATTATCTATTTATCTATCTATCATTCTGTTTTTAAAGATTTTATTTATTTGACAGAGAGAGATAGTGAGAGAAGGAATATAATAAGCAGTGGCAGTGGGAGAGGTAGAAGCAGGCTTCCCCATGGAGCAGGGAGCCCAATGCGGGGCTCCATCCCAGGACCCTGGGATCATGACCTGAGCTGAAGGCAGATGCTTAATGACTGAGCCACCCAGGTGCCCCTTATTTTTTATTTACTTAAAAAATTTTAATTTAAATTCAATATAATTCACATATACTGTATTATTAGTTTCAGAAGTAGAATTTAGAGATTCATCAGTTGCATAAAACACCCAGTGCTTATTCCATCAAGGGTCCTCCTTAATGCCCCTCACTTAGTTATTCTTTCCCCCCACCCACCTCCCCTCCAGCAGCCCTCAGTTCATTTCCTAGAGTTAAGAGTCTTATGGTTTTTCTCCCTCTCTGTTTCCATCTTATTTTATTCTTCCTTCCCTTCCTCTATGTTCATCTGTTTTGTTTCTTAAATTCCATATATGAGTGAAATCATATCTTTGTCTTTCTCTGACCTCCCTTGGTGTAATACTCTTTAGTTCCATCCAAGATTTTGTTCTTTTTGATGCCCGAGTAATAGTCCGCTGTGTGTGTGTGTGCGCGCGTGCACGCGCGCGTGCTCGCACGTATGTGCGCACATGTGTATAACATCTTTATCCATTCATCTGTTGATGGACATCTGGGCTCTTTCCGTAGTTTGACTATTGTGGACATTGCTACTGTAAACATTGTCGTGTAGGTGCCCCTTCGGATCACTGCATTTGTATCTTTGAGGTAAATACCCAGTAGTGCAGTTGCTGGGTCATAGGGTAGCTCTATTTTCAACTTTTTGAGGAGCCTCCATACTGTTTTCCAGAGTGGCTGCACCACCACTTGTTTGCATTCCCACCAGCAGTGCAAGAGTGTTCCCCTTTTTCCACATCCTCACCAACATCTGTCGTTTCCTTACTTGTTAATTTTAGCTATTCTGACTGGTGTGAAGCGGTATCTCACTATGGTTTTGATTTGTATTTTCCTGATGCTGAGTGACGTGGAGGATTTTTCATGTGTCTGTTGGCCATTTGTATGTCTTCTTTGGAGAAATGTCTGCAGGGACATATTTTTAAAAAGATTGTGGGAAAATCTTTGCCTTACTTAGGGTGACACTGTAGTAAAGAATCAGTATGTTAAGGAAAGGTGGTCTTTAAATTGAGGGAGGTACTAGGTAGTAGAGAGGAACATGCTCAAAAAGTGGAATAGGGGTCTGTGCTGTTTTAATTTGGGCAATAAAAGAAGTGTGAACTGGATAGAAGAAAGTAGATTCTGGGATGTAATGTAATGTTTACATCTCTGGTTTGTGAATGATTAACAGACGCTCATATATGGATAAATTTTATACCACAGCCCTTAGAAACATGGCTGTCTTTTGATTAGTATCATATCCTTTGCCTAACAATTCAGTAGATGCTTGAGCCCTCAAAACTCTCTAACCTGATGCTGTCCAAGATGGTAACCACTAGCTACATGGAACTATTGAGTTCTTGAAATGTGGCCAGTATGAACTGAAATGTACTGTAATGATAATATGCGTGTGAGATTTCAAAGACTTGGTGGAAAAACAGAATGCAAAACATCTCAAATAATTTTTATATTGATTATATGTTGAAATGATAATATTTTAGATTTACTGCATCAAATAAAATATATTAATTATTATTAATATTCATTTCATCTAGTTTTACTTTTTTAAATGTAGCTATTAGAAAATTCAAAATGACCTATATGATTTGCATTTGTGGTCTGCATTCTGTATCTTTTGGAAGCACCACTCTGCCTATTGCTTATTGTGCCTTGGGAAATGCTTTGGACCAGAAATAGAAATCCTATGCCTCTCCTTTATCACTCCTCCCTTCCTCTGTTCCCCTGTATTTTTATGTTAAGTGGGTCCACGAACTGGGTTATGGTCTTCTGTGGGGAAGGTAGACTTGCCCCCTCCCCCCCACGTCATGTTTTTGCATTTGGACCTTTTCCACAAAATCTATGAAAAAAAGAAAATAGTGTCTCTTGCTTTTTTTTTTTTCCTGTTACCGCAAGGAAAGCACATCACATGAGAACCATAAATCCTTGTTACAGAGGCCTAATCTGAGCTATCTGTGAGCCAAATTCCATGCTACAGTCACCATTCCTGGTGCTTGCTTTTTCTTGGGCATACAAACTAAAATACCATCCTCTCCAGCTCTACCTCCTCTGTGAGGTTTCTGTGAGAATGATAACATTATGTAAACTATAGGTGCTTAAACAGTATTTATTGAATGACTGATGACAGAGGAAACAGACCTGGGTTTCATTTTATAGCTAGCAAAGAAGAAAGGAACGTGGCATTTTAAGGGAAAGGCCCACATCCCTGCTCATCTGCTTCCTCCAGCTCCAGTCGTGTTGTTGGTAGTGTCTACGGTGGTGGTGTTGGTGGTGGGGAGTCAGCAACTAAGTCTCTGCTTTCTTTGGTGTCTCTCTTGGTAGAAATAGCAGTATATGAAATCTTTCCTGAGAACACAGGGTTGGTGATGGCAGAGTTTACAATGGTGATGTTTGGGATGATGAGGGTGTTGATGTTGGCAAAAGGGCTGATGCTTATGATTTGGGGGAGAAGAGATAAAATATTATTTTTTGTTTGTATCTCAGCATCAGAATTCTTGGTAGTTTGTAGGTGTTCATGGTAGCTCTCTCCAGATGTGTGGGACATTTCATTTTGCATGTAGTTCCTTATCATTTGAACCACTTTTGGTCCAATACAACATTTTTTCTTCTTGCATTTCTGTATCTCTTTTTCATTCACACCACAGTAGTCTTTGCATCTTCCAAAACCCATTAAACATCTTCTCAAACCAAAGTACTCTGCACAAAGAAGAGAGAACCAGTGGGCTAAGGTTACTAGCTATATATGATGTTAAGACTGCTGGAGGGTGAGGCATAGAAAAAGAGGGTGTTTATTAATGCTAAGTTTTAAGTGCAGTGTTTAGGGGTGTTGATGGAAGCACCTGGCAGGCCAAGAAAGTCTCTGTACACTGCTGAAATCCAAAATAAATCTCCCTAGTCCCCCTTATTGAGTAACTTTAAAAATCTAGGGCACATAGAGGAAAGGAGAAAAGGGAACACATTTTTGTTTTGTTTTGTTTTGTTTTTGCTTCAGGATAAGATTTTAGACCTCCAGCTTAGACACGTAGACAATCACAAAGCATCACTGTCTCTCCTCATGTTCCTAGAAAATACCAACAAGAACAAAACCTGTCATAAAACTAATCCAAGAAAGACTTTCAAAAGAGATCAGTAGAATTTTCAGGAGTGCTGAGTTCTTGCCAAACCCAGTGGTCCATGACCTTACCCTCCTTGACAAACACTTGACCTGTGGTTCCTGGGGCATGGTGTTCTATCTTTTGTAGTCTCTCTGGACACTCTGTTCCTCAGAGGTCTTATTCATCACCACAGCCTTAGCCTCATCTCTATCCAGGTAACTCCCACATGGTTATCTATAGCTCTGAGTTCTCTGCTCAGTTTAGTACTTCATCTTCATCTGCTGAGTTTTTTTTTTTCATCCCAATGTCTCACCTTTTTTTCTGAATCAAGAAAGTTCTCCCTCACTCTGTAATTTTAACAATTCAGCTGATTTCCCATAAATAACAAGAAGCTTATGTAGCACCTAATAATCACATACATTTCAATATCATTTCTCTCCAGAGACAAAACAGTAAAATTCTTATATTTCAAGCAGCTACATTGATTAACCTCCTATACTCATGTGGAATTTGGGGGTAAAAGTGGCTAAGTGACTCTACCGAAGAAGACACAGCCATACTTGCTTATGTTACTGCTCTTCTCTTAAGGTCCCAAGATAAAAACATTAGAAATATATTGACTCTTTTACTTTCCCTTCTCTGACCCATTGCCAGTTATTCTAAATATCAGGGTGATTCATCTATTCTGAAACAAATTTTCATGCTTCTTTATTCTTTCCAAAAAACAATGACCAATCATCTGGTTCAGCCTTTTGCCAAAATGTATTCCTAGATGCCCTGATGAGTGATTTGGGGGTTTCCAGGAAGACAAAGCCTGAGAAAAGCGGTGAAACTTTGTAAAAATCTGAAAAAGTTGCGACGGAGACCATAGACCTATGTACTGGATCCTTAGAGGAGGTTTTTTGAGCGCAAGGGTAAGGACTTCCTCCTTATTATACCAAGGTATAAACTAATATGAATGTTTGCTTCAAAAGATGGTTTAAACTAGAAATAGAGCAGAAATGAGGTAGACTTGGGTGAGTCCCAGATGACAGCCATGTAGAGAGCAGGAAGGCAGCCTTTATATGTTGGATAGTTTCTGAATACACAAACAACATCCTGCTTTCTCTGTAGCTCCCTGCCTATCCCCATCAGACAGTCTAGGGTGGGGGCCTTTGGGATGCATGGGGGATGGTGCGTGACTGAGGCAATAGGTAAACTCTTCAGCCATCTGTTTGGGCATATCCTCTTTCAGCATTACTTGGGTTCCCATTGTCATGGACAGCCAAATCCCTGCTTCCTCACACTAAGCCCTTCTAAACGCAGGATTCCACATTACCTGTGTTCACCTGGTACTGTAGCATGAGGCTGGCAAACATAGGAAAAAGGAGCTTCATGGCTGGGTGCCAGAGAAGAAGCCTTGGATCTGGGTTGGTGTTCTTGAGCACCAGCCTTTATTGGCCTCTTCATGGCCTTAGGCCAAGAGCAGTGAAGTGCAGCCAAAGCTCATAGCCATTGTGTTTTCACTGAGTCTGTCTGAGAACAGCCTTTTCTGAACACTTCTGTGCAACATATTCCCTGTTCTTGATCCTGGAGAAAACATAAGACGTATAAGATATGAAAGAAATTGCAAGCACTTTGCATCCCTTCTTCTTAATATGTGAGCATGGCAAGAGTAATATATTTGTTTTTCTATTTGTCAACTAATGATGCCTAAATCACTTAATGTGGGAGAGTCAGAAGCATAGAAATTGCTATAAACATCCAGTCTCAGAGGATTGTCTCTGTCTTTTTTGTAGTAGCATCTCCACTGTTTAATAGGGGCACTGGATCAACATTAAAGCTCAGTACATGCATGTTGAATGAGTTTGTTGGAGGCAGCTCCTGGCATAACTTTAACTTCTTTTTTTATTGAGATATAACTGACATATAACATATTTATTTCAAGTGTACAACACAATGATTTGATATTTGTGTAAATTGTGAAATGATTATGGTAGTAAGTCTAGTTAACACCCATCACCACACTTTTAATACTTACTCTCTAGCAGCTTTCAAATATATAATATAGCATCATTAACTATAGTTACCATTCAGTACATTACACCCCTGGGACTTAATGATTTTGTAACTGGATATTTGTACCATTTGACGATGTTTACCCATTTTGCCCCCTTGCTCCTCCTCTGTACCTTGGCAACCACCAATCTGTTCTCTGTATCTATGAGTTCATCTTTTTTTTTTGATGTTACATATAGGTGAGGTCATATGGTATTTGTCTTTCTCTGTCTGACTTAATTCACTTAGCATATGCCCTCAAGGTCCATCCATTTTGTTGCAAATGGCACTGTTTTCTTTCTTATAGCCAAATAATATTCCATTATATATATATATATTACATTTTCTTTATCCTTCATTCATCATTGAAACATCATAAATAAATAAATAAATAAATTTTTAAAAATCTTAAAAAAAAAAAAGAAAAGATGTTTGATATAATTTTAGTCTTCTTAAGTTTACTAAGACTTATTTTGTGGCCTAACATATGATCTATCCTGGAGAATGTTCTAGGTATGTTTGAGAAGAATGTGTGTTCTGTTACTTTCGGATGAAATGTTCAGTGTATGTCTGTTAAGTGTGTCTGGTCTAATGTCTAGTTTAAGCCCAGTGTTTCCTTATCAATCTTTTTTTTTTTTTTAAAGATTTTATTTATTTATTTATTTGACACAGAGAGAGATCAGATCACAAGTAGGCAGAGAGGCAGGCAGAGAGAGAGGGAGAAGCAGGCTCCCCGCTGAGCAGGGAGCCCGATGCGGGCCTCGATCCCAGGACCCTGAGATCATGACCTGAGCCAAAGGCAGAGGCTTTAACCCACTGAGCCACCCAGGCGCCCATCCTTATCAATCTTTAATCTAGATTATCTATTCATTGATGAAAGTGGTCTATTAAAGTATCCTACTATTACTGTATTGCAATTTCTCCTTTTAAGTCTATTAATATTTGCTTTATCTATTAGGTGCTGCTATGTTGGGTGCACAGACATTTATAAAAGTTATATCGTCTTGTTGGATCACTCTATCATTATATAATTACTTTCTTTGTCTCTTATTAGTCTTGCCTTAAAGTGTATTTTGTCTGCTGTAGAAGTATAGCTATTTCAGTTTTCCTTTGGTTTCCATTAGTATGAGGTATTTTTTTTAATCCCTTCATTTTCAACCAGTATGTGTACTTATATCTGAATTGAGTCTGTTGTAGGCAGCATTTAGATGGGTCTTTTTTTTTTTTTAAGATTTATTTATTTATTTATTTATTTGACACCGTGAGAGAGATCACAAGTAGGTAGAAAGGCAGGCAGAGAGAGAGGAGGAAGCAAGCTCCCTGCTGAGCAGAGAGCCTGATGTGGGGCTCGATCCCAGGACCCTGAGATCATGACCTGAGTTGAAGTCAGAGGCTTTAACCCACTGAGCCACCCAGGCGCCCTAGATGGGTCTTATTGTTTCATCCATTCAGCTGCTTTATGTCTTTAGATTGGAGAATTTAGTCCATGGCATGGACTTATAACCATTATGTTAATTGTTTTTTGGATGTTTTGTTACTCCTTGGTTCCTTTCTTCTTGCTCTCTTCCTTTGTGATTGATGATTTTCTATAGTGTTATACTTAGATTCCTTTCTCTTAATCTTTTGTGTATCTATTGTAGGTTTTTGGTTTGTGGTTACCATGAAAGCTTACATAAAACAACTGGTAACAGCCTAATTTAAATTGATAACAGTTTAAATTCAAATGCATTCTTTTTCTTTTTTTTAAGATTTTATTTATTTATTTGACAGAGAGAAAGAGACAGTGAGAGCAGGAACACAAGCAGAGGGAGTGGGAGAGGGAGAAGCAGGCTTCCTTCCCAGCAGGGAGCCCGATGTGAGGCTCAATCCCAGGATGCTGGGATCATGACCTCAGCCAAAGGTAGACCCTTAATGACTGAGTCACCCAGGTGGCCTCAAATGCATTCTAAGACTCTACAATTTCTCTTCCCTTCCCATTTTGTTTTTTTAATGTCACAATTTATATTTTCTACTCTGTGTATCCATTAACAAATTATCATGGTTATGTTACTTTACTACTTTTGTTTTTTTTAACCTTCATACTAGCTTTATAAGTAATTAAACCATCACCTTTATAACATTAGATTGTTCTGAATTTTACTATGTATTTACTTTTACCAGTGAAATTTATACTTTCATGTTTTCCTGTTACTAATTAGTTCCCTTTCATTTCAGCTTAAAGAAGTCCCTTAAGCATTTCTTGTAAGGCTGGTCTACTTGTGATGAATTCCTTTAGATTTTGCTTATCTAGAAAACTTTATATTTCCATTAAATCTGAAGGACAATTTTGCCAGGTGGAGGAGTCTCGGCTGGCAGTTTTTCTTCTTTCAGTGCTTTATATATATTGTGCCTCTTTACTCTGGCTTGCAGAGTTTCTGTTTAAAAAATCTGCTCATTGTCTTATGGTGAGTCCTTGTGGGTAACAAGTTACTTTTCTTCTGCTGCTTTTAAGATTCTTTTCTCGTCTTTAAATTTTGAAACTTTAATTACAATATGCCTGGTATGGGTCTCTCTGGGTTCATATTTTTTGGAACTCCCTGGGCTACCTGGATTTGTATGTCTGTTTCCTTCCCAGGGTTAGGGAAATATTCAGTCATTATTTCTTCAGATGAATTTTCTGCCCTTTTTTTCTTTCTCTTCTCCTTCTAGGACCCCTGTAATGTGAATGTTGGTCCACCTCATATTATCTCAGAAGTCCCCTAAGCTTTCTTCTTTATTTTTCATTCTTTTTTCTTTTTGGTGTTCTGATTGTGTGAGTTTCCATTGTCCTTTGTTGTCACTGATCCTTTCTTCCACTGCATCTAGTCTGCTGTCAAACCCTCTATTGTATTTTTCAGTTCAGTTATTACATTCTTAAGCTCTGTGACTTTTACTCTGTGATTTTTAATATTTTTTATATCTTTGGTGGAATTCTCACTTTGTTCATTCATTCTTCTGAGCTTGGTGCGCAAATTTATGACCATTATTTTGAACTCATTATCTGATAAATCACTTATCTCTTAAGACCCTTTTTCTGAAGTTTTATTCTATTTCTTTGTTTGAAATATACTCCTCCATTTCTTCATTTTCCTTGACTCTGTGTGTTGGTTTCTATGCATTAGATGAAGCAGCCACCTCTCCTAGTCTCGAACAATTTGCCTCATGTAATAGATGAATATTACTGTTCGACCTTACCCTGGCTTTGATTGTCTCTCAAATCATTGTGGTTGTCCAAGCAGCTTACTTTATTTTTAGTGGCTACCACTAGTTGAGGTGTGACAAGACCTGTCAGTGTTTCAAAGAGAGGGATCTCAGTCAGCACTTAGGTTTGGGCTTATTGGAAGCCTGACTCTCAAGCAGCAGATTTTAAAATATCTGAATATACTTTTTTCAGGAGAAGACTGGGAGATGGGCATTCCTGTCTGCTCCCTCTGCACTGGGCTCTGGGGTAATAGCCATTTGAGAGTTGGGGTGTTTTTTTTTGCTACCATTCCACTGAACCTGTGAACACAAGCGTCACTGGTCACCAGAACCAGGCTCTTAAGGGATGTGTCCCCTGGGTCGCAGACTTAAAAGCTGGGGCACAGATGTATGCACAAGTTTCTTGAGACACTGATGACCTGGGGCAGGTCAGAGGGAGAGTATGAAGATGGTACCTACTGGTCTCCCTGGTCTCTGGAGATGATTGCTGTTGCCCCCTAGATGTGTGTTTAATTTGAAGCCTATCTCTCAGGCTACAGCTGTGAAGGAAGCTCATAGGCCTCTTTCACGGAAAGACTGGGGATGCATTTCAGTCTGCTGTCACTGTGCTGTGCCTTTAGGAGAGAGGGCGTAGCTGGCTAGGAATTCTTTCTTCCTTTGTAACAGTCCTGCAGGCCTTGTGAGCACAAGCCCCACTGACTACCAGAGCCAGGTGATAAGAGATGTCTCCTGTATGGAAGCTGCAAAAATCTGGGTGCCCTGTGAGTACACAAGCTTCTCCCTTGGAGATACTTGTGACCCAGAGTGAAGCAGAGTCAAAGTGGAAAGACTGAGACCATCAGCCTATCCCCAAAGAGCACCTCAGTAGACCTCTAGATGTTTGCCAAACCAGAAGCTCCAAGATAAGAAATAAGCTGCTTTCACAGAAAGACTGGGCATGTGTTTCAGTCTGCTGTCACTGTGCTGTGCCCTTTAGGAGAGAGGGTGTAGCTGGCTAAGAATTCTTTCTTCCTTTGTAACAGTCCTGCAGGCCTTGTGCCCTGTGGGGTTGGTAGCCAGCCAAGAACTGACTCTCCATTTGTTACAATCCCATGGGGCTCATGAATGCAAGCCCTGCTGGTCATCAGAGCCAGGCAACCAAGAATTGTCTCCTGGGTGGCAGGCACAAAAACTGGGGCACCAGATGTAAAAACCAGGGCACAATATAAACTCCCCTCTGGGCAGTAGTGGTATTCTATAGCAGCAGAGGAAGAGAGCAAAGATAAGTGCCTTTCCTGAGGTCTCTGGAGAGGATTACTGTTGGTTCTTAGATGTGTGTTTAATTAGAAGCCTGCTTCTCAGCTGCAGCTCTGAAGATAAGCTAATAGACCTCTTTCACAGAGAGACTGGGCACCTCAATCTGTTGCCTCTCTGCTCTGCCTTGGTGTTGGTAGTGGGTTAAGAACTCTTTCTCTTTTATTGTCCTGTGGGACCTGTAAGTGTAAGCTCTGCTGGCAACTAGAGGCAGGCAGTCTAGAGGTGTCCCCTGGGCAGCAGCAGCAAAAATTGGGAGGCCAGATGCTGTACAAGCTCCTTTCTAGGAGATATTCATGAGCTGAAGTGAGGCAGAGGAATAGCACAAATATGGCACCCACCAGCCCTGTCTTTGGAGAGTATTTCAGTAGTCCCCTTGGATGTGTGTTAAAATAGATGCCTACCATGCTGGGGGGAGCGCGGTTTATAGTGAGATTGTGTCTCAGCTTCTGCTACCTACTTCAGTGTGTAGGTCCATTTGTCCAATGTGTAGGAGCTATTCAGCTAGTCCCCCTGTCCCTGCAGAAATAGTTCTGTATGTAGCTGTAGATTCAGTGTGACTGTGGAAGGAGCATGTCTGTTTTATGACAATTTAAAATAAGCCTTGGATCTTTTTTTTTAAAGATTATTTATTTATTTATTTGACAGATAGAGAGAGATCACAAGTAGGCAGAGAGGCAGGCAGAGAGAGAGGAGGAAGCAGGCCTTGATCCCAGGACTCTGAGATCATGACCTGAGCCGAAGGCAGAGGCTTTAACCCACTGAGTCACCCAGGTGCCCATGCCTTGGATCTTTTATGGGTCACTAATTGTCTAGTGAAAAAAATCCATCCATTTTTTAATTTGTGTATTTAAGTCATTTACATGTACTGTGATTATCAATATATTTGGATTTTGGCCTACCATTTTAGTATTTGTTTTCTGTTCTCTTTTTATCTCCCTATTTCACCTTTTCTGCCTTCTTTTGGATAATTTGAATATGTTTCTAGTATCGCTTTAAAATTTTTTTAGTTTATTTTTTTTGACCATATAGTTTTTTGGTGATTTCTTTAGGGATTACAATGTATAATTTTATCTCTTCATAATCTACATAGAATTAATATTTTATCATTTCAAGTGGAATGTAGTATTCTTACCACTATATAAGTCCCTTTATACTATCCTCTTTATGTTTTCATATGTATTACATTTACATATAATAAAAACCCCATGCGACATGTTATAATCATTGCTCTCTGTTGCTATACTAAAGCTCTTGATAATAAAGATGAGTCTATTATATTTACCAAAATATTTACCATTTTTGTTGCTCTTCCTTCATTGTTGAAGTTCCATTTCCCTCTGTTCCAGCCTCCCCCCACTCCACCCCCTTTTTGGGGAAGAAATTTCTTCAACATTTTTTTTAGAGCAAGTCTGCTAGTTTTTCTTTATCTGAAAATGGCT
Organism: Ailurus styani; assembly: GCA_002007465.1. Classification (NCBI taxonomy): domain Eukaryota; kingdom Metazoa; phylum Chordata; class Mammalia; order Carnivora; family Ailuridae; genus Ailurus; species Ailurus styani. The sequence goes on from LNAC01000050.1 coordinate 3,193,628, forward strand.
TTTTTTTTAAACCACTTTATTGGGGTATCATTGACATACAAGAAGGTGTACATATTTAATGTATGCAATTTGATGAGTTTGGAGATAGGTACTTCATATGCTCATAAACATGTATGACCTCCAAAAGTCATTTAAAATCTATTTAAAATCTTCCTACATTTAAAATCTATTTTTTATATTTGAACATTTAATATTTTATTTAAAATCTATTTTTATTTTAATTAATTTAAATTACTTTTTATTTATTTTTTAAAAAGTTTTACTTATTTAAGTTATTTATTTATTTATTTAAGTAATCTCTACACCAACCATGGGGCTTGAACTTACGGCCCTGAGATCAAGAGTCACACAGTCTTCCAACTGAGCCAGCCAGGCGCCTCTAAAATCTATTTTTTAATTTATTTAGTGATAAGAACACTAAACATAAGATATACTATTTTAGCAAATTTTTGAGTATCCAATGTAGTATTGTTAACTATGGGCACCATGCTGTACAGTACTTACTCATGTTTGCATAACTGAAACTTTGTACTCTTTGACCAACATTTCTCCATTTCATCTTCCCTCCAGTCCCTGGTAACCACCATTCTACTTTCTGTTTCTGTGTGTTTGGTTAATGTAGATTCTTTGTTTAAATAGGATCAGCATCTGTTCTTCTGTGTCTGGCTTATTTCACTTAGCATAATGTCCTCCAGATTCATCCATGTTGTCACAAATGGCAGGATTTCCTTTTTTATTAAGGTGAATAATATTCTATTATATATAAATACCACATTTTCTTATCCATTTATTCATCAATGAACATTTAGATTATTCCATGCATTGGCTACTACAAATAATACTGCAGTGAATATGAATGCAGGTATCTCTTTGAGATAATGATTTCAGTTCCTTTGGATATATACCCAGGAATAGGATTGGTGGATAGTTATGGCAGTTCTATTTTTAATTTTTTGAGGAACCTCCGTACTGTTTTCCATAATGGCTAAAACAATTTATATTCCCAACAACAGTGTACAAGAGTTCCAAATTTTTGCATACCCATGCCAACACTTGTTAACTGTGTTTTATTGATAATAGACATCCTAAGAGGTATAAGGTGATAATCTCACTGTGGTTTTGATTTGCATTTGTTTCCCTAATGATTAGTATTGTCAAGCACCCTTTTCATATACTTCTTGGCCATTTGTATATTTTTGGAGAAATTTCTGTTGAGGTCTTCTACCCATTTTTAAAAATCAGGTTAATTTTTCTTTTGCTATTGAGTTGTAGGAGTTCCTTTAGTATTTTGGATATTAATTTCTTATCAGATATGTGGTTCACAAATATTCACTTTTATTCCATAGATTGCCTTTTCATTTTATTGGTTGTTTCCTTTGTTGAGTAGAAGCTTTTTAGTTTGATATTTTGGTAGTTGTTTGCTCCTCTCCCCTCCCTCCTCCTCTTCTTTTTTTTTTAAAGATATATTTTTTTATTCATTCATTCATTTTAGAGAGGAAGAGAGAGCACAAGCAGAAGGGACAGTGGGAGAGGAAGAAAGAATCTCAAGCAGACTCGTGCTGAGTGTGGAGCCTAATGTGGGGCTTGATCACGTGACCTGGAGATCATGACCTGAGCCAAAATCAAGCGCTGGATTCCTAACCGATTGAAACATCCAGGTACCCTAAGACTTTTTTTTTTCTTTTTAAAAGATTTTATTTATTTATCTGAAAGAGAGAGAATGAATGAGATGGGGGAGGGTCAGAGGGAGAAGCAGACTCCCCGCTAAACAGGGAGCCTGATATGGGCCTTGATCCTGGGACTCCAGGATCATGACCTGAGCTGAAGGCAGTCGCTTAACCAACTGAGCCACCCAGCCGCCCTAAGGCTTTATTTTTTAAATGAAATTTTAGGTTCATTGCAAATTGTTGGAGATCCATTATCAACAAACTCTAGCAGAGTGGTTTACTTGGCATAATTAGCATATAATAATCACCAAAAGTCCATAGTTTACATTATGATTCATTCTTGGTGTTGTATTTTCTATGAGTTTAGGCAAATGTGTTGACATGGATTCATCATTCTGGTATCATAGAACAGTTTCACTGCCTTAAATACTTACTATGCTCCACCAAATCATCCATCCCCCCAACCCAATCCCTGACGACACTAATCTTTTTGCCTCCATAGTTTTTCCTTTTAATAAGTGTCATATAGTTGTAATCACACAGTTTGTGTCTTTCTGAAATTGGCTTCTTTCATTTAGTCATATGCATTTAAGTTTCTTCCGTGTCTGCTAATGGCTTACTAGCTCGGTTCTTTTTGGCACTGAGTAATAATTCCATTGTCAGGATGTATCACAGTTGTTATCCCTTTACCTTCTGAAGTAAATTGGTTGTTTCCACATTTTGGCAATTATGAATAAAGCTGCTTTAAACTTCCACATGCAGGTTTTTGTATGGGCATAAGTTCTCAACTCCTTTAGGTAAGTACCAGTTTCCCCTAGTCTCCAAAATTGGAGCATTTCTGTGAAATGTTTTGTGAGATGAAATGGTGTAAAATGAAGATATAGTTATCATTAATTTATTTGGAAAAATTTGGGGGTATTTTCAGACCTGAAAAGTAACATCCTTTAGGCTTTTCTGAGAGCTTTAGACATATCTTGTCAATGAATGCGCAGAATAAATTGAGATAAAGCACAGATGCTCACGGATCCAGGTAAAGCCCTGGCAGCTTGATGCTGGGTGAGATGCTGAGATGTTGAGATGTTGAGATGTTGAGATGCTGAGATGCTGAGATGCTTAGATGCTGAGTGTAGATGTGGGGGAAGGGGCTTGGCGGCGTCACCGTCATTGCTCAGGGTGCCTGCTGCCTCTATAACAGCTTGCTGCAGAACAAACGTTGAAAGTTATTTTCACTTTTTTGCCTTTTTTTGTAAAACCAAGAATCCTCTTTAAGATTTCTTTTCATTAGTGAAAACAGTATTAATGGATACTGTTCTTATCAGATACGTGGTTCACAAATATTTACTCCTATTCCATAGATTGCCTTTCACTCTATTGTTTCTTTTATTGAGTAGATTTTTATTTTACTTTATTTTTTTATTTTTTATTTTTTTAAGACTTTATCTGTCAGAGAGAGAGAGAGAGAGAGAGCACAAGCAGGCAGAGTGGCAGACAGAGGCAGAGAGAGAAGCAGACTCCCTGCTGAGAAGGAGCCTGATGCGAGACTCGATCCCAGGACCCCGGGATCATGACTTTAGGTGAAGGCAGCCGCTGAAGGTGTCCCGAGTAGGAGATTTTTAGTTTGGTGGTTTCAATCAGAGGTCTATTGTACAAGTGAAGTGGGATAACATGAACTTTGGGGAAGTAGGGGATACCTGTACTGAGGAAGCACAATTGCTGAATCATAAGTAAGAGTATGTTTAATTTCGTGAGAAACCACCAAGCTGTCTTTCAGATTGGCTCTGCCATTTTGGATCCCCACCAGCAATGAATGAGAGGGTTCACATCCTCACCAGTATTTGGTGTTGCCAGTGTTTGGATTTTGGCCATTCTAATAGGTGTATAATGATATCTCACTGTTGTTTTAACTTGAATTTCCCTGATGACATATGATGTGTAACATCTTTTCACATTTTCACATTGGCCATCTGTGTATCTTCTTTTTTTTTTTTTTTTTTATTCATTTGACACAGAGAGAGAGATTACAAGTAGGCAGAGAGGCAGGCAGAGAGAGAGGAGAGAGGAGGAAGCAGGCTCCCTGCTGAGCAGAGAGCCCGATGTGGGCCTCGATCCCAGGACCCTGGGATCATGACCTGAGCCGAAGGCAGCGGCTTTAACCCACTGAGCCACCCAGGCGCCCCCATCTGTGTATCTTCTTAGCTGAAGTGTCTGCTAAGGTCTTTGGCCCATTTTTTTACTTGAGTTGTTTATTTTTTTATTACTGAGTTTTAATAATTCTTTGTATATTTTGGATAACAGTTCTTATCAGATGTGTCTTTTGAAAATATCTTCCCCAATCTGTGGCTTGTCTTCTCATGTTCCTGATATTGTCTTTTGCAGGGAAGAAGCTTTTTAATTAATTAATTAATTTTTAAAGATTTTCTTTATTTATTTGACAGAGAGAGACACAGCGAGAGAAGGAACACCAGCAGGGGGAGAGGGAGAGGGAGAAGCGGGCTTTTCTGTAGAGCAGGGAACCCAATGCGGGGCTTGATCCCAGGACACTGGGATCATGACCCGAGCTGAAGGCAGACGCTTAATGACTGAGCCACCCAGGGGCCCCAGAAGTTTTTAATTTTAATGATGTTTACTTTATCAATTACTTCATCATGGATTGTGCCTTTGGTCAGTCATGAAATACGTCAGCTCTAGGGTTCTGTTGGGGGGGGGCGCAAAGGGAGAGGAAGAGAGAGAATCTTAGGTAGGCTCCACACCTGGTGTGGGAGCCTGATGCTGGGCTTCATTTCACAACCCAGAGATCATGACCTGAGCCGAAATCAAGAGCTGGACATTTAACCATCTGAGTCACTCAGGTGCCCCTAGGAATTTTTAAAAAGTGATTTCTTTTTTTTTTTGAGCTTATTTTGTTTAAGTATTGTTTTCCTAGTTTTGTTTAGTTGTCTGTTTGTGTTTTCTTGCAGTTCACCGAACTTCTGTAAAAGGATTATTCTGAATCCTTAGTCAGTCATTTCACATATCTCTATTTTTAAGGATTGGCCATTGGAATCTTACTAGTTTTCTTGGATGGGGTCATTTTTTCCTGATTCTTTGTGGTCCTTGTATCCTTGTATTGGTGTCTATGCATGTGAGGAAGCAGTCATCTCTTCTAGTCTCTACTGGTTCTGTTTGGATGAAAAGACCTTCAAGACTCCGTTCAGCCCAGTGTTCTGGATGGGCTAGCTTATACCTTTCCCTGGCAGCTGGGGGTTGCCATAGGGTCTCTGGTTGGATGGAGTTCCTGCTTGTGCTGTGAGCTTTGGTAATGCTGCTGGCTGGGCTCCCACCCACTGACTGGGTTCTGTAGTTGAGCTGGGTTGCCTTTTGGGATTCATGGTCGGGCAGGGCCAGTTTCTGGGCTCACTGGGTAGGTATGAGTGCAGGCTGAGCTCCTTCTGCCACTGGCTGGACTCAGTAACTGTGCAGGGCCACTGGTTAGTTTCTGCAATCCCCCCTGATTGGATGGGGTTGCAATTTGCACTTCTTGGTGAAGTGGTGCTTCTAGCTGGATTTTATGTTTAAGGGAAGTTGCAGGCTGTGCTTCATAGTTTGGTGGGGCTACTGGCTGTGGCCTGCAATTGGGCAGGACTGCAGTTGTGCTCTGTGGTTGGTTGGAGATGATGGCTTTGCTCTCTGGTTCAGTGGAGTCACTGGCTGTTCTCTGTGGTTGGGCAAGGTAAGGTCCCTGACTGTGTACCATAATCAAGCAGGGCCATAATCTGTGCTCTGCAGCTGTGTTGGACCACTGGCTGAGGCCAGGCAGAAATACTGTGTTCTCTGGCCAGAGGGATGGTTGACTTGAGTTCACAGGTGGAAGGAGCCACTGACTGGCCTCTCTCTTTGGGCAAGGTCACTGGCTGGGAAGTGGTTGCAATGCTAAGATCCACTTGCTAGTTATTGTGAGCCCTACCCCTTCTTTGTTCCAGCTGCCTTCTTGTGGTCTAGGTCTGTCAGTTGTACCAGTGTTTTCAAAGATAGAAGAGGGAGTCACTCCAGGAGTGACCCAGTGGGGAGGCTGAATGTCTACTTCTGGTCCTCTATTCTCCACTGGAGAAATTGTAGGCCCAGAAGATCACTCGTGGTGTGGCACTGTGGTTGCCTGGGAGGGGTGATATTGTCAAAGTGAACCTGCTCCTCTTACCTTTCTAAAGTAGATTTTCTTGGGGTTTTTTTGTGCTTCAAAGGACATGCTTCAGCCTCACTCCCAAGTTCTGGGATTTTCAAAAGGCATCTTGTTTGTGGATATGTGTCCATTTGTATTTCCATGAAGAGGACTTGATCCAGGGGCCTTCTATTCCACCATCTTGGTTACTTCAGCAGCAGAAGTGCATTTGGTTGCAAAGTAGAGACTGAATCTGAGTGTATTCATAGGAGTGACAAGGGGGCTGGAGAGAATGGAAGAGCTTTTTTTTTTTTAAGATTTTATTTATTTATTTGACAGAGAGAGAGATCACAAGTAGGCAGAGAAGCAGGCAGAGAGAGAGGAGGAAGCAGGCTCCCTGCTGAGCAGAGAGCCCAGATGCGGGCCTTGATCCCAGGACCCTGAGATCATGCCCTGAGCCAAAGGCAGAGGATTTAACCCACTGAGCCACCCAGGTGCCCTGGAAGAGCTTTAAATAGAGAGAATATTTAGAACACTGTGTATAAAGTAGGAAGGAGGGATCTTAGGAATGCCTTTCAATTTTCCTTTAAAACTGTGCTTTCCAGCTCCTCTCATGAGCGAACTCCTACTTATCTCTCAAGTCTCTGCTTAACTGTAACTTCCAAAGCAAGTCTCTTTAAATCCTGGACTACTGTTGACTACTTTAAGCTCGTATTCATTTATTGAGCATGTATCATGTCTTAGGGGCTGGCAGTATGCACCACAGGCAGTTTCTACCATCGTGGAGTTTACATTTAAAATGGTTTGAAATAATGAGCAAAGTCAGATATTGCTTTTACTTTCATCAGGCCTTCTGTTGAATGGCAGCCAAATGGCTGCTGCTGAAGGCTGTGTAAAGATTGAAAATGACAAATTCAGATGCCATTAATCTGTACAGCTTTGTGATTTTCTCCGGCATTCTTATTAGGGTTGGGATTTTTGTTTGTTTGGTTGGCTGTGGAGAAAGCAAACACTTACAAAATGATTTGGGGTTGGGGTGCCTGGGTGGCTCAGTTGGTTAAGTGTCTGCCTTCTGCTCGGGTCATGATCCCAGCGTTGGAGGATCGAGCCCCATGTTGGGCTCCCTACTCAGTGGGGAGACTGCTTCTCCCTCTCCCTATTCCCCTCCCCTCATGCTGTGCTCTTGCTTGCTTTCTCTGTCTCTCTAATCTCTCTCAGATAAATAAATAAAAAATCTTAAAAAAAAGGATCTGGGGTTGAATTTTTTCCTTACAGATAGGTGCAGAAAATTATAGTGTTTGGATTTTTAAGATGTTGGCAAGAAAGCAATTGAAGTGATGAATCATGGAGTGGACACTGATAAAGAAAAGTGAAGAAGGAAAAGTCTGATTGATGCATGGAATTTATTTGGGTCAAGGGAGTATACATCTTGATGAATTCAAGGAGAAGACTTCTATAATAACAAAATCAGGGAGCTAAAGATACGACTGGGTGTGATTACAGAAGGTAGAGTTAGGCAGAATGGATTTCATTCAGCTTGCACAGGTGATGCATTAATGAGACCCTGGAAAAGTCATGTCAAACCTCTGAGCCTCAGTTTCCTAATTTAAAAAATGCTGGCAGTGACATCAAACTCAAAGTGTTATGAGTTTTCAGTGAGATAACTTAAGTGGCACTCAGCACATGGTTGGTGCCCACAGAATATTTGCTTATGCCACCTTGCTTGATGCCACCCAACCTTCTTTTATTCCTTTCCTCTCTTCTGTTGCTATTGTTAGAGGCCTAACAGAGTTATTGTCCCATGAAATAAGATGAGGAATAAAGAACTGTGCAGGAAAGGCAGGTTAAGGGACTAGAAGATAAAAAACCTTAAGAAGGAGAGCTTTGCAAGGTCATTTCCTTCATCTAGGTCACATGAGTAGGATGATTTCAGGGATCAGGGTAGTCCAGTGTGGGAAGTACAATGGACTCTTCAGGGGGCCTCTGATAACCCCTCTGTCTTAGCAGACAGATCCCAAACTCTTCGTACCTGTGACTTATCTCTCCTAGTCATACTCATGGGTCTTCACCCCAGGGCACGGCATGATCTGCAACACTAGTGTACCTACACTTCTGCCATGGTCCAAAGAGCAAAGCCTTAGGAGAGAGTTGCCCTAATCTCCCAGTGAAGACTGTGTAGCATGCATGCTACTGAAAATATGCACAGGTAATTGTGGAGTGGATGCAAAGTATGTGCCCCTGTAAATCCCCAGAGGAGAAAACAGTGTGTCAGAAACAATATAGATTAATTTCTGAAACTATACAGTAGCAGCTTAAGCAAGTTTAATGTATGTAACAGTTCCATTTATTTTAGGACAATGAGCAATGGTTTTTGCATTGTAATAGCAAATACAAAGAAAACATACCATTTTAGTACAATACTTTGGCATTTTCCATAATCCCAGACTGGATAGAGTCCTATTACTTAGCCACATAGTTATCATTTAAATTTAGACTCTTGAATTACTTTGGCACAAAAATGTCTTGTTGAATGCTTGGATATATAACAAAAGTTGTACTTTCTTTTTTGGTGATTATTATTTGTGAAACAGGAAGAGTGTTCACTCATATATCATTTGATGTCTATGCCCTTCTGTAATAGATGTGTGACACTTCCTTTTAGCTGCTCAGCATCTTTCAGCTCCTCTGTAACTCTGTGTATCTTTCAACCCTCCTCTATACCTGTGGCGACTCTGACCAGCTTTCCCCTGAAATGTATCCTCCCCTTCCATAGTATATAATTGTCACTTGGGAAATGTTGCCAGTGTCCCGTTCCCCCTGCATCTAAGTGTGGTCATGTGATTTGTTCTCACCAATGAAATGTGAGGAGAAATGATTGGTGTCACTTTTAGGATTAGACTTTTTTTTTTAAGATTTTAAAAAAATTTATTTATTTGACAGAGAGACACAGCGAGAGAGGGAACACAAGCAGAGGGAGTGGGAGAGGGAGAAGCAGGCTTCCCGGTGAGCAGGGAGCCTGATGCGGGGCTTGATCCCAGGACTCTGGGATCATGACCTGAGCAGAAGGCAGACGCTTAATGACTGAGCCACCCAGGTGCCCCTAGGAATAGACTTTTTTTTTAAAGATTATTTATTTTTTTGAGAGGAAGAGAGAGTGAGAGAGAGCATGAGAGGGAAGAAGGTCAGAGGGAGAAGCAGACTCCCCATGGAGCTGGGACCCCAATGTGGGACTCGATCCTGGGACTCTGGGATCATGACCTGAGCTGAAGGCAGTCGCTTAACCAACTCAGCCACCCAGGCGCCCCTAGAAATAGACTTTTAAGAATGAGGCATGACTTCCTTGTGTTTCCATACACTGGCACCAACAGTCTGGACCTCATTGATCTGTTTATGAGAAACATAAAGAAAGTGTATGAAGTTGTTAAATGATCAGGGTTAAGGTTTCCTTACAGTGGGAGATGTGGATCCAGGTAGAAAGGCTTACTGATGTATGTGATGGGGGCCTCCACAAGTGACACTGTGGCAGTGCCTTTCTGCAGTGTAGCTAATGGGAACCCAGCAGTCCCTGTGCTGCTGCACAGCATAATACTGCTTGTTAGGATAGATCATCAGGGACTCTTGTACTTGGTGAGAGAATGGCATAATGTCCTTCACCAGGCTCTCTTGGAGATGGGTATTAAGGAGGGCACAGATAGCATGGAGCACTGGGTGTTATACGCAAACAATGAATCATGGAATACTACATCAAAAGTTAATGATGTACTGTATGGTGACTAACATAACATAATAAAAAAAAGATAAATGGAAAAAAAAAGAATGGCATAATGCATTTTACAGGAACATAATGCTTTACAATAATCTACTACCACATCAGGGAGCACATTGAATGTCCTAGAGCACCCTCTAGAGGAGTTTAGAGTTTGTTTTAGAGGTGTTTCTTGTAGAGTGAGTCCCAGTCTTCTTTTTACTGTAGATCTTATTTTCTTAAGTGCTATGGGCAATGTTTGTGGCCTTCACTTTTCTAGTTGTATACTTCTAGATCAGTTTAGTTTTATATAAAATCATGTAGAACTTTGCCATTTTGGAAACAGTAGATTATATATAAAACTATAAAAAAAAGAATCACTCTGGTTGTTGGAGTTCATGATTGGTGGCAGGGAGACCAGGGAAAAGAGTCCCACAAGCGCAGGTGGGGGGTGATGGAGAATGAAGCCGAGAATAGAAAGTGGAGCTGGGAGTGGGGCATGGGTGTGGAGGGTTTGGCGGTGGCCAGTAGAGGAAATAGCAGAGGATGAAATCTAGGAATCTGTTCCAGTTACCATTGTATGTGGTGTGGACACAACCTCTCCTCCCAATTATCTCATGTACCCCCAAATTATAGAGTAGATCTCTCCTAAAAGGACAAAGGGGAATTTTCATCCCCTGGGGATAAGCTGAACTTGTGGCTTAGAATACAAGGACTTTGGTGGACACCTTGTCCAACATTTATGTTACAGATAGGAAGAGTGAAGCTAAAGAAAGAAAAGAGAATTATCAAAGGATCACCTAGCAAAGTCATGAATTTGAGTCCTCACTGATTCACAGACCAGTGATCTATTTACTTTATCCCTGAAACTCTTGTCATTCCCCTCTTCAGAAGAAACTAAGATTAAAAGTTGGTTGTATAGACTTCTATACAACTTTTAAGGCCTTTAGAAACAGAAGCACCTAGTACATTTAAAACTTTAGTTTTTACTGACATGCAGTTGACGTTGTACCAGTTTAAGGTATACAGTGACACCGTATAAGTTTAAGTTGTACATTTATATATTGTACTATGATTACCGCTGTACTGTTAACAAACACCTCTGTCATGTCATATAATTATCATTTTTTGGCTCTTTTTTTACATTTTGAATTTTTATAATAAAACAATTTCTTTTTTAAAAAATTATTTATTTGTTTATTTGAGAGAGAGCATTGGCACTCGTGCACGTGTGGGGGGAAGGGCAAGGGAGAGGGAGAAGCAGATTCCTCACGAAGCAGGGAACCTGAAGAGGGGCTCGATCCCAGGACCCTGGGATCATGACTTGAGCCAAAGGCAGACACTTAACCGACTGAGCCACCCAGGTGCCCCTATAATAAAACAACTTCAAACTTACAGAAAAATTGCAAAAACAATACTGCAAAATACTCCTATATCCTTCACCCAGATTCATTTATTAAGATTTAGTCTCAGCAATTTTGAAGTATATAATAACAGTATTGTCTTCTATACTTAATATGCTGTGTTTTAGATCTCCAGGATTTATTTATCTACCCAATTCTCTCACACACTAGTCCCAGGTAATCACCATTCTACTCTCTGTTTCTACAAGTTTGGCTTTGGCTTTTTTTAGTGATATCATGCAGTAGTTGTCTTTCTCTGACTTTTCTCACTTAGCATAATGCTTTCAAGGTTCATTCATGTCATCAGAAATAGCAGGATTTCCTTCTTTTCATGGGTGAATAATATTCCATTGTATACATACCTATAGCACATCTTCTTTATCCCTTCATATGGAATAAAGCTGTTTTCATTATGGGAAAACAATCCAATACATCCTTTGAGGCCTATTTATATGTATATTCTTTGGGGAGCTTTCTTTGATCCATATTCCATGAGACCCCCAGACTGGAATGGGAGCCCCATCTTTTTTATAGCTTTTGGCATGGCCCTATCTTTTCATCTTAAACCTCTGGTCTTTTTTGTTTTTGGTAATGGTAGTCAGTGATACACTGTATTTTTTTCTTTTTCTTTTTATATTTGACCATCTTCACCCATTTCTCCCACCTCTCACACCTTTACTCTGGCTACCACCAATCTGTTCTCTGTATCTATGAGTTTTTTTTTTAAAGATTCCACATGGAAGAGGGATCATATGGTATTTGTCTTTCTCTGTCTGACTTATCTCATTGAGCATAATGCCCTCAAGGTCCATCCGTGTTTTCATGAATGGCAATATTTCATTCCTTTTTATGGCTGAATAATAGTCCATTGCATATATTTACACCACTATTTCTTTTTTTTTTTAAGATTTTATTTATTTATTTGACAAAGAGAGGAAACATAAGTAGGGGAATGGAAGAGGGAGAATCAGACTCCCTGCTGAGCAGGGAGCCCAACGCAGGGCTTGATCCGAGGACCCTGGGATCGTGACCTGGGCTGAAGGCAGACACTTAACGACTGAGCCACTCAGATGCCCCTACACCACAATTTCTTTATCCATTGACTCATCAATGGACACTTAGGTTGTTTCCATATCTTGGCTATTGTGAATAATGCTGCAGTGAACATGGAGATGTATATATCTTTTCAAATTAGTGTTTGTATTTGTTTTTTCGATAAATACATATTATAAAATTTCAGGACCAGATGGCTACACTGGTAGATTCTACCAAACTTTCAATGAAGAATTAATATCTATCCTTCTCAAACTATGACTAAAAATAGAAGAGGGAACTCTTACAAACTCATTCTATGAGTCCGGTATTACCCTGATACCCAAACCAGATAATGACACTATAGGAACAGAAAACTGTAGGCCACCTAATCTCTTTGATATCCTATTTTCACTTCCTTTAGGTATGAACCCAGAAGTGGTATTGCTGAATCATATGGTAGTTCTAGTTTTAATTATTTGATGGACTTCCATACTGTTTTCCATAGCCACTGAACCAGTTTGCATTTCCACCAACAATTTTTAAGGGTTCCCTTTTCTCCAAATCCTCACCAACACTTGTTACCTCTTGTCTTTTTGATGATAACCATTCCAACAGATATGAGATGATACCTCATTACAGGTTTTTTTGTTTTTGTTTTTGTTTTTGTTTTTTTGCTTTTTCCTGATGTTTAGAGATGTTGGACATCTTTTCATGTACCTGTTGACCATTTGGGTATGTGTTGGGCCGCCGTGCTGGTCCCGGGAACTGAGGAAGCCACAAGATGGCGGCTGACCCGCCATCTTACCGCCCCACCCTGGGAGTTTCTTGGGGGGTCCTCCCACCCTCAACAGCTTCCGTATCTGAAAAGACCACCAAAACCAGAACTTAGGCAGGAAACCGAAGGCTAAACTCCACCCAATCCCCTACCAATTATGGTCATGTTCCCTGTTCCGCCCAAACCCCAAAAAAACCTGTGCACATCCTCTCCGGCCACGACTTCCCTGACTCCCTTCTCTCAGAGTCGTGGAACCTTGCCCAAGGGCGCCTCTATTAAAGCCCCTCTCGTGCCTGTTCCGTCTGGTGTCTCGTTTAATCCGCCGTTACTGGGAGGCCTTACAGTATGTTCTTTGGAAAAATGTCTATTTCCTCTACCTCTTTGTTAATCAGATTTTGTTGTTGTTGAGTTGTATGAGTTCTTTATATATTTTGGATATTAATTCCTTATCTGATATCTGGTTTGCAAGTATTTTCTCCAGTTCCATAGGATCCCTTTTCATTTTGTTTATGGTTACTTTTGCTATGCACAAGCTTTTTAGTGTGATATAGTTCCACTTGTTTGTTTTTGCTTTTGTTACTTGTGCTTTTTGTGTCATATCTAAAAAATCATTGTCAGGACTAATGTCAAGGATTTTCTTCCCTGTATTTTCTTGTAGGATTTTATATAAGGTATATCGGGTCTTATGTTTAGATCTTTAATCTATTTGAGTTAATTTTTATAAGTGGTAACAATGAACATTTTTCTGCATGTGTCTATCCAGTTTTCCCAGTGCCATTTATTGAAGAGACTATCCTTTTCCCTTTGGGTGTTCTTGGCTCTCTTGTCAAATATTAGTTGACCATAAATGTGGAATTTTATTTTTTTAATTCTGTTCCATCAGTCTGTGTGTTTGTTTTTATGCCAGTATCATACTGTTTTAATTACTATAGCTTTATTGTTTGGTTTGAAATCAGCAAGTACAATTGGTGTCTCCAGCTTTGTTCTTCTTTCTTATGACTGCTTTGGCTATTCAGGGTATTTTGTGGTTTCATACATTTTTAGGGTTATTCTATTTCTGTGAAAGATATGATTGGAATTTTGATAGGGATTATCTTGAATCTGTAGATTGCTTTGGGTAGTATGGACATTTAAATGATATTAATTCTTCCAGTGCTTGAGCATGGAATATCTTTCTATTTATGTATGTGTTCGTTTGTTAGTTTTCAAAGATTTTTTTATTTATTCATTTGACACAGAGAGAGAGATTACAAGTAAGCAGAGAGGCAGGCAGAGAGAGAGGAGAGAGGAGGAAGCAGGCTCCCTGCTGAGCAGAGAGCCCGATGTGGGCCTCAATCCCAGGACCCTGGGATCATGACCTGAGCCGAAGGCAGCGGCTTTAACCCACTGAGCCACCCAGGCGCCCTCGTTTGTTAGTTTTCTATGTACAGGTATTTCACCTTTTTGCTTAAATTTATTCCTATTTTGTTCCCTTTGATGCAATTGTAAATGAGATTGTTTTCTTAATTACTCTTTCTGATAGTTTGTTTTTAGTGTTTAGGAATTCAATAGACTTTGTGTATTAATTTTGTATCCCTCAACTTTACTGAATTTACTTGTTCTAACAGTTTTTTTTGTGTGAAGTCTTTAAGGTTTTCTATATATAATATTTTGTTACCTGCAAATAGTAACAGTTTTACTTCTTCCTTCCCCATTAAGGGTGCCTTTTATTTCTTTTTCTTGCCTAATCACTCTGGCCAGGACTTCCAATACTATGTTGAATAAGTGGTGATGAGAGTGGGCACCCTTGTCTTTTTCCTGATCTTAGAGGAAAAGCTTTTGATTTTTCATGGTTGAGTGTGATGTCTCTGTGAAGTAGATACAAAATAGCTTCTTCCATTGTCACAGACTGCAGTTTTAACTTCTGACAGAATATGTCATCTATCAGAAAGGTAGTCAAGAGAACTGACCCCATATCTGAGAAAGCAATATTAAAGGCAGTGACATTTGTGAATCAGATTTAGCTTTAGGGCGCCTGGGTGGCTCAGTGGGTTAAAGCCTCTGCCTTCAGCTCAGGTCATGATCTCAGGGTCCGGGGATCGAGGCCCGCATCGGGCTCCCTGCTCAGTGGGGAGCCCGCTTCCTCCTCTCTCTCTGCCTGCCTCTCTGCCTACTTGTAATCTCTCTGTGTCAAATAAATAAATAAAATCTTAAAAAAAAAGATTTAGCTTTAACTAAAGATATGTATCTTGTATAATAAAGCTGATTTTCAAAAAAAGGTTCACTCCAGTACCATTTAATTGAGAGCTCTTTCTTTCTTTCTTTCTTTCTTTCTTTCTTTCTTTCTTTCTAAGATTTATTTATTTATTTGAGAGCGAGAGTGTGTGTGTGAGCTGGGGTTGGGGGGGGCAGAGAGAGGGAGAAGGAGAAAAGCAGACTCCTTGCTGAGGGTGGAGCCTGATACAGGGCTTGATCTTACCGCCCTGAGATCATGATCTGAGCCAGAATCAAGAGATAGATGCTTAACTGACCGAGCCACCCAGACACCCATAGAGCTTTTTCTTAACATACTTTTTGCTTGATGTGTGTATGTTAGTGGTGTGGTTGGAACAACTTGCCTCTCCTTTTATATGATTTTTAATTTCAGAAGATATTGTGTGCATAAATTTGTTGAGAGTTGCCTACACAGGGTAAAAACTATAATAGTTCCTTTTGAATTTTTAAAGTTTTCCCTTGATATTAGAAAATTATTTTAAGAAACAAAACAGAGGATCATAAGGGAAGGGAGGGAAAATTATCCTAAGAGACTCTTACCTATAGAAGACAAACTGAGGGTTGCTGGACGGGAGTGGGGGTGAGGGAATGGGGTTAACTGGGTGATGGGCATTAAGGAGGGCATGTGATGAAATGAGCAGTGAGTGTTATATACAACTGATGAATCACCAAACTCTCTCTGAAACTAATAATATAATAATAATATAAAATTAGTTAATTAATTGAATTTAAATATAACAAAATTAAAAAACAACAAAAAAAGAAAATTATTTTTTTAATGTTTTAAAGTCTGTAGATGTCCACGGATCATGCAGAACAATTATAAAAACATGTTTTCATCATTTCTGGGGAGCTATCGTAAAGTTTTGGAATTTGGAATGCTTGGTCAGCTAGTGAAAGGAGTTTCTTTGGCCACTAAGTGATACTTAAAATCTAAACCACCTGACTTTTTAATTTTTATTTTATTTATTTAATTGAGTTTTCAACTTTAATTCCAGTATAGTTTACAATATTTATGCAAAACAAGTATAGTTTAAGTGTTATATTAGTTTCAGGTATATAGTATAGCAATTCAGCATTTCTATATTACTCAGTGCTCATCGTAAGAGCAAGCCATCTGAATTTGACAGTGAAAATGGGCTAGGAATTCAAAGGGTTTATGATGGAAGAAAGGGAGAAGGAAGCATGACTGTATGGGTTTTTCAGGGGCTGCAGGAATATTGAATGGAGTATTTCAACTGGGAAAAATATGCCTAGCATCTTTTATTGCCTCTTGGGCTGATATGAAGGGAATGGATTAAGAACACAATTTTGACTAACCTGAAAGTTTATATGTGCTCTCTGATGTATATCAATTTAATGCTCTAAAAATTTTATAATTATCTATAACTATTGTTTTAAACCTAAAATAATCAGGAGTAACTCTAGATGAAATAGATATTTTGTTGAGCTATTGCCTGCGTACATAGTTTTCTCTCAATAGATAAGTTTTCAAAACAACATTTTTATACTAAAATTATTTTGATAGGAAAACTTTTTATCATTTTTTCTAGATCTCTAAAGGTGTATATAAATTCCTTCTGGGAATACAAGCTTTGCTTGTATTTAGTGGCTATAAGTCGGCCTAGCGATACCTCAGCTCTCTCTGGGCCAGAACATACCAATTATCCTGTGTGAGTCAAGTCTCAGTTCACAGTTTGGAAGCTTGCTGGCAAAGTAATGTCCTTTCTGACAGTACATGCTTTATTCTAGTCACTGGGCTGAGTCATGGAATTTTTCTAGATCACTGGAGGGAGTCTGATATGATGACATGAGATTGAGTATTGTCTTAGTTTCCAATTGCTGCTGTTACAAATTACAATAAATTTAGTGGCTTAAACCAACACAGCTTTACCATCTTATAGTTCTGAAGTTAGTCTGAAATGGGTCTCAATGGGCTTAAAACAAGGTGTTCCTTTTGGAGTTTGTTTCTAAGGGATAATCTTTCCTGGTCTTTTCCAGTTTCTAGAGGATTGATTCTTTGGTCATGGCCCTTCTTCCATCTTCAAAGCTAGCTAGGTGGCATCCTCGAATCTTTCTTTGACACTGACTTCTACCTCTCCTTCCACATTTAAATGATCCTTGTTATCACATGAGACCCACTCAGATAATCCAAAATAATCTCTTTATTTTAAGGTCAGCTGATTAGCAACCTTAATTCCATCTACAACTGTGATTCTCACTTGCACGTACATATATTCACAGCTTCTGAGAATTAGAATGTGGACATCTTTAGGGGACCATTACTCTTCCTACCATAAACATTATTAATGCAATTTGTTTTTCCACCTTTAGGACTCAAAATTGTACATACAGATGATTCCTGACTTACAGTGTTTTCTCTTAGGATTTTTGATTTTACAATGGTGCACAAATGATACATGTTCAGTAGGAACTGTAATTTGATTTTGAATTGTGATCTTTTGGGGGCAGGGAGGGGCAGAGGGAAAGGAAGAGAAAGAATCTTAATGCAGGCTCCATACCCAGCCTGGAGTCAAATGTGGGGCTTGATCTCACAGCACTGAAATCAATCTCATAACCCTGAGATCATGACATGAGCCCTACACACACACACACACACACACACTCTCTCTCTCTCTCTCTCTCTCTCTCTCTTTCCTGGAGAAAATTCTCATTTTGGCATGCTGTGGAATGCTGCATCAAAGCCACAGGTGATAGCTCTTCTATTTTAGGTTCACTTTTCATGGTACTATTTAATTATCAAAAAATAACAAAAACAGATCTGTGAGTTGCCAGAATTTCAGGTGTGAGTTTGGCTGTTGCTGGCTCTGGAAGTTTTACAAGTATGTCTCATACATACTAGGTGGCTCAGTCTGTTAAGCAGCTGCCTTCAGCTCAGGTCATGACCCCAGCATCCTGGGATCGCGTCCCACATTGGCCTCCTTGGTCGGCGGGGAGCCTGCTTCTCTCTCTGCCTCTGCCTGCCGTTCTGCCCGCTTGTGCTCTCTCTCTGACAAATACATAAACAAATCTTAAAAAAAAAAAGAAGTATGTCTCAGAAGGTGATTATGGAAAGTGGACAATATCCAGTAGTGATGAGAGTGAGGAGGAAAAGCCCAAACTAGACAAGCCATCTACTTCTTCCCTCCCCCATGCTGGGCAGGGAACAGCAAATGAACCAAGATTCACCTGTTCTGAGACTAGGAAGGCTGCCCATAGAAGAAAACCAACCCTTGTGAACTTCAGCAACACAGATTCACAAGTTTCGTCTCTCAAAAGGCAGAAGAGTGGTTCCCAGGAAGACCTAGGTTGTTGTCTCTCTAGCAGCAATGATGAGCTGCAACCAGGAATAGCAGAAGTAGGCTGAGAACATGGTGGTTAAAGAGGAGAGTGGCGTCTCTTCTCCCAAAGACCGTGCCATCCAAATAATTAGAAATCATGGCCCTCCTGCCAACCATGGACTACAAGAGGAGGAAGAGGAGTATGAAACCTCAGGGGAAGTCCAAGACATTTGGGACATGTTGGAAAAACGGAATCCCTTAGAATTTTACCTCACTAGAGTCTCGGGAATTAAGCCAAAGGATAACTCCGGAGCCCTCCACATCAAGGATATTTTATCTCTCTATTTGGGACACTTGTATCTTCAGCTAAGTTTAACTACTGTTTGATACGGGCTGGCTCATAAAACAGTATCCACCGGAGTTCAGAAATCAATCCTGCTTGTGTATGGAGATAAATGAGAAGCTAAGGCTCATTTACATGCCTAGGCCAGGCCTTATGAAAACATTTCCCTCTGCCAGGAAAATGATGTTACTACTGTATAAAGAAGGCGTCGGGTTGTCATACACACCTCCAACCTCATCCATGCCGACTGGCACCAGAAAACTCAGGGAATATTGTTGAGCCGCTTATACCCACGAATTACCCATGGAACCCACAGATCTGGGGAATCAACAACACATTTTAAAGTTGATCTCATCAGCTACTTGATGGCTTATAATGCTCCTTTACTCAAGGAGTGGATAGATACCATCCACAAGCATGCTCTCTCTGAAACCAATGTTTATCTTATTGGATCAACACCAGGATGCTTTCAAGGAAGTCAAAAAGGTAATTGGGGACATTTTAGGTTTAGAAAGCTTCTGAAAGAGTATGCCTCATCCATACCTAAAGGAGAGTCTTCGCCGATAGTAGGTCAGTTTTCAAGCATTGGGTCTGTGGGAGCTGATGATTCGAAATAGTTGTGTTCTGAGTTTAAAGAAGGCTTGGTGAAGCTGGGGAAGGAAAGCAGGA
This sequence comes from Ailurus styani, assembly GCA_002007465.1. Taxonomy (NCBI): domain Eukaryota; kingdom Metazoa; phylum Chordata; class Mammalia; order Carnivora; family Ailuridae; genus Ailurus; species Ailurus styani. The sequence continues at coordinate 3,212,934 of LNAC01000050.1, forward strand.
CCCTAAGGAAAAGTGCTGTTCCTCTTCACCTGATCTTTCCTTCTGTGGAAAATGTGTGAACCAGTTTAGAATAATATCCAGCTCGGGTCTCTCTTCCCTGTAATATCCAGACAGCTGAAAAACAGAATTGGCTCCCTTCCTATTTTCACAAATGGTTGGCTGACACACCTGTCCGCAGCAATGCTATGCCACATATTAAAATACATATGAGACCTTCTCCAGACTTCAAATTACTTGGTTCCTTGTCACAAGTGCCAATCTGTCCAAGACCATCTGGGGAGCATTAGAGAAGAATGGCACCCAGCTGATGATCCATTCCTATGGGCTTGGGGTCCTTTTCCTGCCATCAGCAGTTGGTCTGGACACCTTCAAGGTAAAACAGAAAATCCTCTCAGGGAGCAAGGAGCCAGTGGCTACCTTTCCTGTGCCATATGACCTGCCTCCAAAACTGTATGGAAGTAAAGATTGGCCATGGATTTGGAACATTCCTTAAACCAAATCATCAGATACACATGGGAATATGTGGGTTCCCTCCTGAGAATCTTAAAGCACTGTGAAATTTAGGTGTAAGACGTCAAGCCCCAAATAACAGATGGTCTTATTTATACTGGATGTTCACCCTGTAAGTTTTATCTACACCGCTAACAAAATTGCATAGCTCGAACAAAAACAGAAACAAAACTTCAGAATCATTTTGATTTTACAAAGTGATCTGAAACACACTGCATCAGGGAGATAAAACCGTGACATCATTTGTTTCAAATACTTTAATCTTTTAGTAGTTCCAGGGAAAAAAGGAGAAAAATAGTTAAGTGGCATATTTAAAGCTACTTAAAGCACTTAGATCTTTAGTATTTAAGCAAATACATTTTATGAGCCAATGTTATCATGTGAGACATTGATATACTTTTTGTGTAGTGTTTTACAATTATTGTCCAAACACACACATAAAAGATCCATATGTGCATTTCACAAAATATGACACATTCCTAGTATACTTAGGTCTCAAGAGTACAGTGGAACGAGAAGGAATAGTAATATATAGCAAATTGCAATCTTAATTGGGTCCCACAATATTACCCAAATGAATTTATTTTGTGAGACAATTTATGGATTAAAAACAGATTCTTTTAAAATGAATAATACGTTTCTAAATTTATATCAACCTTCTGCAAGAGATGCATACATTTTATTTCTATGATATTGTTTGCCTGTTTTCTACCAGGTCATTTGTCATTTTGTTATTGATTTGTAAACATTCTTTATATATTATAGATATTAATCTTCTTATGGTATATAATGCATTTATAAGTTTTATTCTACTCTAATTATCTTTTAGTTAGTCTTATACTGGTTTGAACCTTCTCCTGCGTGCATTTTGTTATTAATATGTTATGCATTTTATGTAGTCAAATTTTATGATTTTTAATAATTCTCTTCTGTCCTCATTATTAGCTTTACTTCCTTTGAGGTCATTTATCCTTATTGTTCATTTAAGTTCTCTTATATTGTTTATTTTCCTGAAACTATCTGATGATGTATATTTAGGCATAACGGTAGATTAGTAAAGGCAGCTAAATGTGGTTCCTCTGTATTGGGTCATGTCTGTTTTGCCAATAGGCCTGTTTCTTGAATTGGAGGGGTGATTGTAGACTTTGTACGAGTATTAGTATGTGTACTCAGGAAGTGTTGACTAGCAGACTTTATTTTAAACTGAGTGACTGAAAAGCAAGCAAGCTTACTTTGTTTCATCTTACCTCTTATACAGTTGTCAAATTACTTTTGGAGGGAAATATTTAGAAGGCTAAACACCAGAATGTTAACAGGTTAGATTGTGGGTGGTCTTTTTCACCTTTTTGTTTATCCGTGTTTCTGATTTTTCTAGCATTAAATGTTAATTCAACTTCCTCACATCCCTAAACAAAGAACAACAAAAGAATCTTGCTCAACTCCTCCAGTCTTTATAAGAGGGTATTAATAGTCCTATTTCTTGCCTGGATTCAGCCTATTCAATTGTTTGGGAAGATAACATCTTAAGTAGGATTCAGAGAATATTTCTAAGAAATGAAACACATTTAAAGTTCATTTATAAGTAAGGTTTTAAAAGCAATTTGTATGACTATGGGTCACAGTGGGAGGTGCAGTAACAAATGTTGATGGGTGATTTTTTTTTAAATGACCATGACTAAAATGCAGCATTTAATTATTCATTCCAGCCTACTCAAGGGGAAATCTATTACTTAGTCACAAAGGGCTTTGAAAATGAGGAGACTTTGTACTTCTTGTGCCCCACAAAGATCGTAGAAAGTCTCTCTGATATTAAGGAGTTGACAAACAGATTTAGGAATCTATTAAAGCAAGCAAGTAATATTACTTCAGGTTGTAACAGTGTCATCTGTGGAGATCAGAAATATGAATTCTCTCAGTAGAGGCAGCTCTCTGAGTGCTGAGTAGATGTAAGTAGGTGGGTGGGAGGAGGATGTCCAGCCTAGTGCATGACAATAAATTTTGTGAACAAAGAAACATCTTGTATTTGAATATTTTTTCTTTGTCTCCCAAAAATTGACCCAAAGGAGGCAGCTGGAGAGGCAGTTTAGCACAATGGCTAAGGCCTTTAATTTTAAGTTCATGCAGACCTGGGTTGATTCTAGCCTATTCTTTACTAGCTGTGTGACCAGGACACATTACCAATTCCCTAACTTGAGTTTTCCAATTTGAAAGAGAGAGGTATTAGGTTTGTACTTCATAGTGTTCTTGTAAGGCTTAAAGTAAGTAATATATACAAAATGCATTTGTCATCTAGTAGGCACAGGTAGAAGGTCATGAAACTGAGACCAAATGAGATATTGGCGGGGCTTGTGCAAATCTGGTGGCGCCATTGGTCAGTTCTCATTCTGCATCATGACATATCAATAGCATTTGATAGTTCCTCCTCATTAACAAATTTAATTCACTCTGGTTGCTGGTTAACAGAAAAAGCTATACACAATACTCATTCCTAACCCTAGCCCTAACCTGAACTCTATGTTGGGATATAAGTTTAATCATCATTAACAAATATTTATTCAGCCTTCACATATTCCAAAATTCTTCTAGGTACTGTCACAGAAAGATATTTGGGTGGGCCCTAATTACTTGTAAGTTCAAAGTTCTGATGTCCAGAAATTGTAAAACATGGTAAACAGAATAATTTAGGAAATGTCTTAATTAACTTTATTACTGTCTTGGGATATTTTATATAGCAATAATTTATCTGGTACTTTGCAATCATTCTTTCTGTAATTACATACTGAGGATATAGTATGAGTTTCCTGCTGTGCATTAAAAACTCCAGGAAACAGGGCGCCTGGGTGGCTCAGTGGGTTAGGCCTCTGCCTCCGGCTCAGGTCATGATCTCAGGGTCCTGGGATCGAGGCCCGCATCAGGCTCCCTGCTCGGCAAGGAGCCTGCTTCCTTCTCTCGCCTACTTGTGATCTCCCTCTCTCTCTGTCAAATAAATAAAATAAAAAAATCTTAAAAAAAAAAAAAAGAACTCCGGGAAACAAACGGAAGGAGAGCATATTATAAATTTGTGAAGAGTGACTTAAATGTGCAAAGAAACAGATTATGGAGGCAACAAGTTGGGTTGAGGTGTCCACACTAATTTGGCAGCAATGTAAGTTGTTCTGTAAAAAGCCTAGGAGAGGTGAGCAGGGACCATTTCATAATGAGTTCAACACTGTGCTAAAGAGATCTGATCTTTGAAAGACTTCATTTGTAGAATTGAGCTGTACTGGGGAAGACCTTATGGGAGACTCTGAAAAAATATCAATTTATTTAGCCAAACCTAAATGCAGTCTTACTCCCAGATGACTTTCTGGAAGTTTCATACATTAAAAAATGTAATTATTGTTGGATATGCATATGTGTCTGCCTTGATTATTTCATGATTTAATTAATATTCCAAATGGATAACTTTTGTGAGTAAACAGTGGCATTAGCTGGATGGGATATTGGAATGAGAGGAATAAACTAGGACTGACTCACACAAACAAGAACATATGATCAACCAGACTTGATCCAGTTGGGCTGATGGCCCAGGTGGAGAAATCAATGTTTCTGCTCTCTGGGAGCTCTTATCCTTTTTATTTTTTTTGGACGGGGGGGGGGAGCTCTTATCCTGAGTAAAGAAGAGTAGGTGTAATGTGATAAAACATTCTGTGATTGTGAACTCCATATATGGGAATGAAGGTGGGATGGACTTTGATTTCCTGTCCATCCATGTGGGTTAAAATGAGAGCTTAGAATGCTGAGAGCACTGAAAGCTCTTGTCCCACCTTGAAAAACTCTGTGTGACAGAGATCACTGGACAAAGAAATTGTACTGCCTGTTTCTCTTGGGAAGTCTGTAAACATGAAGCTGTTTCTGGTTCTCATTATTCTGCAGTTTGAAGTACCAACAGGTAACTTGTCCAAATGTACCATGAAATCCTAGGAGATATTACTGTTTGTAGGAGTGGAGGTCAGGGCCTTTGAAATTATTGATATCCTGCCAGTATCATCAAAAGGACCCAGTCTCCTTAAGCCTGTGTCTTAGAAGAAAGTATTTGGGGAGGTAAGAGGTAAGAAGATTTCAGGGCTGTACTCTCAGAAGTCCTCTCCAAAGGTAGGCATGAACCCTTCATCTAGAATTATCTTTATAATGTTGAACATAGTGTTCACTCAGGAACCCTACCATCTCTTTTCCATTCAGATTCATTTTCAGCCATTACCAGTAATGAGAAGAGCACAAGCTTTGGTATTATGTAGATGTGAGGTTAAAATATATCTTGATCACTGATTTATTGTATGAACTGAGCTAAATATTCCCTTTTAAAAAAAGATTTATTTATTTATTTTACAGAGAGAGTGGGGAGAGGGGTAGAAGGAGAGGGAGAGAATCCTCAAGCAGACTCCCCACTGAGTACAGAGCCCAATGTGGGGCTCAGTTCCAGGACCCTGAGATCACAACCTGAGCCAAAACCAAGAGTTGGATGCTCAACCAAATGAGCCACACAGACACCCCTAATTATTCCCTTTGAATTTAAGTTTTCTCATCTGTCAATTGAGTATAATGACCCAGTTTCATAATGATTGAATTTCATGTGAGGAAATGTCTTTGTTTTCCTTCTTTGTTCCATGAGCGTGTCCAAATTTGTGTACGGGGCACAAAAAGAATTTGAAACAGGTGATTTAGGACCTCAATGGAATACTCCAAATAGGTGACAGTTTGGATCTCTAGGGAGATGGATACACATGGAATTGAGTTTGATCCCTAGGTAATGCATTTATCTGAGATAAAAAGGAGGAGATTGAGAGAGAGAGAGAGAGAGAGAGAGAGAGAGACTGGAGCCAGGAGGATCATGGTCATGAAGACATAGGAACTGAATAAGGGAAGTTCTCAGGAGCATTTATCGCTGAGATCCATGAAGTCTCAGCCTTGGCAAAGGGAGATTTCTACTGTTCATATAAGTGAGTGTGAAACCCTATTTCTCTCTTAACTTAAAAAGTCCTGTCTGTGGTACTCTTTTAAAAGTTAACCTGGCTCTGAATAGTGCCATGGTTGCAAGTTTGTACTCAATGGGGACACTGAACTAGGGATGGAAGGCAGAGTCAGATTTGTCAGAGTCCAGGAGTGGGACAGAGCTCCAGTTGATAACCATGAATTGATCTTTCTTCTTTTTTGTCATGTAAGTTCTAATGTTCTCAGAGCCAACTGAGAATTGGCTAGGAGCATGGGGTTTTGATGTTCTTATTTTGGGATGATTTTCAAGGAGGAGGCTCTTAGTTTTCTCTTATAAGGTTCACTTTGGAAACACAAGAGGCCAAACTTGTGGGAACCACATACTACTTCTACTCTGCCTCAGAAACTAATCTGCATTCAATGTTGTTTCCTGTGCACAGATACAGCACGCCCCAGAAAATGCTTTAGTAATATAACAGGCTACTGCCGGAAGAAATGTGAAATGGGGGAAATATATGAAATTGCATGTCTAAATGGGAAATTATGTTGTGTTAATGAAGACAAAAACAAAAAACACAAGAAAGCCCCAGAGTCACCTCGCTCTTCACCACAGCCTGATGGGAAGATAGACTATGTCATTTTACCCACCATCACACTTCTCACGGTGCAACCATAAATCAAGCACTTGCTTCACTGGTCTCCACTCTTCCTAAATCAAAAGTGCCACCTCCTTTGACAGCCAGAAGCAAGAGATTATCTACTTCTTCTGTGAACTTGATTCTCCATGTAATAAAATTTTATGCTTTTCTCTGGATTTATTTATTAATGTATTCACTCATTTTTTAAAAAACACTTTAACCTTAAATGAATAATTATCATGTTCCGGGCATTATACTGATAAGATGGGTGATACAGAGATGAAATGAAAATGTTGGTAGAAGTGGAAGTTAGCTCCTCCATTTTCTATGCTGTTTCAAAGCATTTCAAGTACTACTCCTCTTTTAAATGAAGTTTCTTGGGTCTAAGCATATCTAAATGTCCCAACTTTGTGTGTGTAGGATAAATAAGAGTTTTGCTAACAACCAAGAATTCATTAAAAGAAGGCAAGGTTTTGGAACATTTTCATAACATTTATTGGCCAGTCTAATAGGCAGTGATGACAGCTAGCGATAATTCCAGTATAGGTTTCCCGTACTATACAAAAGTAGAGCCATCCTATGAGAACTTTCATAGGCCAGAATGGTGTAAAGTGAAGAAACAATTACCATGAACTCGTATAATGGAAAATTTTTTGAGTGTTCCAGACCCAAAAAATAACCTCTCTTAGGCTTTTCTGATACATTAGGACACATCTTGCTAAGGGATGCCCAGAGTAAGTTAAGATAAAGCACAGATGCTCACAGACATGGTCAAAGCTATGATGGTTTGGTGCTGGGATACTGAGTATAGCATCCTGGGGAAGGAGCTTGGTGAGGCCACTCTCGCTGTTCAGGGTACCTACGGCCTCTGTAGTGGTTTGCTGCAAAACAAACACTGAGTGCCATTTTTGCTGTTTGCCTTTTTTTGTGCAAAAGATGATATCTTCTTCAGATTTCTTGCAGTTAGTGAAAACAGGTACTAATGTAGGTCTTTTGTAAAAGCGAAGTGGTGTAACTGCAAACTTTAAAAAAGCAGGGGATATCTATACATCGTTTGAAGCTTATTTAATGTGTATGTTCCATTTCCTTTTCAATAGCATTTAGACCACTTGGTTGACACAAGTTTTAGACAATGTTACCCTTAGAATCTTTGAAAACTTTACATTTTCAGTTGTTTGTTAATAGTGTGAAATTAACAGGCTTTCAGTGCCAAGGTGAATGCAGTCTGAGGATCTAATGTGAAATGCAGTGACCATGGTTGAGAACACTGTATTGTATAATTAAAATGTGCTAGGACAGTAGAATTTAAATGTTCTCGCACATACACACACAAAACTAAAAAAAACCCAAAAACCACTAAGTAAATATGGGAGGCGATGGGTGTGTTAATTAACTAGATGGGGAAGGAGTCCTTTCATGACATACACATATATCAAAACACCATGATGTATCTTTTAAATATATTAAAATTTGTAAGTCAGTTATACCTCAATAAAGCCAAAAATAAATAAATATATTGTGAAATTTGAAGCCTTATAAATGAGGGAGACATATTTAAGAAGATCCTCATGAGCTAGATAAAATCTTAGTAAGTCATGATGCTCTCTAGATGAACAGAATAGAACATTTTGTGGTACCATCCATTGATGTTGCTTGGTTAAGGTATTGGTCATAAATAACTTTTGTGGAGCTACCATTTGCTCATCCGAGATAACTCAGTGGGCCTTATTCCTCCATGTGCAGCTCACCATGTTCATCTCATTTCACTGGGAGGATGGAGAGACAAATATTTAGATGGATATGGTAACATTTTAAGAGCCTATAAAGACCTTCCTTTTAGTAGTTGTGGCTTTTGAGAATCCTGGAGAAGTGTATAGGAAACAAGGACCAGACTAAATTGTAGAATTAGAAATTATTTTGTTGATGAATTCACCATGGAAACTAATGTATGACTATTTCAATCTGATTCTCAGAGGGGTTTTTCAAGAGGCCCACATAAGAAAGCCCTTTCTTTATTTTAACACTCCATAAGCTCTTCTTTTTCAGTCTTCCGTCAGTATGGGTCACCAGAGGCATTTTTAAGGAGTGTCCATTTTGTCAGTAGGATATGAAGATGGTTCTTTCCCATGTTTTTAATCTATATGTGTCCCCTAATCTATACGAGTCCCTTGATAAATTAGATACAAGAATCCATTTTGGCTTAGTTAGTATGAAATCAATCAATAAAGTGTTGCCTGAGTCAGGAGAGAGAGCTATCATGAAAGGAACAGACAAATTAAGCCTTGAATTCTGCTTTGAATGGGTAGACCTAATCTTTGCTTTGACTTTTCCCTGTTACCCTTTTTCTATCCCCTTTATACTCATTGAACAGTGCATTTGGTCTGTATTGTTAGGCACATGTGTTTTTGGTCCACCTTATTTTTATATACAAAGTTAAATTGAAATCCTATATTTTTATTATGTACCTTTCTGGTACAGGCAGTACTATTGGTACTTTATTCTTCTTGGATCTGTTTTAGGACATTCTCCAAAATCTTATTCACTGGACATTTTTAAATTGCCAGAATGTTCCAGATAGATTTTTCTACTAAGTCTCAGCAGTTGGGACCACCTACCTCTTTGGATAATGCTCATGAAAGGTGCTGGAGATATTATTCTTTTTTTTTAAGATTTTATTTATTTATTTGACACAGAGAGAGAGAGATCACAAGTAGGCAGAGAGGCAGGCAGAGAGAGAGAAGGAAGCAGGCTCTCTGCCGAGCAGAGAGCCCGATGCGGGCCTCGATCCCAGGACCCTGAGATCATGACCTGAGCCGAAGGCAGAGGCTTTAACCCACTGAGGCACCCAGGTGCCCAGATATTATTCATTTCATATCCACACTCACACCTTCTTAGAAAATTTGCTCAGCCTTTCTCAGGGAGCTTATTTCAATGGGCCCCAGCAAGAGAGTAGAAGGCCGGAAAACCTTATTATTTTGGCTATAAGTAATTGGACCAGGGTGGGTGACAGATGTGTACATAGAGCTTAAACTAATTTGGATATCCAAGTTGGGTCCTGGCAAACTGATGAGTAGGAAAAGATGGAGGGAAAGAGAGAAGGAGTGAGGGAAGGTGAGAAGGAGGGAGAGAGAAGGAGAGCAAGAGAGGGAGAGAGATTTCTAGGTACTGGTTTTAGTCCTTTAGGCCTCATGTAATTGCTAACATTTCTTTTTTTTTAAAAAAGATTTTATTTATTTATTTGACAGAGAGACACAGCAAGAGAGGGAACACAAGCAGGGGGAGTGGGAGAGGGAGAAGCAGGCTTCCTGCTAAGCAAGGAGCCTGATGCGGGGCTCGATTCCAGGACCCTGGGATCATGACCTGAGCAGGAGGCAGACGCTTAACAACTGAGCCACCCAGGCTCCCCAGTTACTAATATTTCTTATAATTAGGTCCTCCTTTTCTAAAATGGGCTTGAATTGGTGTGAGTTTCCTATGATCTCATATCTAAGACGTGAAAATTATATGTAGGGCAAGTTTTCAGGCACAGAGGTACAAAGAGGATTTGCTCATTAGTAAAAATTAATTAGTGAAGATAGGATAATGACAGTGACAGCAATTCAGGCCCACTTCAACAATTAGTTTTATAGATACCCAAGTACTTAAGAGAAGCCATGTTCAAAGCAACTTTATGATGATATTTTGTATTCACAGATAAGTTCTAAGTTAGCTTCAATTACTCAGTGACCCTTAGGAATATGTAGATACTCATTACCCCAGTTTGGTACTTTTCAAACTTTAAAAAAATGGCCAATAAATATTATTAGAAAACACAATCAAATGCGTGGAAAATAATTATAGGAGATAACATTTCAGATATTATCTTTAAACAACCCCTCCCAAATAGTGCATGTCAGATAAATATGAAAGGCCCCAATGTCATTAAATAGTATTTCCTGAGTCCAAGTTTTGGAATTCAGGAGCAGAGAAGCTCTTCCTTTAATGTGGCTGGAGCTGTATAGATTTTCAAGGACAGAAGCAGAGTAATTGGCCTAGACTTAGAGATACCACTAGAAATGGTACAGGTGTACAGTGAGGAGACACTGCACTACAACCTACAGTGCTTGTTTTTGAAGAAACAAGGGAGACACTGCTCTTGGTTTATAGTTCAAGGAAAAAATCGATATTTCTTAGGGCAATGTCTCAGCTTCAGAGCCATCTCAACACTGATCACACCACATCTCCAGGTATAAAGAAGACAATCTTTCTAGGAAAGACTTTCCTTCTAGGAATGGGTTTAAGAGAGGGAGAGAGTGAATTGGGGCATGCAATTACAGCAAGGTCAGTGGCCTGTAGGTGACTTGGGTGACTGTACTGAAGGAAGTAGGATCAGCACCATCTATCGTCAGTGAAATAAAGGAGGATTTATTATTTCAGCAGACTTACTGTATACACCGAAAGTAGGATCCTGCTGTCAGCTTGGTGTATTGTCAGGATCTCACTGAGCTTCTTCACTTATCAACTCTATGTGCCATAGTTTTTAAACTGTACCACTGGTTCAGTCCACGGCTCCCAGAATTCATCTAAGGGGTTTAAATCGGCAGCTGGTGTTGTGATAATGAGACAACACAAGGACACATACTATCATTCAGGAAATGACATTACTGTCATTCAGTTTCTCATGTCCCTGTGAGCTGAAACCATAAAGTCATCCTCTCTCCCACCACATCCAATGAATAACCAACTACTATAAATTATAGCTACTAAATAACCTCTCAAATCTATCCACTTTGCCATCTTTACTATCTTGACTTTGGTCCAAACCACCTCTCTCCTGCCCATTTTATCTATTCTCTCCCTATCTACTCCCAGGTTCAATGCATTTTATGTACTCAGTACAGAGCGATTAAAAAAGTGCAGACCTGACCACATCATTCCCTGCTTAAAATACTTAATGGCCTCCTATTCCTCTTCAGTTAAAGATTAAAATGGTCTATTAGCCTCCGCCTATGGTCTTTTCGTCTCTGCCCATGTCTCCAACATCATCCTTTGTCCTGTTCTCTGCCCACAAGCCCTGTTTCTTCATTTTTCTTTCTTTGCATGTGGATGTCCAGTTGTTCCAGCACCATTTGTTGAAGAAACTATCTTTACTCCATTGAACCGATTTCCCTCCTTTGTTAAAGATCGGTTGACTATATTTATGTAGGCCTGTTTCTGGGCTCTCTATTTCTGTTCCATTGATCTACTTGTCTATTTTTTCAACAATACCACACTGTCTTGAATATTGTAGCTCTATAGTAAATCTGTATGTCTGGTAATGTCAGTCCTCAGACTGTTCTCTAAATAACATATTTTTTTGTTTTATTTTTAATTTAATTTTATTTTTTCAGTGTTCCAGGATTCATTGTATATGTTTTAATAATAATATATACACACCACATTGGCACATTTTAAAAATTATTTATGCTTTAATATACACTGTATTCTACAGGGAGGTTAATTGAAGAATTCCAGGTTTTACAGTCTGCATCGATACAGGTGGATTCAGATATATGCGTTTGTTTTAAAAACCAGTTTATCATGATTCAACTTGCTTCAGGTCCCTTGCATGTTTCCAAACCCTCAAGTACTGTGTATTTTTGTGTTCAAATAGTGGATTTGAACTCAGCAATGATACCAGAGTGATTGTAAAGGTGAAGGAATAGTACTAGAGTTAGTTAATTCAGTTCTGTCACTTGTGTGATCAAATTTGTGTTTATCCAAACGGTGAAAGAGAATGCAAGTTGTAATATTTTTGTATGGTTAGTACAAATTTCAATTCATATATGAAATATTTTTCTGGATTTGAATTTTATCTTTAAAATTGAAATTTATTCTTCTTTTAGGTCTTATTTTAAAATTAAAAAGTAAATTAAGGAATTTACTACTAATTTTATATGATTATTACAGACAGATTTTGTTGTATGGCAATAAAAAGTGACCTGCTCTGGGTATCAGCTATGCCAGGGAACTCCCCCCTACCCTGTTCTAGTTCATCTTCCATGGATTACTGTCACTGGGGAGGGGAGAGGGAAAGAGTAAATCTCTCTTTATGTGACTGGCCAACACTGCACCATGCTCTTGCTCTGTGAGGAAATTGATGTCTTTTGTGGCAGGCGTTCAAATCCTGGCTTCTCCACATGGGGTACATGTGTGGTTCTTTGAGATGCTCTTCAGGTATCTCCTACTGCCTAGTTTCTCTTTTTCCTCAGTGTTGTTAAGATAGAATTGACAACGGGCACCTGGGTGGCTCAGTGGGTTAAAGCCTCTGCCTTCAGCTCAGGTCATGATGTCCTGGGATTGAGGCCCACGTCGGGCTCTCTGATCAGCAGGGAGCCCTCTCTCTCTGCCTGCCTCTCAGCCTACTTGTGATCTCTCTCTCTCTGTCAAAAAAAAAAAAAGAAGAATTGACAAGTAACATTGTTTAAGCTTGAGGTGTACAATGTGATTTGATACATGTACAATGTGATTTGATACAAAAGAATTACCACAATAAGGTTAGTTAACACCTCTATCACCTCGCATAATTATAATTATAATTTTTTGTGGTGAGAACATTTATGATTTACTCTCTTAGTAATTTTCAAGTATGTAACACAGTATTATCAACTATAGTCACCATGCTGCACATTACATTATATCCCCAGAGCTTATTCATTTTTTGAAAGATGTTATTTATTTTAGAAGGAGAGTGAAAGCAAGAGGGATCACAGAAGGAGAGGGAGAAGTAGACTCACTGCTGAGTGGAGAGCCTGATGTAGGGCTCGATTTCAGGACCCTGAGATCATGGCCTGAGCCTAAGGTAGACGCTTAATGACTGAGCCACCCAGGCACCCCGAGCTTATTCATCTTATAACTGAAAGTTTGTACCCAGCATCTCCCCATTCCCTCCAGCTCCTGGCAACTACCATTCTCCTCTCTGTAAGTGTGAGCATAACTATGAGTTTGGCCTTTTCAGTTTCTACATATAAATGAGATCATATGGAATTTGTCTTTTTCTGTGAATTATTTCACTTAGCTTATTTCCTTCAAGGCCTCTCTGTTTTGTTGCAAAAGGCAGGATTTCGTTATTTTTTAAGGCTGAATAATATTCCATTGTGTGTGTGTATGTATATTTATATCTGTATCACATTTTCTTTATTCATTCATCCACTGACATACTTAGGTTGTTTCCGTGTCTTGGCTATTGTAAATAATGCTTCAGTGAACATGGGAGTGCAGATGTCTTTTTAAGATAGTTTTATAATTTCCTTTGGATATATACCCAGAAATGGGATTGCTAGATCATATTGTAGTTCTTTTTAATTTTAATTTTATTTATTTTATTATTTTTATAATATATAGTATTTTATTAACCTGATTTTTTTGAGTACAGTTGACTCACAATGTTACATTAGTTTCAGATGTACAACTTAGAGTTTTAACAAGTCTATACATTTTACTATGTTTACCACAAGTGTAGCTACTATTTGTCCCTATTTTTAATTTTTTGAGCAACCTTCCATAATAGTAGCCTTCCACGGGCGCCTGGGTGGCTCAGTGGGTTAAAGCCTCTGCCTTCGGCTCAGGTCATGACCTCAGGGTCCTGGGATTGAGCCCTGCATTGGGCTCTCTGCTCAGCAGGGAGCCTGCTTCCTCCTCTCTCTCTCTGCCTGCTTCTGAGCCTACTTGTGATCTCTCTCTCTCTCTCTCTCTCTGTCAAATAAATAAATAAAATCTTAAAAAAAAATGTAGTAGCCTTCCACCCAGTTTTCCATGATGGCTGTGCCAATTTACCTCTCCACCAACAGTTACACAAGGGTTTCCTTTTCATCATATCCTTGCTAGTACTTGGTATCTCTAATCTTTTGGTTGGTAGTCATTCTAACAGGAGTGAAGTGATATCTCATTACAGTTTTGCTTTGTATTTCCCTGATAATTAGTGATGTTTAGCACCTTTTCTTGTACATGTTGGCCATTTGTATGCCTTTGGAAAAGTGTGCATTCATGTATTTTGCACATTTTAAAATTGGGTTGTTTGAATTTCTCTTATTGAGTTGTATAATTTCCTTATATATTTTGGATATTAAACAATTAGGGGATTATGGGCATCATAACAATATGAATATGATTCAAAAACTGTTGAGTGTATTTGACGTTATGGTCTTTAGATGGGGCATTGAATATCACTATTATCAGAGTTCAAGAAAAGACCACAAGTGCATCTGTCACGAGCAGATAAAAATGACAAAACCACTAACCATTAGGAATGCAATATACATTATTTATTAAGGAGACAAGTAAGCAGACACTTTCCCCACCTAACTATAGAAAAAAAATAACTGAAAGACATGTAGATTCAGAGAGTGATTATAGAAGATAAAACATGATGGAATGGAGTGGATACATCCCAGAAGACTACTGCCCACTGAGTATCAGTAATTATATACATTTTGATTTTAAGAATTTAAGAACTAGAGAACTGAATTCTTTTTTTTTAATTTTAATTTTTTTTAATTTTATTTTTATTCTTTGCCCAAGGGGTACAGGTCTGTGAATCATCAGGTTTACATCTTTCACAGCATTCACCAAAGCACAAACCCTCCCCCATGTCCATAACCCATCCACCCTATCCCTACCCTCCCACCCCCCAGTAACCCTCAGTTTGTTTTGTGAGATTAGGAGTCTCTTATGGTTTGTCTCCTTCCCCATCCCATCTTGTTTCATTATTTTTCCCTCCCTACCCCCCACGACCCCCCACCCTGCCCCTCAAGTTCCTCATATCAGAGAGATCATATGATAATTGTCTTTCTCTGATTGACTTATTTCGCTCAGCATAATACCCTCCAGTTCCATCCATGTCGTTGCGAATGGCAAGATTTCGTTTCTTTTGATAGCTGCATAATATTCCATTGTATATATATACCACATCTTCTTTATCCATTCATCTGTTGATGGACATCTAGGTTCTTTCCATAGTTTGGCTATTGTGGACATTGCTGTTATAAACTTTCGGGTANCCCCTGAGGAACACTACCTTTGTATCTTTAGGGTAAATACCCAGTAGTGCGATTGCTGGGTCGTAGGGTAGCTCCATTTTCTTTTCTTTCTTTTTTTTAAAGATTTTATTTATTTATTTTTGCACCAGCTTGCATTCCCACCAACAGTGTAGGAGGGTTCCCCTTTCTCCGCAACCTCGCCAACATCTGTCATTTCCTGACTTGTTGATTTTAGCCATTCTGACTGGTGTAAGGTGGTATCTCGCTGTGGTTTTAATTTGTATTTCTCTGATGCCGAGTGATGTTGAGCACTTTCTCATGTGTCTGTTGGCCATTTGGATGTCTTCTTTGGAGAAATGTCTGTTCATGTCTACTGCCCATTTCTTGACTGGGTTATTTGTTTTATGGGTGTTGAGTTTGAGAAGCTCTTTATAGATTTTGGATACTAGCCCTTTATCTGATATGTCATTTGCAAATATCTTCTCCCATTCTGTCAGTTGTCTTTTGGTTTTGTTGACTGTTTCCTTTGCTGTGCAAAAGCTTTTAATCTTGATGAAGTCCCAATAGTTCATTTTTGCCCTTGCTTCCCTTGCCTTTGGTGAGGTTCCTAGGAAGAAGTTGCTGCGGTTGAGGTCGAAGAGGTTGCTGCCTGTGTTCTCCTCGAGGATTTTGATGGATTCCTTTCTCACATTGAGGTCTTTTATCCATTTTGAGTCTATTTTTGTGTGTGGTGTCAGGAAATGATCCAGTTTCATTGTTCTGCATGTGGCTGACCAGTTTTCCCAACACCATTTGTTGAAGAGACTGTCTTTTTCCCACTGGACATTCTTTCCTGCTTTGTCGAAGATTAGTTGACCATAGAGTTGAGGGTCCATTTTTGGGTTCTCTATTCTGTTCCACTGGTCTATGTGTCTGTTTTTGTGCCAGTACCATACTGTCTTGATGATGACAGCTTTGTAATAGAGCTTGAAATCTGGAATTGTGATGCCGCCAACTTTGCTTTTTTTTTTTCAACATTCCTTTGGATATTCGGGGTCTTTTCTGGTTCCGTATAAATTTTAGANCATTGACTAGGTCGCTAGCTGTCATTACTGTCTCTTGTTCTTTTTTTTGTGTTGATTTTTTCTGCCTTGTCATTTTATGCAGATAAGAATAGATGGATGAGAGAACCAAATACTAAAGGGTAGCAATGACCCCAGAGAAATATACACTAACCTACTCAGAAGAGACCTGGAACTTCCAGAAAGTGGTCAATTTTCTGTTCCTAGAATTGCTGCTCTTCTTCTCTTCGATCTCCGGTAGAATTTGTAGGTGTTCAGAATAGTCTGATAGCTATCTGGGTGAATTCTTGGGATCTGATGATAATCGGTCTCCTATTCCTCCACCATCTTGCCCAGCAAGTGCTCTGCTTTTCGAGAATTGAATTCTTAAGTGGATTTATGGGTCCCAATGTAGTTCATAATATAGTTTGAGCCAGTCTGTAATAAAATGGGAAAAACTGGAATAAAGCAATGAGATTTTAAGAAATCTGAATGAACTTAGTTGAAAATCTGTCCTTTTCCCCTACTGTGTCATATGTACATATTTCTTGATGGTAAAATTTCACTTTTGGAATGATGGTGATATTTAATGATAAATTAGTAAGTGATGGTGATAGTTGGCAAGCTTTTGTAAATCAAGAAATATTTTTTAAAGTTTACTGATCTAAGAGAGCCAGGACTAGAAGAACATAACATATATCAATATAAATGAAAAGTAATTGTCAGTTTTAAGCCATACAAAATCTCATGGCAAGACAGAAGATTGTATCGAGAACAAATTGTATGAGAGACAAGTGTGTAAAAGTTTCTGTGTAGGATAGTCTTTGTTTGTTTTCCAGTTATGTTGTTTGACTTGGTTTATATATCATCAAAGTAATCTTACTATATATGTAACTATAACTAATTGAGAAAATTACATGGTCCCTATTTGTCTTCATTGTCTTCATATCATCAAGATTCTGTTTATGTACTTATCTAAGTAAAGTGAGAAGGTTCATAATAATGAACATAGTATATGCCAAAAACTTGGGGGACACTGCTAAAGCTGTGTATAGAAGGAAATTTATAGCTTTAAAATACTTATATTTGAAATGAAGAAGGGCTAAAAATAAGAGAGATAATATCACTTACCACCACCTAATGTTAGAAAAGGAAGAACATATTAAAACCAAAAAAATAGAAATAAGATATTATACACCTAAAACAGTGAATTTTATGGCATGTGAAGTTTTCTGAAAAACAAGTGGAAATAGGGGTGCATGGGTGGCTCAGTCAGTGAAGCAGCTGCCTTTGGCTCAGAGGCTTAGGTCATGATCCCAGGGTACTGGGGTCAAGTCCCACATTGGGCTCCCTGCTCAGTGGAGAGCCTGCTTCTCCCTCTCCCTCTGCATGCTGCCTACTTGTGTGCTCTCTATCTCTCTGTCAAATAAATAAGTAAAATCTTAAAAAAAAAAACAAATGGAAATAAAAGCATTAACGAAGATATTAAAGAATTGGAAACTAGACTAAAAGTAAACAAAGAAAATTTGTTTTTTTAAAGACTACTCAAAGTAGTCTTTAAAGTAAATAGACTTACCAAGAAAAAAAATAGAAGAGATATAAATAAACAATGTCAGAAATGAAAAAGGAGACATCACTACATACCTTATAGGCATTAAAAAAGAAAATGAAGGTATTACAAATTATTTTAGGCTGATACATTTAAAAACCTTAACAAAATGGGAAAACTACTAAAAGCAAAAATACGAGTTGACTAGAAAATTGCAATTGTCCTTTAACTTTTAAAGAAACCTAACCTATAATTTTTAAACTTCCTATAAGAAGTTGAATCTCAGTTGATTCTATCAAACATTCAATGAAGAAATAACATGAAAATCTCTTAGATAAATAGGGAAAAAAGAGAGTGTGATCAAATTGATTTTGTGTTTAATTTTTAAAATCAAAATAAACTTTTTTTAAAAGGACAGTTTTAGATGTATAGAAAAGTTACAAAGATAGCACAGAGAGTTTCTGTATATTCATCAACCGGTTTCCCTTATTGTTAACATCTTACATCCCATGGTACATTTGTCACAGCTAAGTACATTGCTATTAACTAAGCTCTACACTAGTCCAGCTTCATTAGTTTTTCCTTATGGTCCTTTTCCTATTCAGGAGCTCATCTGGGATATCACATTACCTTAAGTTGTCATGTCTCCTTAACTTCCTCTGGTCTTTGACAGTTTCTCAGAAATTTGTTTTTGATGAATTTGACAGGTTTGGGGAGTACTGGTCAGATATTTTGCAGAATGCCACTCTGGGTTTTTTTTTTTATTTTGTTTTTTTTTCTGATGATTTTCTCATTGTTAGACTGGGATTATGGATTTTAGGGAGGAAGACAGCAAAGGTGAAGTGCCATTCTTATTACATCATTTCACATGTTCATCCAATGAACATTATTTCTCCATAGAATCTGAAGGTTATCCATTGTAAAGTTACCTTTTTGCTCCTTTTTCATACTCTGCTATTAGAAGGCAAGTCACTAAGCACAGCCCACATTGAAGGGAGAGAGGCGAAGCTCCAGTTCCTTAAGGAGGGAGTATCAACATAAATTACTGGGAGTTCTTTTGTACAGAAAATCTGTCTTTTCTCACCAATTTATTTAGTTATTTATTCAAATCAGTATGGACTCATGGATATTTATTTCTACATTGTTTTATAATACAGTGCTATGTTACTGATTTTATTGCTCAAATTTTTCCAACTTTGGTCATTCAAAATTCATTCAGTGTGACTCTTGTGTCTCACTAACATGCCCAGCCTTCTGATTTTTAAAACACTTCCTTGATTTCTGGCACTACAAGATGCTCTGGGCTCATATATATTCTCTGCCCCAACCCTAGAAAAGGAGATAAGAAGTAATTAAGAGAACAAATGCCACAAATTTGTGTGGTGGATGTTACCTTGGTGAAATGACATAAGAAACAAAACTGGAAAATGAGTGTGAAATGTAGTTGGAAAGGAAATTTTTTTCATGTTAATCATATCCAGAAGCTGTATCTTTAAGAATTAGGTGGACTATATACTTAGATTATCATTATGTCATCTTGCATATCAAGATAGCAATAAACTCTCTTGCAGTACTGCAATTGAAACCAATTTTTAAGTCCTTTACATTTCCTCCAAACTCCAAAGAGCCCCAATCACCGAAAGGATCCATTACTAGTGGTAACATATAAAACATCAACAAAAAAGGAACAACTAAAAACTTCTGTCTTGGAGTTACATGTTTATTTCTGCCTATACCTTATATAGCATGCTTCAAAATAGGGGAATTCTATCTTTCCAGCTTACTGCCTTTACACAGAAGCCAAAGAAATTAGATTTCCTCATAGTTCATCTTTGGGAACCCTTTTCATCAACCAAACAAAGTGGATGTATATTCTCTTGAAATGTCCTGCTTGTTACAGTTTCTTTCCATTTGTTGATTTTTTCAAAAGATTTTTATTTATTTATTTATTTGACGGAGAGAGAGAGAGATCACAAGCAGGCAGAGAGAGAGAGGAGGAAGCAGGCTTCCCACCGAGCAGGGAGCCCAATGCGGGGCTCGATCCCAGGACCCTGAGATCATGACCTGAGCCAGAGGCAGAGGCTTTAATCCACTGAGCCCCCCAGGAACCTCTTCCATTTGTTGATTTTATTCTGTTCATGTAAATTGCCTTCTCACGAACACTCACTGGTTGAAATCCTACACATTTCAGAAGACACCACTATAATCATAAACTCACCGGTGATTTTCCCTGAATACTTGGTTTCACCTTTCCCTCTCCTGAATTCCATGACAACATTCCTAAGTTTCTTGTTCCAGTTTTCATGTTATAGATTTTTAGTGTGATTATATCCCCTTTCCAAGGGGGATGTTCTGACTTGCCCTTATCAGTTCATCACTTGGTGTATTGAGTGTTCAGTCTCTTAAAGAACAAGCGAGTCAGAAAGCAGACAATGAGCTTTATTAAATCTGCTGTAAGGTCATTCTGGGGGTCAAGGAATAAGAAGGGAAAAGATGTGGACCTCTTCACCTTATTTTATTGGAATAGGGTGAGAAATAAATGAAAAGAAAATTATACTTGATTTATGTAGAATTTGCCTTAGGTCTTGGATAATCTTCTATAGGAGTATCATCATCTTGAGGGAGAGTCATTGCATATGTCCTCAGCTTTGGAGGAGGTGGCTTTGTAATTTTTCTGCGTGCTTCCAATTCCACGATATTGAGGCAACAATATCTCCCATTTTCACATAGTACTTGGCGTATTTCACTTATTCTGCATATTTTCCTGCAATATCCTTGTATATATTCACCCCAGCATCTCTTAAGTTGTTCAGTTACTGTGCATATAAAGAACAATAGTCCAAGATCAGTTTTTTAGACTAAAAGGAAACTGGTAATGGGGAAGACAGATGATGTTTAGAGGGGTTAAGTGTATGGGAGATCCACAGGCATATACTAATAAGATCCTAAGAAGGATGCTCCAAGAAGGCAAACCTCAGTGTTTAGGTATAACTGATCACTCATATTTATTACCTCCTGGGTTTTGGGCTTCCATCCGACTTCTGGTGGATTCCTTCAAGAGCATCAGATCTTGTTTTGGGAAATAAGGGAACTGAATCTTTGATTTCAGGCTATGGAACTGTATACTCCATCTGGGAACCTCAACACATCTGTATCCATTCGAATGCTCCCAGGGCACTACCTCTTTACCACTGCCCCACTTCTAGTGCCCAGAGAATAACAGTTTGTTCCTATGTATTTATATCTGAGTCAGACTATGATCTTGGGTTCATACTCACTACCATGGTCAAGAATGACTGTCTTCTTGTTCAGTCAGTTATTTTTTCCCTCAGTAATCTTCCTTCCCTATTAATTCTCAGCATTGCACATTTTTGCCACTGCATATCTTCCTTTGGCTGCTATGTCATCACAATAATCTTGGACTTGTTTTACCTCTCTGTGAGTCCTCATTCTCCTTCCACCTCTAGAGGCAAGAATTTCTCCAATGTTCAGTCCCAGAACTTTGCTCACCTTGATGCATATTTTTTCCTTTGTGATCCTAAGTACTTTCAGTGATCTACAGAGTTAAGATGTTCAGATTTTGACTCTGGGCTTGTACAATCTCCTGAGACAGACCCTAGATGGACTCCACCAAGAGCATCAGGTCTTGTTTGCTGAGGCCAGCAAAGATGTTGCCCCTAACCCCAGATTCTAAAACTCCTTTGATTCTTAGGAGTTTGACAGGCCAGGGATAAACCATTACTAATTCCGTAAGAAGAGTCAAATATAAGATATCTGCTTTTGAAAGAGGAAGGAAAACTAATTTTTAAGTTCTTAGTATGTGCCAAGCATTATGCTAGATGTTTTACAAATGTTATTTAATGAAGCCTCCAGGATCCAAGTATCATCACCTCCACAAATGAGGAAACTGAGGCTCAGAGAGTCTTTACCATTTATCCAAGGTTGACAAACTAGTAGACATTGAAAGCATATTTCTCAAACCTGACTCCAAAGTTTGTGCTTCTTTCACTATTCACACTCTGTAAACTAAAATATATATTGGAGTGTAATAAAATATGGCTGGGTGTCAATAAAAACTATTTCCAAATAAATAAAGGCATTCCTAGATATTGGGCTCATTCTTTTCTATAATGAGAGCTTCCCAGAGGAAAATTATGGCCTCTTTTCAACTCTGTAAATACTTCTTTTTAAGAACAGTACCATGGTTTAAGGAAGAAAAAAAAAAGAACAGTACTGTGGTAGAAGGTGTCAGGAAGAGGAAATTTCTGGTGACATTGGGTAGACTTCAGGCATCCCAAGGGGCCCCATCTCCTACTACCATGAAATTCCCTTTGTTCTTGGAAAACTCTATCCCATTGTTGGCTTGAGTGAGCCCCTGGAAAGCTCTGGATTACCTTTGGACTTCTGGAACAGCAGAATTGCAATGATCAGGAGGAGTTTCATGGCCAGGCTTCCCAATAAGAGGTGGCAGACAAAGCTCTTTGTCCAGTGGGTTGCACACCATGCCACTTTCCTCTCAGAGACTTGGATTCTTATGCACCAAACTAGAGCAGATGGTACGATATGAAGTGTGTTCCTAAATGTCTGAACTGTGGACTTTGCACCATGTGGGCAGACACAGGAAATTTGAGGTTACCTACTTTACCCCCACATGGAATTCAGAGACACAACGTGTTCTGTCTCATCCCATGTGATGCCTTTTGTAGGCTGTAGACTACTGGTGAGAATAATCTGTGCTTTCTATACTTTGGCTGTCTGTCCTGCTAGACCAGGGTAGACATGTTTCACTTCTAAGTATGAATAAAGTAATATAAATAATGAAGGCTATTCTATTTATTGCATTCATCTAAGTCTAGGATCTCTGGGTGTTGTGTCTATCACTTCAGTCCATCCAAATGGTAGCTGCTTTTCATCCCCACATCTTACATAAGTTTAATTACTCACAGACAAGCAATATACAATGATAGAGGAATAATAGATAAAATACAATTTCATTTAGAATCATCAAGGAGGAGAAAAGACAGAGATAACATAGCATATAGCATCATCCTGATGGACAGCAAGGATTTCTTTCCTGCCAGGGTAGAGAATTCTTTAGTTTGTATTCTCTCAGTTCTGCTCTTTGGGAAGATGTCTCTTGTCCCTTGATCTCAGTGGCCATTTTTCTTGGAGGAGGTTTGGGGAGAATTCTTCTCGGGAATGTGCTATTTTTAGTAACACATTTCCTACTAGTGCAGGTTTAGAACACCATACAAATGATTTTGTTACCCAGACTTTGATTTCTATGGTGTTGTAACTCTTTTTGAAAGATAACACACTTCCCTTTGAATTACTTTCTGTCATTTTCATGTCTAAGACCAATCAACAAATAATTTTGAATCAGGAAATTCATTTTAGATCCCAACCAGGGCACTTATATCTACATAATAAGCTTTTGGAGATTATACCAACTCTATACCATCTCTAATTTCATCCCTTAACAACCTCTCACTCAGGCTCTGGCTGTAAGAAGTTCAATATAGTAGTATCTGGACAGTGTAGATGAACTAATTCAGAGTGATTACCATGAATTTATAGTGGTATCAATGTATATTTTTGTGTAATGCCACCAGCAACGCTTGCCTATCTAAATTTAGAAATGTACACAACAGATAATTGCATTAATGCAGGGTTGTGGTGTGCCCAAGGAATTAAAGGACTGAAAGAAGAAGAGCAAAGGGGTCCTAGTTACTGGCTAGAGAGCTATTGAAATAGATCCTGGACTCTCTTCTGGATATATAGAGAAATATATACAGTGCAGCTAATAAATTGATCTTTGAGTTTTGAAGATGAGTTTATTTTTTAAAAGATTTTTTTATTAGAGAGAGAGAGAGAGAGATTATGTGTGAGTGGGGGAAGGGGCAGACGGAGAGGGATAGAGAGAATCCTCAAGCATATACCTCACTGAACGTGGAACCCGACTCGGGGCTCAATCCCACTACCCTGAGATCATGACCTGAGCGGAAACCAGGAGTTGGTTGTTTAACTGACGGAGCCACCCAGGCACTTCTAAACAGTTTATTTATATTAACAAAATGTATTACCTGTGCAATGGACAGAACATTCTGTATCTAATATGCACTATGTTTTTCACCAATTCCTTGATTAGGAAATTTACATTCTTTTGTTCCACAGATAATATAAGACTGCATTTGGGTGGGAGGCGCCTGGGTGGTTCAGTGGGTTAAAGCCTCTGCCTTCAGCTCAGGTCATGATCTGAGGGTCCTGGGATTGAGCCCCACTTCGGGCTCCCTGCTCACCAGGGAGCCTGCTTCCTCCTCTTTCTTTGCCTGCCTCTCCTCCTCCTTGTGATCTCTCTCTCTATTCAAATAAATAAATAAAATCTTTAAAAAGAAAAAAGACTGCATCTTGGGGGAAAAAAAAGACTGCATCTTGGAAAAAGTGGTATCTCTCTACTCCCATTTCAGTAATGTGTGTGTGCTTAAATGTGTACATGTGTGTGTGTTGATGTCTTTTCTGTCCACTGGTGCCAGAGAGTCTACGAGTCTGATCTCCTAGATTGATTCCATGGAGAGTCTTTCTGTCCCCAGATCCTCCTAGGGCTAAACAATAGGTGTTCCCATGAGCAAGATGGGATGAATAAAGAACATGATGTTTCTTAGGAAAACATCCATTGGGACTTTTAAAAGTACAATTTGTTTTAATGTACTACTTATAAAAGAACATAAGTGTAATATATTTCTGGATAACTCACCCACCATGCTCTATTGAGTTGAAGAGTCAGGAGAGCAAATTATTTGATTATTTAAATGGGTCAACCAGGGTAATTGTGTTTGTTTGCAAGACTAAAAATTTTTTCTTTTTATGTCAATTAAAAATGTATTTGAAAAGTAGTTTTATTGTGTAACATGTGCATTATTAACAAGAATCAGGAAATAAAAAAGCAAAGAGAAGAAAGGAAGCAACCAGTACATTACTACTGTCTAAAGAAAACATCTGGAAACATGTATGCCATTTAAAATTTTTTCTTTAGTAGAATGAAAATAATTTTATTGTTTAAGCCAAATACCAGCTTATGGGATTTTCCTGATTAACAAGAAAGATGTAGTAAAACTGTCTCAAACTTACATCAATTGTATGGCTTTTGAGTCTAGAATCCTTCAGATCTCTGCTAGGTCCAGAGATGTGTACATTCTCAGGGATACACTGATCTTCAGAATTCTCTATCTTCATTTGCTAACTCTGACTTGCACCATATCCATCTTCCCTGATGCAAAACTCTTCCTTAACTACCCCCTCCCCCAAAACAAAACCACCCGTACTAAGCATTTTGGAATTGATCAGAATATATACAAGAGTTTGGGAAGAAGGGTTACTGAGAAGGTGATTACTTGGCAGTAACAGAATCAACTTTCAAAAGGACTGGAAGACATCATTGATTTTAAATTGAATTTCTTCATCACACTCATGATGAGTTTTCCTGGTTTCACCTACCTAAGATTCTTACTAGTTCACTGGCTTTTGAAGTATTTTTCCCTTTTCCATCTCTTCCACTCAAACTTCCTTTTCAAGATTGCCCATAAGCACTTTATATATTGTGGAATAGTTTTTAGTGTCTACCAGTAACATGAATATTTCCTTGGCATTAATTCCCAGAGGCTGCTTTGGGGGACTACTGGAAAAGGACATCCTTAAAACTATTAAGAGACAGAGTGGGACATTAGATAATGTTAATAATGTTAATAAAAGAGTCAATTCATCATGAAGACAAAACAGTTATAAAAATGTATGCATCAAACGTAAAGAAGCCCATAATATATGAAGCAAACATTGATGGAACTGAAGAGAGAAACAGACAGTTGTACAACAGTAGTTGAAAACTTTAATAGTCCACTTTCAATAATGGATAGCACATCAAGTTAGAAACTAATAAGGAAGTAGGAAATTTAACAATATAAACCAGTTAAACCTAGAAAACGTCTATAGAATACTCAGTAACAGCAGAATACACATTCTTCTGTAGTGTACATGGACCACACTTTGGGGTAGACCATATATTAGGCCACAAAACAAGCCACAAGAATTTTAAAAAGATTTAGATAATACAAAGTATCTTCTTCAACAACAAGGGAATGGAACAAGAAGTCAAAAACAAGGAAAACTAGAAAATCCCTGAATATGTAGACATTAAATCACAGTCTTAACCAATGGATCAAAAGAGAAATCACTAGGTAAATTAGAAAATACTTAGAGATGAATTAAAGTGAAGCACAACATGCCAAAAATCATGTGTAGTGACAGTGTGAAGAGGAAAATTGATATCAGTAAATGTCTACATTAAAAAAGAAGAAAGGTCTCGAAACCATAATCTATCCTTACACCTTAAGGAAATAGAAAAAGAAAAGTAAACCAAACTCAAACTTAGCAGAAGGAAGGAAACAATAAGTATGAGAGCAGAGGTAAGTAAAACAGAGAATAGAAAAACAACAGAGAATCAAGAAAGCCAAAACATTTTTCTTTGAGGAAAAATAACAAAACTTTAGCTAGGTTAACTAAGAAAGAAATAGAGAAGACTCAAATTATTAAAATAAGAAATGAAAGAGGGGATATTACCACAGCCTTACAGAAATAAAAATGGTTATGAGAGAACAATTGAGTAATTCTATGCCAGTAAATTGGATAATCTAGAAGAAATAGGCAAATTCCTACAAAAACTACTAAAACTAACTCAGAAAGAAAGAGAAAATCTGAATAGGTCTATAACAAGTAAGAAGATTGAATCTGTAATAAAAAAGACCTCCTAACAACAGTCAAAGACCAGATAGATTGCTAAACTGGTGAAGTCCCCTAAACATTTAAAGACTTTATGTATGTATATATGTATGTATGTATGTATTTAGAGAGAAAAAGAGCGAGCTTGAGTGGGAGTGGGGAGGGGGGAGGGAGAGAGAGAATCCCAAGCAGGTGCCATGCCTGGCATGGAGCTGACCTGGGGATCAATCCCAGGGCCCTGAGATCATGGCCTGAGCCAAAATCAAGACTCCAACGCTAAACTGAGTGAGCTACCCAGGCACCCTAAATTCCCCTAAACATTTGAAGAATTAATCATTCTTTCTCAGATTCTTCCAAAAAATTGAATAGGAGGGAACACTTCCAGCATTACCCTGATACTGAAACAAAACAGATACTACAAGAAAATTATAGACATCCCTCATGAATATAGCTGAAGAAATCATAGATAAAATAATAGCAAAATGAATCAATAGCATATTTGAAGGATTATACACCATGACCAAGTGGGATTTATCCCAGGAATGCAAGGAGGGTTCATTACATGAATACAGTCAATATAAAATGCCACATTCATATAATGAAGATAAATAACTTTACATGGTCATTACAATTGTTGCAGAGAAAGCATTTGACAAAATGCAGCACCATTTCACAATTTAAAAAAATCAATAAACTAAGAATAGAAGGAGCATCCTCAACATGATAAATCCCACAGCCAACCTAATACTCAAGGGTGAAAGACTGAGAACTTTTCTTCTAAGGCCAGGAACTAGACAAGAATGTGTGCTTTTACACTTCTATTCAAGTTCTAGCTAGAGCAGTTAGACAAGAAAGAGAAAGAGCACCTAAATTGTAAAGGAAGAAGTAAGACTATCTTTACTCACAGTGTACCTAATCTTATATATGGAAGATCCTAAATAATTCACAAAAACCCCATTAGAACTAATTAATGAATTCAGCGAAGTTGTAGGATACAAAACCTACCATAAAAACCAGTTGCATTTCTGTACACTATCAAAGAACAATCTTCAATGGATATGAAGAAATAATTCCATTTACTATAACATCAAAAAAGATAAAATACTGAACAATAAATTTAACCAAGTAGGTATAACACTTGTTACCTGAAAACTCCAAAACATTGAAAACTAAGTAAAAAGACCTTTTAAAAAAGATTTTATTTATTTATTTATTTGAGAGAGCACACAAGTGAGCACTTGGGAGCAGGGGGGAGGGGTAGAGGGAGAGAGAATTTCAAACAGACTCCATGCTGAGCATGGAGTGAAGTTGGGGCTGGATCCCACAACACTGAGATCATGACCTGAGCCGAAATCAAGATTTGGACACTACCGGTGTCAGTAGTACCCAAAATGAGCTGCAGATTTATGCAACCCCTATCAAAATCTCAATGGTACATTTTTTCAGAAATATAAAAACTCATCCTCACATTCATATGGGATTCAAGAATCTCAAATAGGGGAAAACAATCTTATAGAACAAAATTGGAAGACTCAGAATTCTCAGTTTCAAAAGTTACTGCAAATCTACAGTAATCAACACTGTGTGGTCATGGCATAAGGGTAGATAAATAGACCAATGGAATAGAATGAAGAGCCCAGAAATAAACTCTCAAATATGGTCCATTGATTTTTGACAAGGTTGTCAAGACCATTTGATGGGAAAGATTAGTCTCTTAAACAAATGGTGCTGGAAAAACTGGATATCCACAGGTAAAAGAATGAAATTGGACCCCTATGTTGCATCATTTACAATTATTAACTTAAAATTCACCAAAAATCTAATTTAAGATGTAAATCTATAAATCTCTTAGAAGAAAACAGGGAGAAATCTTTATGACCTTGGCAATGGATTTGGCAATGGTTTCTTAAATATGACACCAAAAATGCAGACTATGAATTAAAAAATAGATAAATCTGACTTCACCAAACTTAAAAAAATTTTGTTCATTAAAGAACACTGTCAAGAAAATGAAAGGGACACCTCGGTGGCTCAGTTGGTTAAGGGTCTGACTCAGTTTTGGCTCAGGTCATGATCTCACAGTCCAGAGATGGAGCCCTGTGTCTGACTCCCTGCTCAGTGGGGAATCTGCTTCCCCTTTCTCTCTCTCTCTGCCCCTCCCCCATCTGTGCATTTTCTCTCTCTCAAGTAAATAAATCTTTAATAAAGTGAAAGTACACCAATAGACTGGGAAACATGTTTGCCAACTATATATCTGATAAGAGTTTAATATGAGGAATATATAAAGAACTACAACTCAAAGACAAAAAAAAATCCCATTTAAAAATGGGCAAATGAACTCTNTGTTGGTGGGAATGCAAACTGGTGCAGCCACTCTGGAAAACAGTATGGAGATTCCTCAAAAAGTTGAAAATGGAGCTACCCTACGACCCAGCAATCGCACTACTGGGTATTTACCCTAAAGATACAAAGGTAGTGATCCTCAGGGGCACGTGCACCCGAATGTTTATAGCAGCAATGTCCACAATAGCCAAACTATGGAAAGAACCTAGATGTCCATCAACAGATGAATGGATAAAGAAGATGTGGTGTATATATACATAATGGAATACTATGCAGCTCTCAAAAGAAACGAAATCTTGCCATTTGCAACGACGTGGATGGAACTGGAGGGTATTATGCTGAGTGAAATAAGTCAATCAGAGAAATACAATTATCATATGATTTCTCTGATATGAGGAACTTGAGAGTCAGGGTGGGGGGTCGTGGGAGGTAGGGAGGGAAAAATAATGAAACAAGATGGGATGGGGAAGGAGACAAACCATAAGAGACTCCTAATCTCACAAAACAAACTGAGGGTTACTGGGGGGTAGGAGGGTAGGGATAGGGTGAATGAGTTATGGACATGGGGGAGGGTTTGTGCTTTGGTGAATGCTGTGAAAGATGTAAAACCTGATGATTCACAGACCTGTACCCCTGGGGCAAAGAATAATAAAAAAAAAGAAAAGAATTACTAACCTTTAAAAAAAATAAAAATAAAAATGTGCAAATGATTTGAAAAGAAGTTTCTCCAAAGAAGATACATAAATGACCAATAAGCACATGAAAACATGCTTAATATCTGTAGTCATTAGGGAAATACAAATCAAGACCAAGATGAGATACCACTTCACACCTACTAATATAGTTAAAAAAATTTTTTTAAGTAGACTAACATAACATTTTTAAAAAAAAGATTTATTTATTTGACATAGAGAGAGAGCACCAGAGAACACAACCGGGGGAAACAGCAGAGGGAGTGCAGGAGAAGCAGGCTCCCCACTGATCAGGGGACCGGACGTGGGGCTCTATCCCAGGACCCTGGGACTATGACCTGAGCCAAAGGCAGATGCTCAACCAACTGAGCCACCCAGGAGCCCCAGTTAAAATTTTTTTAAAAAAGGAAAATAACAAATGTTGGTGAGGATGTGGAGAAATTGAAATGTTCTCGCAGTGTTGACTGGCATGTAAAATTGTACAGTCACTGTGGAAGACAGTTTGGTGCTTCATCAAAAAGTTAAACACAGGGGCGCCTGGGAGGCACAGTCGGTTAACTGTCTGCCTTGGGCTCAGGTCATGATCTCAGGGTCCTGGGATTGAATCCTATATTGGGCTCCCTGCTCAGCAGGGGGCCTGCTTCTCCCTCTCCTTCTGCTCCCCCTGCTTGTGCTCTCTCTGTCAAATAAATAAAATCTTTAAAAAATTGTTAGAATGGAAATTTTATGTTATATATATTTTGCCACAATAGAAAGAAGAAAGGATATATGTATTTTTTTTACCAGATGTACCTTGTCTTTGAGAAAATTATTTCTTTTAATTCTCTTTTAACATATTTAACATCCTTTATTTTATTTATTCCATTATTATTTAAGTGTGTATGTGCGTGTGTGTGTGTTCACCTGTGTGTCCTTTAACTGAGAATTTTGGGTAACTCTGAGGTACATGACTTCCACTAAGTCAGAAATCTCCAGTAGGGGGAGATGTATACTTACATTATCCTTCGACCATGGATGCCACTTTTTCAAAAAATTTCAATTCTGTGAAGAACTGATAGACATACCAAAAAACCAAAGGTCAGTTGGTTTGAATGAGGACTATCTCCATTATTCAGGTGACACAGTAGTTTTTCATAGGAATATGTTTTACACCAAAAGAAAATGGTATGGAAGAAATCTTTATTGATGACAAACGTAAATTTTAAGAAAAGTTACCTCCGAGGTCCCAAGGATCACTTTTATTCACCGTTGCCACCAGTCTTTATATGGTGTAAGCCCTAGTCCAGGAATTGGTTTTATTATTTGTAGTCTTCCTGTGGACTGAATTTCCTATTTTGTAGGTGAACTTGTGGAGTCACCTGTAATCTGTTGAATCTGAGTAGTCAAGAGAAGTATATCAGTCTTAGCATTATCTAAGTTTTATTTTTGAAGTTCTGTGGTAAGTTGATAATGATAAATATAACCATAAGTATGGGTTGTAAGGTTTCCCGGTAGCCCTCCCAGTAACGGCGGATTAAGCGAGACACCAGACAAACAGGCACGAGGGGAGATTTAATAGAGGTGCCCTCGGGTGAGGTTCCGAGACTCCGAGAGAAGGGAGTTGGGGAAGTCCCGCCCAGAGAGGATGTGCACGGGTTTTTATGGGGTTTGGGCGGAATGGGGGAACATGACCATAATTGGTAGGGGATTGGGTGGAGTTTAGCCTTCAGTTTCCCGCCTAAGTTCTGGCTTTGGCGGTCTTTTGAGATGCAGAAGCTGATGAGGGCGGGAGGTCTCCCCAAGAAGCTCCCGGGGTGGGGCGGGAAGATGGCGGGTCGGCTGCCATCTTATGGCTTCCTTAGTTCCCTGGACCCATCAGCCCAACATTCCGATCCTTTTGTTGTAATAGGGTGACGACTCAGATCTGGCTACTTCCTGCTGACAGGGGGGCATCGTAGGGGTCCTCGGATGTGGGCAGGCGGGAGTAGGGGTGTAGGAGGAGCTGGTGGGCAGTCACTCGTGATATTTTGCGGATTCTCTGTTTTGTAGTAGCAGCATTCCTCATTGAGGAACATATAGGTCCCGCCTTTGTCCGCGGTGAGGAGGTCCAGGGCGCGTTGAATCTGCAAGCCACCTGGGCCACTGAGGTGATGATCTGCTGCTGTAGGGATGCCAGAGACTCTGCCGATGCCTCAAGGGCTGTCTGGAGCTGCTGAGACAGGTATGGCGGGGGTGGAGGAGCCTCACTGGATGGAAAGAAAGGCAGGTATGGTGAAGTTAATGGGGGCCTGGCATCCTCTTGGCTGACAATCCGTGGTGATGAGGAGGAGGAGGCTGGACTGAGTGACAGCACCGCTGGTCCAGGTCTCAGTAAGGTAGAACTGCCATCCAAACCCTGGATCACTGGAGGAACAGGTAGGGGGAGGAATTGAGAGTAGTAGTAGGAGGAGAGGCAGTGTGGGATATCTGCAGTTTAGTGGGCTCCAGGGCCTGTGAGGTCCAGACATCCTGTGGTAGGGCTCGCTTTAGTTTGGAGATGTGTACCCACGGGTGGTGTCCCAGGAGCTTGGTGGCCGTGGGCGTTGTGAAGACAACTGTATGGGGTCCAGTCCACCTGGGCTGCAGGGATTTTGGATGTAATTCCCGTAGGAGGACCTGGTCCCCTGGACTTAGGGCCTGGGGGGTGTCTCTGTCAGGGCTCCTGGGGGCAGGGATTGCTGCGTCGGTGTGTGCCCATAAGCGAGCCCGTCGGAGAGTTAAATAAGGCAGGTAGGATAAGAGAGGCGGAGGAGAAGTGGGGAGGTTGTGGTTAAGTAGGAAGGGCCTCCCATACGGGAGTTTGAAGGGGCTTAGTCCCGACGGTCCTCCAGGGGAAGCTCTTAATCTGGTGAGTGCCAAGGAAAGGAGGGTTGGCCAAGACAGGCGGGTTTTGAGGGTGAGTTTGGTAAGCTGTTCTTTGAGAAGGCCGTTGGCCCTTTCAACCTTACCCAAGGATTGGGGATGGTAAGGGATGTGGAGTCTCCAGGTTATATTGAGGCTTTTGGAGACCTGTTGTGTGATGCCGGAGATGAAGGCTGGCCCGTTGTCTGACTGCAAGGTCCGAGGGAGGCCGAATCTCCGGATGATGTGCTCAATGAGTGTAGCAGCCACCACGTCCGCTGTTTCCCTGGTAGTGGGATAAGCCTCGATCCAACCTGTAAAGGTGTCCACTAGAGTTAGTAAATACCAGAAGGTCTTGTGTTGGGGCATATGGGTAAAGTCAAGCTGCCAGTCTTGGCCTGGCTGATGGCCGTGGAGTTGGTGGTTAGGCCCTGGCCTGCGGATCCCGCCTTGAACATTAACCGCAGAACAAGTTTTACAGGCTTGATGCACATTTTCAGTAGTCCTGTGGAGAAGGGGGTGGTGAAAGAGGGGTGTAGGAATTGATGTAAGGCCTTAGGACCAATATGGAAAGACTGATGAATTTCTGTGTTCAGGGCGGAATGGAGTTGTTGGGGAGAGCAATCTTTTCCTCAGTGTAAATCCATAGTCCATCCTGACCACACCTGAAATTCCTTTCCAAAGTTTTCTCTCCACAAACCTTCTACGACTTTCCTTTGCATTCTGATTTTGTCCCAAGCCATTTTTTTCAAACAACCAGTCTCATTTAGGACAAAATTATCTTCTTCTTCCTTTAACAAAAATGCATTCCCATTCCTTATATCTTTCTTATGTATCTCCTCTTCCACATACAGAGTTTTTTCTTCTTATTTCCATCATTCTCAGTTACAGTTAGCAGAATTTTGCACTCTTAGAAACCCCAGTCTCCTCAGACTAAGGAGTAGCCAACTGTGAACTGCTGTTACCCCAGAATTTTTAGATGGCAACTTTGTGTACCAGTTAAGCACAAAACATGTTTATAGAATTTTTAAAAATCCTATTTGGACAAGACTTAGATGCCCAATAAATTTAATTTTACTTATCATCCAAGCAAAACTTTAAAGTTTCAGGTTACCAATGACTTTAAAAGCTCTCTTAACAATTACCCATGAAAACTTCAAAGACAGGCAATTAACTATTAAGTTTAGTTGTCTTTTTGTTACCAAATTACAACAGAGATAATAGGAGTCTATTTGACCTTCAGCAAACCTCCATAGAAAAGTGCTCACAACTGGACCGACAGGTGGATCCAGCCAGTTGTCCCCGGTCTCCTATCATGGGTCCAGCAGGGCAGAGGTGAGCCGGGGCTGTCCGGGAGAACTCAGCCCTGGGTCCGCTGAAACCAGCGGGGCGCGCCTAAACCCAGGCTAGGAACTCCGTTGCCCTCTGAGGCTCATCTCCAGTCCCACACCGGTGGCACAATGGGCCAGCGAGGTTGGGTTTCCTGGTCAGGGAATCAAATGCTGCGGAAGTTCAGAGGCGACCAAGAAACTCAAGCGGCACCCCGGAGAGCTGGGAGAATAACGGCGGATTAAGCGAGACACCAGACAAACAGGCACGAGGGGAGATTTAATAGAGCTGCCCTCGGGCGAGGTTCCGAGACTCCGAGAGAAGGGAGTCCGGGAAGTCGCGCCCGGAGAGGATGTGCACGGGTTTTTATGGGGTTTGGGTGGAACGGGGAACATGACCATAATTGGTAGGAGATTGGGTGGAGTTTAGCCTTCAGTTTCCCGCCTAAGTTCTGGTTTTGGGGGTCTCTTGAGATGCGGAAGCTGATGAGGGCGGGAGGTCCCCGAGAAGCTCCCGGGGTGGGGTGGGAAGATGGCGGGTCGGCCACCATCTTATGGCTTCCTCAGTTCCCCGGACCTGTTGGCCCAACATGGGTCTTAAATTTGAGGACAAATAACTAAAAAAAATGTATAAATAAATAAACCAAAATATTTAATACTCTTATCAGCAGGAGAAAAGGTGATCTATCCAGTGGAAACTAAGATATGAGAAATATATAGGACATAGCCAGAGGGCAGGAAAAAATCGTAATATACAAGTAGTTATTATACATTCGCCTGGTTTAAACCCACTAATCAAATGGCATAGATTCATTGTTGGATTAAAAAAAGATTCCAGGAATATTAGACTATAAGACACATGTAGAGTGGATTTCTATAGTGGAAATATAGTACAATAGATATATTGAATAATGCATCTGATGAAAACAACTCCAAAAGTTGGATAATTAAAAGAAGGAATAATTACTACATCACCTAGCTGTCAAAAACAAGGAATTTGCAAAGGAAAAAATTAAGGAAGAATGGAAACTCTGGATGGTAAATGAACACCAGTTTGATGGGATGTATAAAGTCAAGATCCAGTCTTACGTGAAGCATATAACATACATCTTCTTATAAACCTGGTATCAGGTTTTATGTTTAAGTACTTGAGGCATTTCAAGTTAATTTTTGTGAGTGGTGCAAGGTAGGGATCCAATTTTATTTTTCCCCATGTGTTTATTCAGTTTTCCCAAAACCATGTTGAAGAAATTATCTTTTCCTGATTGTATATTCTTGACTCCCTTGTCAAATGTTAGTTGATTGTATATGTGGGCCTGGGCTGTCTATTCTGTTCCAGGGTACAAGTCCATGACTACATGATATCTTTCCATTTGTTTGTGTCTTCTATTTGTTTTAACAAGGTCTTATAGTTTTCATTGTATAGATCTTTCACTCTCTTGGCTAAATTTATTACTAGGTATTTTATTATTATTATTATTGTTATTTTAAAGATTTTATTTATTTATTTGACAGAGAGAGACACAGTGAGAGAGGGAACACAAGCTGGGGGCAGTGGGAGAGGGAGAAGCACGATTCCTGCTGAGCAGGGAGCCCGATGTGGGGCTCAATCCCAGGACCCTGGGATCATGACCTGAACCAAAGGTGGAAGCTTAACGAAGAGCCACCCAGGTGCCCCATTAGGTATTTTATTATTTTAATGCTATTGTGAATGGGATAGTTTTATTTCTTTTCAGACAATTTGTTGTTGTGTGTAGAAACACAACTGATTTCTCTGCTGATTTTTATATCCTGAAACTTTACTGGATTATTTTATTAATTTTAACAGTTTTTTTTTGTTCTTGTTTTTGAGTCTGGGTTTTTTGTATATGAGATCATATCCTCTGTAAATAATGACAGTTTTAGTTCTTCCTTTCTGATTTGGATGCCTTTTATTTCTTTGTCTTGCCTAATTGCTATAGCTAGGACTTCCAGTAAGTACTATGTTGAAAAAGAGGCTGAGAGTGGGCATCCGTTATCTTGTTCCTGATCTTAGAGGAAAAACTTTCAGTTTTTCACTATTTAGTATGATGTTAGCTGTGGGTTTGTTGTATGTGGCTTTTTAAAATTTTTTATTATATTTTATTTTATTTTATTTTATTTTATTTTATTCAGTGGTCCAAGATTCATTGTTTATGCACCACACCCAGTGCTCCATGCAATACATGCCCTCCTTAATACCCACCACCAGGCTCACCTATCCCCCACCTCCCCTCCATAACCCTCAGTTTGTATCTCAGAGTCCACAGTCTTTCATGATTCATCTCCCCTTCTGATTTACCCCAATTCACTTTTCCTTTCCTTCCCTTAGAGTCCTCCATTTTATTCCTTATGTTCCACAAGTAATTGAAACCATATGATATTTGACTTTCTCTGCTTGACTTATTTCCAGCATAATCTCCTCCAGACCCATCCATGTTGATTCAAAAGTTGGGTATTCATCCTTTCTGATGGCTGAGTAATATTCCATTGTATATATGGGCAACATGTCTTTATCCATTCATCTGTTGAAAGGCATCTCAGCTCTTTCCACAGTTTGGCAATTGTGGACATTGCTGCTATGAACATTGGGGTACATATGGCCCTTCTTTTCACTGCATCTGTATCTTTGGAGTAAATACCCAGTAGTGCAATTGTGGGGTCATAGGACAGCTCTATTTTTAATTTTTTGAGGAATCTCCACACTGTTTTCCAAAGAGCTACACCAACTTGCATTCCCACCAACAGTGAAAGAGGGTTCCCCTTTCTCCACATCCTCTCCAACACTTGTTTCCTGTCTTGTTGATTTTGGCCATTCTGACTGGTGTAAGATGGTATCTCAATGTGGTTTTGATTTGAGTTTCCCTGATGGCTAGTGATGATGAACATTTTTTCATATGTCTATTGACCATTTGTATGTCTTCTTTGGAGAAATGTCTGTTCATGTCTTCTGCCCATTTTTTGACATGATTATCTGGTTTTTGGGCATTTAACTTGAGAAGTTCTTTATAGATCTTGGATATCAGTGTGGCTTTTTTTTTTGAGATTTATTTATTTGTTTGAGAGAGAGAAAGAGGAGGGAGAGAGAGAGGGAGAGAGACTTCCTGCTGAGCACAGAGCATGACATGGGGCTCAATCCCAGGACCCTGAAATTGTGACCTAAGCCGAAATCAACAGTCAGCTGCTTAATGAACTGAGCCACCCAGGTGCCCCATATGTGGCTTTTATTATGTTGAGGCATGTTTGTTCTATACTCAGCTTGTTGAAGGTTTTACTTATGAAAGTATATTGTATTATGTCCAGTGCTTTATCTGTATCTATTTAGATGATCATATGATTTTTATCTCTCATTCTGTTAATGTGCAGTATCACATTTATTAATTTGCTTATGTTGAACTATACTTGCATTCCAGGGATAAATCATTCTTGGGCATGGTGGGTAATCATTTTAATATGCTGTTGAGTTTGTTTTGCCAGTACTTTGTTGAGTACTTTTGCATGTATATTCACCAGCATATTGGTCTAGTTTTCTTTTCTTGTAATGTCCTTATCTGGCTTTGGTATCAGGGCAATTCTGGCCTTGTAGAATGAGTTTGGAAGCGTTCCCTTCAGTTTTGGGGGAGGATTGGCATTAATTCTTCTTTAAATGTTTGATAGAATTTGTTACTGTAGCTCTCTGGTCCCGGGTTTTTCTCTGTTGGGAGATTTTTGTTTCCTGATTCAAGCTCTTAGTCATTATTGATGTGTTCAGATTTTTAATATCTTCATGATTTAAAAAAGGTGCTTGATATGATCTTAAATTTGCTAAGATTTGTCCTGTGTCCTATTACGTGGTCTATCTTGGCTGCTGTTCTCTGTGCTCTTGAGAAGAATGTTCATTCAGCTTCTGTTGGATGGAATGTTCTGTAAATGTCGGTTTGGTCCATTTGGCCTAATGCATGGTTCAAGTCCAGTGTTTTCTTGTTGATTTTCTGTCTGGATGATCTATCCATTGCTGTAAGCAGGTATCGAAGTCCCCTGCTATTACCACATTGGTGTCTGTTTCTCCCTTTGGATCTGTTAGTATTTGCTTAATAAAGTTAGGTGCTCTGATTAATAAAGTTAGGTACATATATATTTATGACTCTCACATCTTCCTGATGAATTGATCCCTTTACCATTATACATTGACCTTCTTTGTCTCTTATTACCATTTTTGGCTTAAAGTATGTTTTGTCTGATATGATTATAGCTACTCCTATTGTCTTTTGGTTTCACTTGCATGGAAGAATATATTCCTTCACTTTGAACCTATGTGTGTTAAAGCTGAAGTGAGCCTCTTGTAGGCAGCATATACTTGGGTCTTATTTATCCATCCAGCCAGTCTGTGCCTTTTGATTGTTGAATTAAATCATTTATGTTTAGAGTTATTATTGATATATAAGGATTTACTAATGCCATCTTTTTATTTGCATTCTGATGTTTTATATTTCCGTTTTTCTTTTTCCCTCTGTTTCTACCCTCGTTTGTAAATTGGTGATATTCCATGGTGGTATGCTTTGTTTTCCTTTTCTTTATCTTTCATGAATCTACTCTAGTTCTCTGTTTTGTGATTACCATGAGGCTTACGTAAAATATCTCAAAGATAAAACAGTCCATTTTGTTTTCTATTTTTTCCAGTTGCATTATTTTATTTAAATTCAGTTAGCCATCATATGGCACATCGTTAGTTTTTCATGCAGTGTTCAGTGATTCATTAGTTGCGTTTAATACCCATTCCGTTTTCCCTCCCTTCCCCTATGATCCTCTGTGCTATTTCTTATATTCAACATATGAGCGAAAGCATATGATATCTTTCTTTGCTTGACTTCTTTCACTTAGCATAATACCCTCCAGTTCCATCCATGTCAGTGTGAATGGTAGGTATTCATCCTTTCTGATGGCTGAGTAATATTCCATTGTATATATGAACCACATTTTTATCCATTCATCTGTTGAAGGACATCTCAGCTCCTTCCACAGTTTGGCTATTGTGGACATTGCTGCTATGAACATTGGGGTGCAGGTGCCCCTTCTTTTCACTACATCTGTATCTTTGGTGTAAAACCCAGTAGTGCAATTGCTGTGTCATAGGTAGCTATATTTTTAACTTCTTGAGGAACCTCCACGCTGTTTTCCAAAGTGGCTTTACCAGCTTGCGCTCCTACTAACAGTGTAAGAGGGTTCCCCTTTCTACACATTCTTGCCAACATTTGTTGTTTCCTGTCTTGTTAATTTTTGCCATTCTGACTGGTATAAGGTGGTATCTCACTGTGGTTTTGATTTGCATTTTCCTGATAACAAGTGACGTGGAGAATTTTTTCATGCGTCTGTTGGCTGTTTGCATGTCTTCTTCAGAGAAATGTTTGTTCATGTCTTCTGCCCATTTCTTGACTGGATTATTTGTTTTTTGGGTGTTGAGTTTGATAAGTTCTTTATAGATCTTGGATACCAGCCCTTTATCTGTTATGTCATTTGCAGATATCTTCTCCCATTCCACAGGTTGCCTTTTGGTTTTGTTGACTGTCTCCTTTGCTGTGCAGAAGCTTTTTATCTTGATGAAATCCTAATAGTTCACTTTTGCTTTTGTTTCCCTTGCCTTTAGAGATGTGTTTTGCAAGAAGTTGCTGTGGCTGAAGTTGAAGAGGTTACTGCCTGTGTTCTCCTCTAGGATTTTGATGGTTTCCTGTCTCACATTTAGGTCTTTCGCCCATTTTGAATTTATCTTTGTGTATGGTATAAGAGAATGGTCCAGTTTCATTCTTCTGCATGTGGCTGTCCAATTTTCCCAGTACTACTTATTGAAGACACTGTCTTTTTTCCACTGGATATTCTTTCCTTCTTTGTTGAAGATTAGTTGACCATAGAGTTTAGGGTCCATTTCTGGGTTCTCTATTCTGTTCATTGATCTATTTGTCTGTTTTTGTGCCAGTACCATGCTGTCTTGATTACAGCTTTGTAATATAGCTTGAAGTAGTTGGGTCTTTTTAAAAAGAGCTTTTTGTTTTGAAATAATTATGGATTCACAAGAAGTTGCAGAGATAGTACAGAAAAGTCCTACGTGTCCTTTACCCAGTTTTCCTAATGATTACATTTTTAAAATAGGTAACTGACAACAGTATAAAGTGTTTGCAGAGTTCTGTGTCATTTTGTCTTATGTTTTCATTTGGTAAGTACCACTACCATCAGTATACAGAACTATACCATCACCACAAAGATCTCCTAGTGCTACCCCTTTATAGTCACACTTACTTTCTCTCCTCCCTCCCTAACCCCTAGCAACTGTTAATCTGGTAATAGGTGATGTTGGCCCTGGAGATGACATCAAGTAAAGAGACAGACATGTGACTCATGTAAGTCAAATACAAAAAATCTAAAGTATATTCTTTGCAGGCATTTTATGTAATGGGCATCATAAAATATGTGACTTTTTGAGACTGGCTTTTTTCTTTCTTTTTTTTTTTTTTTTTTGCTCAGCACAGTGTCCTTGAGATTCATCCAAGTTGTTGCATGTATCAGTAGTTTGTACCTTTTTATTGCTAAGTGCTAAGTAGTAGTCGTGGTATGGATGTGTATTGTTTAAACATTCACTTATTATAGATATGTTGGTTATTTCCAGTCGTTGGCTATGACACATAAAACTGCCATGAACAATCATGGGCAGGTTTTCCTG
The DNA here is from genome assembly GCA_002007465.1 of Ailurus styani. Classification (NCBI taxonomy): domain Eukaryota; kingdom Metazoa; phylum Chordata; class Mammalia; order Carnivora; family Ailuridae; genus Ailurus; species Ailurus styani. The sequence continues at coordinate 3,253,341 of LNAC01000050.1, forward strand.
TGAACATGTTTTCATTTCTCTTGGGTAAATGCCCAGGAGGTAAATTTCTGGGTTGTATAGTAAATGTATATTTAGTTATTTTGAGAAGCTGCCCAACTAGGTTCCAGAGTGGCTATACCATTTTACATCACCACTAGCAATGTATGAAAGATCCAGTTTTTCCTTATCCTTGCCAATATTCTGGATTGTTACTGTATTTTATTTTTGTGTTTGGATAGGTATGTAATGCTAATTCATAGTGATCTTAATTTACATTTTCTTATTTGCTAATGATGTTGAATATATTTTCATGTACCTATTTCCCATTTGTATATCCTCTTTGGTGAATTATCTCTTCATGTCTTTTCCCTATTTTCTAATTGGATGGTTAGCATTTTTATTATTTCATTTTTGAATTGACATTTGACATATAGCATTTTGTAAGATTAAGGCATATAACATGTTGATTAACACATTTATATGTTGCAATATGATTGCTGCTGTAGCATCAGCTAGCACCTCTGTCACATCACATGATTATCATTCTTTTTTTGTGGTGGGAATAATTAAGATGTAGTCTTTTAGAAAGTTTGATATCTATAACACAATATGGTTGTCTATAATCACAATACTGTACATTAGATCTCCAGGATTTATTTATCTATTAGTTGCACTAATAAGTTTGTACTCTTACAGTATCTCCCCAATTCCATCATCTCTGACAATTCTGTTGTTTTTTTAATCTATCCAGTCACTCTGTGCCTTTGATTGGTGAATTCAGTCCATTTATTTTAGAGTAATTATTGATATATTAGGAGTTTTTATTGCCATCTTACTGCTTCCTGGTTATTATGTATTTTTATTGCTCCTTTTCCCCTCTGTTCCTGTCCACCTTTGTAAATTGGTGATTTTCTGTGGTGGTATGCTCTTTGCCCTTCTAATTTTTCATGGACCTACTCTAGATGTTTGCCTTGTGGTTACCTTGAAGCTTACATAAAGCATCTCATAATAAAGTAGTCCATTTTATACTGATAGCAACTTGTCCTATAAAGGCTCTTCTCCTCTTAACATGTGACAGACATGTGACTCGTGTAAGTCAAATACAAAAAATCTAAAGTATATTCTTTGCAGGCATTTTATGTAATGGGCATCATAAAATATGTGACTTTTTGAGACTGGCTTTTTTCTTTTTTAAGAAAAGAAAATGTCATAATTAACCTCTTTTTACATTTTTTATTTAAATTTTAGTTAGCTAACATACAGTGTAGTATTGCTTTCAGGAGCAGAATGCTCATCTACAATAAGTGCTTTTTAATACCAATCACCCATCTAGCCCATCCCCCCCCATCAGCCCTCAGTTTGTTCTCTATTGTTAAGAGTTTCTTATGATTTGTTTCCCTCCCCCCAATATATTCATCTGTTTTGTTTCTTAAATTCCATATACAAATGAAATTATGTATTTGTCTTTCTCTGACTGATTTATTTCACTTAGCATAATATACTGTAACTCCATCCACGTGATTGCAATGGCAAGATTTCATTCATTCATTTTTTTTAAAGATTTTATTTATTTATTTGACAGAGAGAGAGACAGCGAGAGAGGGAACACAAGCAGGGGGAGTGGGAGAGGGAGAAGCAGGCTTCCTATGGAGCAGGAAGCCCCATGCGGGGCTTGATCCCAGGACCCTGGGATCATGACCTGAGCTGAAGGCAGACGCTTAATGACCGAGCCACCCAGGCGCCCCAGGATNGAGAGACAGCGAGAGAGGGAACACAAGCAGGGGGAGTGGGAGAGGGAGAAGCAGGCTTCCTATGGAGCAGGAAGCCCCATGCGGGGCTTGATCCCAGGACCCTGGGATCATGACCTGAGCTGAAGGCAGACGCTTAATGACCGAGCCACCCAGGCGCCCCAGGATTTCATTCTTTTTGAGGGCTGAGTAATATTCTGTGTGTGTGTGTGTGTGTGTGTGTGTGTGTATAGCACATCGTCTTCATCCATTCATTAGTTGATGTACGTCTACACTCCTTCCATAGTTTGGCTATTGTTGATAATGCTGCTGTAAATATTGGGGTGCATGTATCCCTTCATATCAGTATTTTTGTATCCTTTGGGTAAATCCTAGCAGTGCAATTGCTGGATCATAGGGTGGTTCTATTTTTAATTTTTTGAGGAACTGCCATACTGTTCTCTGGAGTGGCTGCACCAGTTTGCATTCCCACTAACACTGAAAGAGGGTTCCCCTTTCTCTGCATCCTTGCCAACACCTGTTGTTTTTTGTGTTGTTAATTTTAATCATCCTGACAAGTGTGAGGTGGTATCCCATTTTGTTTTTGATTTGTAGTTCCCTGATGATGAGTGATGTTGAGCATCTTTTCATGTATCTATTAGCCATCTGGATTTCTTCTTTGGAAAAGTGTCTATTCATGTCTTCTGTCCATTTCTTAACTGGATTATTTGTTTTTTTGGGTGTTGAATTTGGTAAGTTCTTTATAGATTTTGGTACTAACCCTTTATCAGATATGTTGTTTGCAAATATCTTCTCCCATTTCATAGGCTGCCTTCTGGTTTTGTTGATTGTTTCTGTCATTGTCAAGAAGCTTTTTAATCTTGATGAGGTCCCAGTATTTCATTTTTGCTTTTGTTTCTGGTAACATGTCTAGTAAGAAGTTGCTATGACCAAGGTCAAAGAGGTTTCTGCTCTAAGACTTTGATGGTTTCCTGTCTCACATTTAGGTCTTTCACCCATTTTGAATTTATTTTTGTGTTTGGTGTAAGAAAGTGGTCTGGTTTCATTCTTCTGCATATTGCTCTTCAATTTTCCTAACACCATTTGTTGAAAAGACACAGTTTACCACTTTTTAGGCTGTGAATTTATCGGCAAATTATTGTAGCTATAATTATTTTTAATATTCTTTTCTGTTAGCCTTTTTACTATATACTTTATACTATTATAAAATTAGAGTTTTCTATATCTGACTAACATTTTCTACCTTTTGCAGTGTGTTGTGTACTTTCATATGTTGTCATGTCACTGATTAGCTTCTTTTCATTTCAGCTCAAACTCCTATCAGCATTTCTTGCAAAACAGGTCTAGTGGTGATAAACTCCCTCAGCTTTTGTTTTTCTTTATTTATACTTCATATCTCAAGAACAACTTTGCCAGATAGAGTATTCTTGGCTGGCAATTTAAAATCTTTCATCACTTGGCATATGTCACTGTCTCTGTAGGGTTTCTGCTGAGAAATCTGCTGACAGCCTAATGGGGTTTCCTTTGTAGGTTACAGTCTTCATTCACTGGCTGCCTTTAGGATTCTTTCTTTATCTTTGATTTTAGTATTTTCATTATAACATATCAGGAGAAAATTTCTCCAGTCAAGTGATAGGGTGCTCTGTTAGTTTCATGAACTTGGATGTTCAAGTCTCTGCCCAGATTTGGGAAGTTCTCACCTGTAATTAATTAATTAATTTCTTCCTTCCTTCTTTCTTTCCTTCCTTCCTTCCTTCCTTCCTTTTTTTTTTTTAAGATTTTATCTATTTATTTGATAGAGAGTGAGTGAGCACATAAGCAGGGGGAGCAGCAGAAGGAGAGAGAGAAGCAGGCTCTCTGCTGAGCAGGGAGCCCAATGTGGGGCTGGACCATGACCCAAGTCAAAAGCAGATGCTTAACAGACTGAGCCACCCAGGCACCTCACCTATGATTTCTTTAAATGAACTCCTGTGCCCTTCTTTCTCTCTTTTCATTCTGGAGTCCAGATTATTCTGCATGGATGCAGACCTCATGCTTAAGGACTCAATGGCGATGCAAAATGACAAGCTTAAGAGGTAAAAATCAGCTTTGAGGATATCTTCCAGTTTAGAATATGATGGGTTACAGATAGGTTGTGACCTTGGAAGTAGTGGAACTGCCTTTGATATGTGCTTATCTATGTTTGTGCACGATCCTCATCCTCCATGAATCTCAGAGTTTTCATATTTAAGTGGGAGATGCTTATATCATTCAGTCTACATGTTTTAGAGTTTTATATATGCCAGAAACTGTTCTTTATGCCTTACTTATTTTAATTTTTAGAGTGATTCTAGGATGTAGGTGTATGTGAAACGTACCAGTGAAAGAATTGAGGGAGAGGCCACATAATGAGTAAAAGCTGTAAGGAACAGACCTAGATATAACATTAGATATGTTTTGCTCCAGTTTCCTCAGCTTTAATCCTGTTATCATAATTATTATATAAGGCTTTTGTTTAATGATATTGTGCATCAATGTGCTTTGTGGATTCTCATACAATGACGGTTCCTTTTCTCCCCAGAACCACAAAGCAGAGAAAGGTTATTTGTCATCTAAATTCAAGCATGGGATGAAGAAGGAATGGATGTAAGGGAAGAGGACAGGAGGGTAAAGTTTCAGGCTGCAGCACTAAGGTAATATTCCTCATCTGTAATCACAGTGATCATAGCTCTGGGATCTCTTCAAGGTGATTACTGAGGGAAAAGCACAGTGAGTTCTACCAGGAGCCTTCAAAATCCCATCTGGCTGTTCAGTGAGATCCTATGATCCTAACCTCTGTCACAGTATTCTCTGCATTGTTTTGAGCTTCGCCCCAGGTGAAACATGGTTTCTAATCACCGTACCCACGCAGAGCAGCCATGGTCTAGTGGGCAGGGCCCTCGGGAAATGTGCCTTTCTACTCTTCACCCAGGAACCAGCAACCTCCTATGGCTTAAGTCCCTGTGTGGTGAGTAAATTTGAATATGCTACTCTAGCAACCTTCAAAGTACACTGAGTGGGAGTAAATATTTTCTGTATTCTTCAGCTTCATAAACTTAGGGTTGAAGTTGGGAAATCAGTTGTCTACAGACTGAATATATGAGTAGATGGTGAGACCATGAATGACTTCATAGATATCTGACTGTAAAGCTCTTGTTTTCTTGTATTGCCCTCCTCTGCTGAAGTGACCTGTGTCTGTCCATCCCCCTTCCTGTGTGAGTTCATGAGTTCTGCCTACAAGGAGAGCCATGGGAATATAAGGCAATGTTGTCCTGCTAGTGTGGGATGACCCCCCCCAAATCTCCTCTGCTGGATTATATCACAGATCATAGATGTTATCTGTTTGAGGAGGCAGAGGCCGATCTCCTAGAGAAGATCTAGAATAAATAAAGGCGAAATTTCAGTAATATCCAAAAGTCATCCAGGCTATCAAGAACCCTCTTTACTTTTTCAACAAATTCTAATATAGAATCTAGTTACAGGACAAGAAGAGAGAGAGAGATAGAAAAGTTTCCTCTCCTTGAATAAAATTTCAAAATCTGGGGCACCTGGGTGGCTCAGTGGGTTGAAGCCTCTGCCTTCGGCTCAGGTCCTGGTCTCGGGGTCCTGGGATCGAGCCCCGCATCGGACTTCCTGCTTGTCAGGGAGCCTGCCTCCTCCTCTCTCTCTGCCTGCCTCTCTGCCTACTTGTGATCTCTCTCTCTCTTGCTGTCAAATAAATAAATAAATCTTAAAAACAAACAAACAAAATTTCAAAATCTAGTTAGAAGAGAAAACATACAAGCAGACACATAGAACATGATGTTACATGATGACAAAGTCTGTATAAGCCATAATAAAGGAGAACAAGATATGATGTGGTTGTGTTTTGGGTGGAGCAATGTGGTTATGAATGTCCTCTAGATGAAAATAAAGATTTTCCTGGACAGGGGAAAGTGGAGAGAGAAGAGTATGTATAAAAACTCAAATCTAGAAGCAAGCCAGTGAGTTCAAATCAATCGTATTTAAGTGTGGGTGGCAGAAGTCTGGGATGGCCCTTGGAGTGAGAGGAGATAAAGCTGGAAATATAACCTTGGATCTGAATGTGAAGAACAACGAAGCCTAGACTGAAATATTGGCTAGGATGCTGTGTGCAATGCTGACAGAAGAGAGCTTGCTGATTAGATTTGTGCCAGAAAAATGATTGGCTATCAGTGTAGAGGATATATGAGTATATGTATGAAAGAAATGCACAGTGATCAACAGGAAGGCTCTTGGAATAATCCCAGGGCAAATCTTGAGCGCTGAGTCTTTACTCCGGCAGTGGAGATAGAAGTCGTGATACATTTTACAGGTGGGAGATTCACACAGACCTATTAGTAATGGGATGTGGGATCAAGTGAAGTTTGAAAAGGGTATCATCACAGCACTCATGGACTTGTATTTACAGTGTGATAGCTCTTTCACCAATGTTTTCTCCCACATTTAGTTCTCCACATTAAATTTTTGACCTCTTGTGAAGTAAAAGATTAAGTTGATCCAACTAGGTATAATCTAAGCTCATATTTTTAGAATAAGAAGGATATCAGCATGAAAAAAGTAAGGAGAAAGACATTCACTCAAACCCTATCACCTCATAGGTGGACAAACAGACTGACAGACAAACATAGCCAGTGAAGGCAGCCGCATTTCCTGTTTTCCCAGTCTAAGTATCAAGGAAGTGCATCTGAGGCATGGGTGGATGACTGTAATGCCCCTAGTCATATTCTCTTATTTGTGCAGGTGGAGTTCCTAAGGGAAAAATGCTTAAGCTTAAAGCGAGTGTCTATCCTGAATACAGTGTCTACTGTATTCAGGTCACAGTATAGAGATCTTATTCTACCATTCTATCTAAGTTAGAATCTGTGATTGAGGATAAAACTGGACAACCTCAGGGTGTAGTGACAGAATGTTTCCTGTGGTCAATCAAATCTGTTCCAATTCTAATGCTTATACGTCAAGTTTCTTCTTCTCTGAAGTGGGGTCACAATACCTACATTCTGAGGTTGTTATAGGAAATCTAATAAGAAAATGATTACCTTACCTCTCTATGGAATGCTTTTGTATCAGACCACTTCAAAAATATATATGATTTTGCCCTCAATCTAAAGGGGAAGCCTTCAGACATTCCATGTTATGGGCCATTGGTTCTCAAAGTGCGGTCCCTGGACCAGAACCATTGGCATCACTTAGAATTTGTGGGTAGTACTAATTCCTCAGGGTCTACCACAGAATCAGAAACTGGGGGTAAGGCCCAGAAATGTGTTTTACCAGTCTATCCGGGTGTTTCCGATGTGCTTTAACGTTTGACAATCACTGCTATGGGCAGATTGTGAGCATGCAGGCTGGGAACTGTCTTCAGTGATGACATCACTTCCATCCATCAGTCCCTGGTGGGTGTCTTGGACCAAGCCTCACTTGTGTCTGGCCTCTACCTTATTTGCATCCCTCCCCTGGCACTGCTGATGCTAAGGAAATGTGATGCCCTTCCAGACATTGTTACGTGGAGGTACAGGGGGAAGGGGTGTAGCGAGAAGAGTGACACCAGAATAAAGCCCTTTTTCTTTAATGAAGCAGGGATCCTAGGTCAGGAGACAGGCAGGAATGTTCATTTAAAGATACTCATTGGAACTTGTGAAGTTTTTGTCAGGGTTGTTGTCTTTGAATTTTCCCCACAGGTAGCAGAGTTAAACTCTGGGCCGGATAGGATGCAGCACATTTTTTCTTTGGGGCATATCCCAGTAGCAGGCTGTGTCGCCGTCTCTCCCACTCTGCACATCGACCTGCAATTTCCCAGTTTGTTTGCACACTTTCTCACATACCAACTACCTGTAGAAAGGAATTATATAGATTATTTAAACCAGAGACCTATCACAAAAAGTTAGAAATAACAATAATTTTTTTGTACACTGATTATTCAAGTCCCTTACCAGGGGAATTGTTATATTTTTCCTAATCTTCAGACCTGTTCTGAGGATTAAATGAGATTATATGAAAATATACACACATAAAATTTTGATGTATGTATGAGCCTTTCTGAAATTTAAATTCTGGATATAAACACTCACTAGGTATCTATTCCCCATTGTTTTAATGGGAAAATATATATAACACATTATTTCTAATAAGTATAAAAGCCCTAACCAAGTTCATAAAATGTAACTAAAACACACATGAATCACCTAAAGAAAAGTAAAAAAAATTGTCATTTTAAAATAGGAAATGGTCAAATCTTCACTGCAATGCTTCTTACTGTCACCCATAGCTTTTGTTGACACTTGGTGAGATTTTCAAAATATCTTTACATGTTTGTGAGGTCTTACAAATAGTATGTGAAATGTAACTGAATGTCTTATGTATTGTCTTTTTAAATGTAATATAATCTCTCATATATAATGAATATCTATCTATGTATCTATGCCTATATAATATTGAGGTATAATTCAATCTACAACTTTTTGGGAATAACCCAAAAGCCATTCTACTAGGAATATATTCATTAGGGAGCCATTCTGTAAGGTGTGCCTACATATTATATACATATCGAAAAAATTTTCTCATCACATGGTATAACACATAGAAGGCCCTGAAGAGGTGTTAAAACTCTTTTTTATTGAGCTCTGTGTTGCTCAGCTCATTCCCCTATTTAATCAACACATATAATGGGTGCCTAGTATGTTACGAATTCTGCAAGAATGATGGGAATAAAACAATGAATAGGAAGATAAGATCTGAGAAGCTTACATGGGAGGTGGTAGGGGAAGGAAAGAAACATGAAAATGAATAAACAAAATAACTTCAGGTTGTGATAAGTGCAACAAATTAAAAAACATGATGGAATGTAGTAGAGAGTAAGCAAATGGAACAGTCATTTTTGATTTCTGAGTATAACTACCACTGTTATCCGTTATCAGCTGTTTAATTATCCTCCGAGAATTAAATGAGATTTTACATAGGCCTCTCTAAAAATACGCCTAAAATCAGGATTGTGCGTGGGGTTGTTGAGGAAATTGTCCCTTAGGAAATTGATGTTCAACCTTAGACAGAAGGATAGATGAAAGGGATCCCGCTGTGTGAAGATCTAGAAGAGCGTTCAAAGAAGTAATAGCGTGTGTGAAAGCTAAGAGTAGGGGAAGAACCTGCTATTTCTGAGATAGGAAAAGGTTGCTTGACTTCTTTGTTTGCATGATTTTTCTTACTTTATCTCTTCTTTTTAGTCTTTGTGTCTGTAAGGAGTTTCCAGAATGGTCTCTGATATTAGACTCTTTCTAGCCTCTCTCGCCATGGACTTTTTTCCCCTCACCCCAGATATCTGCATGGAGATAACATTCAAATGTTCTTCTCCTGCTTTCTTTGGCTGGGACAAGTGGATGGAAACCTCAGATCAAGTTTCCCTCCTTTTCATTCTGATCTACCTAGAGCCCTGGTGTTTTGTTGATGCTTCCTTCCAAATGTCCCTTCAAAGGCTTACATCTCTCTAAACTAGAGAGATCTTGGGTTAGCCTTGGATAATATTGCAGAATAATCCTGAATTGCCTGTGTGTATCTAGAAAGGGAAGTGAGGAGTTTTCTCCTGTCCTTTGATTTAGAAAGAGTACACCATACAAGTATGTGGTGTATATCATCAATGTCCCAGAGACAGAACAATCAGCAACCTAAACTCATAGAATTTCAAGGATGCAATAGATCTGAACATCTTCTGAGGCATCTTCCTACTGTTATTAATTTCTTCTTATCCACCACAATTTGAACAGTTCTACAAATTATAGAGAACCTAAAATACTTTCTCTGTAGACAGGCTATAGAGTTATAGAATTCTCTGTTAGGCAATTCTACCTCTAAAAGTGAGTTCTTCACTCTGTGCCATTAGAAAATCTGGATGTATCTAGAGAGTTCAGTGCTAATTGAAATGAGCCAGTTGGATAAAGACAGATACCATATGATCTCACTCATATGTGGAATCTAAGAAACAAAACAAATGAACCAAGGGAAAAAAGAGAGAGACAAATCAAAAGACAGACTCTTAACTGTAGAGAACAAACTGATGGTTACCAGAGGGGGCGTGGGGGTAGCAGGATGGGTGAAATAGGTGATGGAAATTAAAGGGTACAATTATGATGCTCACCAAGCGATATATAGAATTGGTCATTCACTGTATTGTATGTCTGAAATTAATATAACACTGTATATTAACTATATTGGAATTAAAATAATAATAAGACAACACAGTAAGCATGGTGCACAAACAGTCCTCACCACAGAGAACTTTCTAAGCTAATGGAAGAATGCAAATGAAATGCCAATAGATTTGACAACATGAAAATGAAAATTTTGTGCTTCTAATAAATCAATAAAAATATTTAGAAGTAACTAAGGCATTAGGAATGAAAGTTTACCTTAAGTTAAAAAGGGCAGATTATAAACTCATATATCAGTTGGTAACAACTTTTTAAAATGTGGTCAGTGATGGAATGGTGGCCAATTTCTTTATTTCTAAAAAGTTTTCAGTGTTCTTATCTTAATTTTGTAAATATAAACTATAAATTAATTAACAGGAAGGAATGCTATACATATAGAGCTGAAATCTGACATAGGATTTCCAATAGTCTTGAATCTTTTCCCCGTGTTCACCAGAATGTTTCTTTCCTTTTTTACCTTATAGTCCTATAGATATTTAGAAACAGCCTTTCCTGTCCTGTTAATCACATCCAAGAATAAAAAAAATGGGAGACCTTTTCTGTAAGACCAAGAAAATCAGAAGAAGTAATATTGTAAAATTGTTACTTCAGGAGTAATACTTGGTGTCATAGAAAGTGAAGTGAGGCAGGGCTGGCCTGAGCTGGCCTTGAGTGTTAGGATAGAGGGGGTTTTGGAACAACAGGACCATCTCTGCATTTGGATTCCCATTATTCTCCTTAACTGCCAACCATAGACACTGTGCTGTTGTAAGAGGTCTCTTATAATAGAGATGTTCCGGAGTAGTAGGGCAAACCTTAGCACCCCCTACCAGTGAGAACCCTCCCCCCACTCCCACAGATGTTTGCTAATAGGGATTCCATTTTCAGGACCCTGTTCTAGACTAGATTTTTTCCCCACAAGATTCTGTTTACCTGAAACCAATTGGGCCAGGAGCATGAAGCTTCCAAGAGTGAACAATAGGGACTTCATGGCTCCTGAAACACGGAGGCAGTGGGTTCTATGGAGTCCAGAACTCTCTATTCAGTGTCCCTGCACACAGGTCTTTATTGTCCTCCCTAGATGGGGTTGGGCTCAACCAGTAGACCAGTAGGATATAGGATACTGTGCCAAACAACTTCAGTCCATTGACCAGCCGCTCTAATTGAGGCGTCACTAGTCAAGAGCCCTATTCTGGGCATGCCTTGGGGGAAAGAGAAGGACTTAGAAGAGTAGGTGCCAACTCTGCTGAAGTGTATGGCAATTTGGAGAGAAAAACACAGGAATTTATGCTGCTCCCTCAAGGCTGGGTATTCCTTTTTTTTTTTCACAATCCTCCTGAGTTGGTTCTAAAAGTATTTACCTTACTGCATTGTGACTACCTGTTCACCCGACTGTCTCTTTTCCTAAAATACAATGGAGTTTTAAATACTGACTACATATTATTCTTTTCTGTGTTAGTTCTGGGCATAGAGAAGTACCTAAGCAGTTGTTTGTTGAATGAAAAAGTTAATACTTTGTTGATAATCTGCAATTTAGAAAGTTTTTTTTAAAGAAATAAGTTAGCGCTTGAAGATATATGTACAATGACGTCTTTAAATTCCCATTCAAGTCCAACAATAGAATATTGTAAAATGAAGTGCATACACATAATTTAATGCTGTATGTTCATTAGAAGGAGTACAGCAGATTTTCTCTTTCCAAACCTTTTTGAGTGAAGAAGCAACATTGCAGAACAACGTATAGAATAATGATTCTAATTTATGTGAAAAAGTTATACGTGTTGTATGGAAGTAAATGCATTAACTAGAAAAGTATAAGACAGACGTCATTCCGATAATAGTTTCCTGACTGAGTTAGAGACAGGCATTCAAAGAAGATTTTATTTGTATTGTTAAAAATTGTTTTAAGTAGTCCTGTGGATTATTACTGGAGGTAAGGTCCTAGAGATTTTATTCTTTGTGGGGAATTTTTATTTTTTATTATTTAAAATTACTGAGATATAACTGATGTACATTGAAATGCATTATTTAAAGTGTACAGTTTGATGAGTTTGAGAGTTTATGCACTTGTGAAACTATCACCAGAATTAACATTAGCATACATCCTTCACACCCTGGTAACCATAAATCTGATCTCTTTTAATATGAGTTTGATTTTTTTCGATTCCACATATAAATGAGATCATACAGTATTTATCTTTTTCTGTCTGATTTATTTCATTTATCATAATACCATGTACTACATTTTCTTTATCCATTGATCTGTTGGTGGACACTTAGGTTGTTTAGCTAATTGTGAACAGGTTATTCATACCTTAGCTCTTGTAAATAGTGCTGCAACAGTATCTGCAACACCAATATCTCTTCATGATCCTAATTTCAGTTCTTTTGGATAAATATCCAGAAGTGGGATTGCTGGATCACACAGTAGTTCTATTTCTATTTATCTGAGGAACCTCTCTGCTGTTTTCCATAGTGACTGCCCCATTTCGCATTCCTACCAACAATGTGCAAAGGTTCTACTTTCTCCACATCCTCACTAACACTTGACTTTTTTTTTTGATAGTAGCTATCCTGACAGATGTGAGATGATATATCACTGTGGTTTTGATTGGTATTTCCTTGATGATTAGTGATGTTGAATATTTTTTTATGTACCTGTTGACCACTTATATGTACTCTTTGGAAAAATGTCTGTTCATTCCTTAGCCCATTTTATTTTATTTTATTTTATTTTATTTTTTTAAAGATTTTATTTATTCATTTGACACAGAGAGAGAGATTACAAGTAGGCAGAGAGGCAGGCAGAGAGAGAGGAGAGAGGAGGAAGCAGGCTCCCTGCTGAGCAGAGAGCCCGATGTGGGCCTCGATCCCAGGACCCTAGGATCATGACCTGAGCCGAAGGCAGCGGCTTTAACCCACTGAGCCACCCAGGCGCCCTCCTTAGCCCATTTTAAAATCAAGTTGTTAATGGTTTTTGTTTGTTTGCTTGTTTGTTTTTTGCTGTTGAATTATAGGTGTTCTTATCTCTTTTGGAGATTGATCCTTTATCAGTATATGGTTTGCAAATATTTCCCACCATTCCACGGATTGCCTTTTCACTCTGTTGATTGTATCCTCTACTGTACAGAAGATTTTTAGTTTGACGTAGTGTCCTACTTTTCTGTTTTTGCTTTTGTTACCTGTACTTTTGATGTTATATCCATGAAATCTTTGCCAAGAGCAATATCGTGAAGCTTTCCCATATAATTTCTACTAGGAATTTTACAGTTACTGGTCTTAATACATTTAAGTCTTTAATCCATTTTGAATTGATTTTTGTGTATGGTATAAGTTAAGAGTCCAATTTCATCCTTCTGCATGGGGATGTACAGTTTTCTCAAACCATTTGTTGAAGATATTACTTTCCCCTGTCATGTATTTTTAGCACCCTTGTTGAAGATCAGTTCCATTGTCCTATACATCTGTCTTTATGCCAGGACCAAACTGTTTTAACTAATGTAGCTTTATAATATATTTTGAAATCAGGAAGTGTGATGCCTCCAGCTTTGTTCTTCTATCTCAAAATTGGTTTCGCTATTTGTTACATCTGAATTTTAGAATTTTTTTCTACTTCCATGAAAAATGCCATTAAGATTTGATAGGGATTGCTTTAAATCTGTAGATTGTTTATGATCTCTGTAGTTGACGACAGGAGTGTTTCCCACTGGGATCCTGGACCCTTAGGACTGCTGACAGAATGTGCCTATGAGGGATCTGGAACCAAATATAGGGCCCTTTTAGAGCTCCAGGGACACAGACAGGAGTGTCTCCTGCCAGGTCTTTGTGACAGCAGGAATGTTTGTGAACTACGGCTGGGATGGCCTGGAATCTGGTTATAGGGCTGGTAAGGGCTGGAGCTGGTTCTTGGGCCACTTTCTGGGTGCACAGCCAGGACCAAATTCTGTATGACTACAGACCTGTACCCCTTGGGCAAATAATAAAAATAAAATTAAAAAAAAATTCTCTATGACTGTTGCTCTGTGCATAAGTGGGTGTGACTCTTTCAGGGGCCCTTGATACATGGCACTGGTGACAGGACCAAGCCAAGCGGGGCTGTAGATAAGTCCTTAGAGGTCAGAGTTTCTGGTCTGCATCTGGGATCCGGATTGGTGAGTCAGCTGCCAGGGTGTTGGCCTATGTTCTTAAAACAGCTCTGCTAGGTCTTTGACAGCACCAGGGTTTTACAATCTCCTGCCTGGATCCTAAAGCTCCCACAAAAGCGTTTTTGTCCATGGATGGATGCCAAATTATTGTTCAGAGGGGATGTGAGAGGACAATATTTTATTCAGCCATCTTAATGGATGTCAGGTCTCTGTTTTCTTACTGTTGACTTTTAAGAGTTCTTCGTATATATTGGATACAAGTCCTTTATCAGATATGTATTTTACAAATATATTCTCCTAATCCATAGCTTTTTTTCNGATTGGTGAGTCAGCTGCCAGGGTGTTGGCCTATGTTCTTAAAACAGCTCTGCTAGGTCTTTGACAGCACCAGGGTTTTACAATCTCCTGCCTGGATCCTAAAGCTCCCACAAAAGCGTTTTTGTCCATGGATGGATGCCAAATTATTGTTCAGAGGGGATGTGAGAGGACAATATTTTATTCAGCCATCTTAATGGATGTCAGGTCTCTGTTTTCTTACTGTTGACTTTTAAGAGTTCTTCGTATATATTGGATACAAGTCCTTTATCAGATATGTATTTTACAAATATATTCTCCTAATCCATAGCTTTTTTTTCCCTTTCTCTTAAAAAAGGGACACCTGGGTGGCTCAGTCAGTTAAGCGTGTGCCTTTGGCTCAGGTCATGATCTCAGGATCCTGGGACCGAACCCCATATCCATCCAGCTCTCAGCTCAGCAGGGAGTCTGCGTCACCCTCCCCCTCTCTGCTCTTGTGCTCTCTCTCCTCTTACTTTCTCAAATAAATAAAATCTTTTAAAATAAGGTGTTTTTTCACAGAGCAACAGTTTTTAATTTTATTAGTTTTAAAGATTTATCTATTTATTTTAGAGAGAGAGGGAGAGAGGCAGAGGGAGAGGAAGAGAGAGAATCCTCAAGCAGACTCCCTGCTGAGCATGGAGCCTGAGACAGGGCTCGATCCTAGGACACTGAGATCAGACCTGAGCTGAAATCAAGAGTCGTCCACTTAACTGACTGAGCCACCCAGGCACACCGGTTTTTAATTTTGATAAAGTCCATTAAATTTTTTTCTTTCATGGATCATGCTTTTGGTGTTGTATGTAAAAAGTCATCGCCAAGGTCACCTAGATTTTCTCGTATGTTATCTTCTGGGAGTTGTGTATTTTTGCATTTTGCATCAGATGTGGGATCCATTTTGAGCTATTTTTTGTGAAAGGTATCATATCTGTGTCTAGGTTCATTTTTTGTGTGTCCATTTGTTCCTTCATTGCTTCTTCTCCCATTGAATTGTATTTGTTCCCTTACCAAAGATCAGTTAACTGTACTTATGTCGGTTTATTTATGGGCCTTTTTATTTGGTTCCATTGATCTATTTGTCTATTCTTTCACCAATACCCACTGTCTTGGTTACTGTAGCTTGATAGAAAGTCTTGAAGTTGGGTAGTCTAAGTTCTCCAAATTTGTCTTTCTTCAGTATTGTGCTGGCCTTTTCTGGGTCTTTTGCCTTTCCATGAAAACTTTAGAATCAGTCTGTCAGTACCCATAAAATAGCTTCCTGGGATTTGAATTTGAATTACCTTAAATCTATAGATAAAGTTGGTAAAAACTGACATCTTAATTCTGTCTCTGCATCTCATGGAAACCTTCAAGCTTTGTTGGCTTTTCCCTCCTTGCATGGCAGCTTGGAAAATCTCTGCAGGCAGTTAGCTGGGGGTAAAGGTAGGCTTTATCTTGTTAGTTTTCCTTCTCTCAGGAGTCACTTCTTGAGCTTCCTATTCCTCAATGATTTAAAATTGATTGGTCATATTTTGTCCAATTTTTTAGTTGTTTGAGTTGAGAGAGTAAATCCAGTCCTTTTGATTTCATCTTGGGCACAAGGGAAAATCCTAACATTTTTATTAAACATAAATTTGGTAGGTTTCCAGTTCATATTATTGGTGGGCTAGTTATTCAGACCTACCCTTTAGTTAAAAATAACTGAGAAGTATGGTAACACTTTTTACAGTACCTAGAAAGCATTATGGAACTGACAAGTGAGTAAAGAAGTCTATCCAAAAGTGAAGGAAAATTAATACAGAAAGGGAGTTGAACATACAAGTTAGTTTTTTCCGATGGCCTGATAATTTTGGTTAATTTTATTTTATTTTATTTCATTATTATTTTTAAATTTTTGNTCATTATTATTTTTAAAATTTTGTTTATTTATTTGACAGAGAGAGAGACACAGTGAGAGAGGGAACACAAGCAGGGGGAGTGGGAGAGGAAGAAGCAGGCTTCCCGCTAAGCAGGGAGTCCAATTTGGCCCTCGATCCCAGGACCCTGGGGTCAAGACCTGAGCTGAAGGCAGATGCTTAACTACTGAGCCACCCAGGCTCCCCAGTTTTGGTTAATTTTTTAAAAATTATTTTGATGCTGTCTNTGGGGTCAAGACCTGAGCTGAAGGCAGATGCTTAACTACTGAGCCACCCAGGCTCCCCAGTTTTGGTTAATTTTTTAAAAATTATTTTGATGCTGTCTCTCGGTAAGGGAGATAGAAGTGAAAGCTCAGCATAGACACTTAGGTTTTATAATGAGACAAGATTTTCATAGTAACTGATACCATTGAAAACAAATGTACAAACAAAATAAATATTGAATTTAATAAATGAAGTCATAAAACTACAGAAGATCAGTTGTGTTTTCCATATATTAGCAAATACAAATAGAATCAGAAATTTTAAAAAATGGTTGTAGTAAAAACTTCAAAATCTAGGCATAAATCTAAAAGAAAACTGAGGGAAATTAAAGGAGGAATACATCACGCTACATGATTGTTGGATTCAATATTGTAATGTTGTCAAACTATAAATTCTACAAATTCAATAAATCTATAAATTTAGTCCCAAGGTGTTGAAATCCCATTGTTTGTTTTAACAGGAAGTGATGATCTAATCATAAAAATCAATGAAAGTTCAGAGTAAGTAATAGCTAAGGTAATCTCAAAGGAAAAGTACAAAACTAGAGACTATATGTCCAATACAGGATACAAGATAAAAGGAAATAGTAAGAAAGGATATAGTTACACCAGTAATGAAATTATGGACATTCTTATGCAGTTGCTTGATTATTGCAAAGGCAACACTGTAGCCAACTGAATAACCAATGTTGTTTTCAGTAAGTTTTGCCTGGGTGACTTAGCATATAGCAGAAATTTAACCTTGACTCTTCTTTCATACCTTATACAATCAGTACAAGTGACTGCAGATATAAGTGTGCAAAGTAAAAGAACAAAGATTTTAGAAGAAAGCAGAGAGGAGAAGGTCTTCAATACATCTGAAATGGGCTATAGAAAGTAAAAATTATAAAGGAGAAATATCATTTGAAATTTATTACAATGTAGAATTTCTGGCCATAAGTTTACACCAGTGAAGAAGTAAAAAGACAGAGTATGGGAGCAAGTATTCACAATACATATGTCTGATGAAGCACTAATATATGAAATATTTTGAAAACGTTTACAAATCTGTAAGATCAACCCAATAAAAAAAGTGACCAAAGGTTTGAACAGACACTTAACAAGAGAGGATGTGTTAATGGCCAATAAATATATGAAAAGATACTCAAATTCATTAGTTGCCAGGGAAGCTCAGATTAAAGCCACTGATATCCTACTACACATTCAAAGAGAAATACAGTAACTATGAAGTTTTGATAAAGTTATCAGCAATTATAAATCATATACATTGTGCAGAGTAAGTAGGTATAAAACTTTGAGTAGTTAAACATTTAAAAATTTTCAATAGCAATTCATGATGAAATCTCTCTTTTTTTCTAAAAGATTTTATCTATTTATTTGACAAAGAGAGAGAACACAGGCAGGGGGAGTGGCAGGCAGAGGGAGAAGCAGGCCCCCCCACTGAGCAGAGAGCCAGCTCGGGGGCTTGATTCCAGGACCCTGGGATCATGACCTGAACCAAAGGCAGATACTTAACCAACTGAGCAACCCAGGCCCACTGCCCTCCCATGTTGAAATATCTCTTACACTAGGAACAGAAGGGGAACCTTTTTTAGTCTGATAGAATAGCTTAAAAGAACAGAAGGTATAAAACTTCATGGTTGATTACTTAAAGATTTCTCTTGAAATAAAAATGATTCAAGCATTATACTGGAAATACTATATTGTATAATAATAATAATTAAAGAGCATAAGTTTGGAAAGGAAGGGACAAATCTGTTGTTTTTTCTTTGATGACATTACGTGTATAGAAAATGAAAAAGAATTTGGAAAATATTAGAATGTAAAAGTGAATTTTGTAAGATCACTTGATATAAAAGGACTATAAAATAATGTATTTTACATATCGGCAACAAAAAAATTAAAAAATTGAAAGTTTTATAAAAAACACAATTTACAGGGGCTCCTGGGTGGCTAAGTCAGTTAAGCTTTGGACTCTTAATTTTGGTTCAGGTCCTGATCTTAGGGTCTGAGATCGAGCCCAGTGTCAGGCTCTGCATTCAGCAGGGAATCTGCTTGAGATTCTCTCTTTCTCCCTCTGCCTCTCCCCCAGTTATACATACTCTCTTTCTTTCTTTCTCTAACAAATAAATAAATCTTTAAAAAACTCACAATTTATAGTTGTTTTAGAATCATGTACTTTCCAAGGATAAATCTAACATGATATGTTCTATATTTATATACTAAAAACAATAATTTTTTGAGAGGAATATAAAAATACCTCTAAGGGTGCTGGGGTGGCTCAGTCAGTTAAGCATCTGCTTTGGCTAAGGTCATGATCGCAGGGTCCTGGGATTGAGCCTGGCATTGGGCTCCCTGCTCAGCAGGGAGCCTGCTTCTCCCTCTCCGTCTGCTGCCCCCCCACCCGCCTGTGCTCTCTTGGTCTCTCTGTCAAATAAATAAATAAAATCTTTTTAAAAATAAATTAAAAAATAAAAACACCTCTAAGATGGGGATATAATTTGTCCATGAATTAAAACATTCAGTATTATAAATATGTCAAATTATCCAAACTGATGCAAGTCTGACTGTGTGTGTGTGTGTGTGTGTGTGAAAGAGACGGAGAGAAAGAGAGAGAGAGAGAGAGAGAGAAAGACTGGTCATGAAGGAAAAAAGAGAAAAACAAAAATAAGCAATAACCAATTTTACACAGGCAAAAACAAATAAATGGTGATCATAATTCAAGTAATATTGATGTTTATGTTAAGTTTCAATGGATTAAACACTCCAATTGAAAAGTAGATATTGTTGGATTGCATAAAAAAGCATGTTCCTACTACGTTCTGTCTAAAAGAACACAGATATATGTTATAAAGACACAGAATAATTGGGGAGAAATAGTTGGCATAGAAAAGGTTATACCCAGCAACCAGTAGGAATTAGAAAGCTGGAGTGGCTATATTAAAACCTGACATCATTGACTCTAACATGAGTGTATACTAGAGATAATGAATGCCATTTCCTACTGATGATGGGGTCAACGCTCAGACAGACATAAAATAGCTGATAATAGAACTTAAAAATATGTGTGATAAAAATGGACAAAGCTAAATTGAAAATAGACAAATCCACAATCGTAGTTGAAAATTTTACCATTCACTGTCAGTATTGATAGAACAACTAGACAAAGAATTCATTAAGAATACAACAAATCTGAATAGTATTATCAACTACCTTGACAGAATTAATATTTATAGAACACTACACCCAACACCACAGAATATACCTTCTTTTCACATGCAAATGGAACATTCACTGAGACAGACAAATGCTGATCCTTAAAAGAAGTTTTTATAAATGTAAAAACACTGAAATACTGTAATTATTACATTAGAAATAAATAAGAAATGCCACCTAGAAAAAAACCCCAGAATTAAGTTGGAAATCAATAAAAATAAGATAGGAAATCTATGAAATATTTTGAAATTAAAAAACATACTTCTAAGTAAGGCATATGTTATAGATAGTCATGAGGATAATTAATAGATTTTGAAATAAAATATAATGAAATATTAAATATATAAACAACATATTGAAATCCATGGAATATAGATATTAATGTGGTTAGAAAGAAATTCATAGCTGTAGATGCATATATCATCAAAGGGCTTAAAAATAAAGATCTAATATTTACCTAAGCATTCTTACTTCACTAAGAATGGAGAAAAATACAAGTAAATTACATCCAAGGTAAGTTGAAGGAAGGAATTAATAAGCATATGACTATAAGTCAATGAAATAGAAAAAAGAAAAAGAATAAAGAAAATTAACAACAGAGAAATTTGGTTCTTTGAGCAAATTAATAAAATTAACAGTGAACTAGAGGGTATTATGCTAAGCGAAATCAGTCAGTCAGAGAAAGACAATTATCATACGATCTCTCTGATATGAGGAACTTGAGGGGCAGGGCGGGAGGTTGTGGGGGGTAGGGAGGGAAAAATAATGAAACAAGATGGGATTGGGAAGGAGACAAACAATGAGACTCTTAATCTCACAAAACAGAGGGTTACTGGGGGGTGGGAGGGTAGGGATAGGGTGGATGGGTTATGGACATTGGGGAGGGTTTGTGCTATGGTGAGTGCTGTGAAAGGTGTAAGCCTGATGATTCGCAGACCTGTACCCTTGGGGCAAATAATTAAAAAAAAAGGAAAAAAAATTAACATTGCCTGAGTGATACTGATCAAGAAAATNGAGGGTTTGTGCTATGGTGAGTGCTGTGAAAGGTGTAAGCCTGATGATTCGCAGACCTGTACGCTTGGGGCAAATAATTAAAAAAAAAAAGGAAAAAAAATTAACATTGCCTGAGTGATACTGATCAAGAAAAATTTCTAGTTTCAAGAAAGAAGGGTTATTGTTAAGGTCATACAAACATGAAAAGGGTGCTAAAAGTATAATTTATTACATTATACCAATACATTTCACATAAGATGAAATGTCAGGTTGCTCAAAAGATAAAAATTACCAGAAACAAGATTAAAGAGAAAATCAGAACAGTTCTTATCTACTTAAGAATATGAATAAATTATCAACAATCTCCAAATAAAACTCTAGCCTCAGATAATTCAACTGGAGATTTATTTCTTTTAATATTTTTAAAATTTATTTATTAGAGAGAGAGAGTACAAACAAGGGGAGTACAGAGGGAGAGGGAGAAGCAGGCTCCTGACTGAGCAGGAAGCCCCACTCAGGGCTGGATCCCAGGATCACGACCTGAGTCAAAGGCAAACGTTTAACCTACTGAGCCACCCAGGTACCCCTCAACTGGAGGTTTATAGCAAACACTTAAGGAAGAATTTCTCACAAAATTTTAAAGAAAAGATGAAACATTTCCTAACTTGTTTTATGAAGCCGTCACAACAAATACCAAAATCTGGCAATGACATGACATGAAATCTACAAATAGCCCTCACGAACACAGACAGACTTCCTAAACAGGTATTAGCAGATAAAATTGAGCAGTATAGAAATAATATAATGCACCAATATTTAGTAGGGTTGATTCGGGGAATGCAAGGGTATTGTAAAATGAAAAAGTAAATCAATGTATATAGAGTCATTGAGATTATTTCTTCATTATCATTTTGCAATCAGCAGGGTCTATTGTGATACTCTGTTTCATTCCTAATATTAACAGTTTGTGTTTCTCTTTTTTCTTTTTGTCTGTCTTGCTAGAAGTTTGTCATTTTTATTGATTCTTTTCAAAGAAGCAGCTTTTTGTTTAATTTTTCTCTAGTTTTTCTGTTTCTAATTCGATTGATTTCTGCTCTTACCTTTATTGTGTCCTTCCTTTTGCTTGACTTGGGTTAAATGTGTTCTGCTTTTTCTAATTTCTTCAGGTGAGAACATAGATTATTGACTTGACCCCCCCTTTTTTTAACCTTTCCTCTTTTCTAATTTAAGCATTTAATATTTCTAAATTGCCCCCTCAGCACTGATTTAGCACAAATTCTGAATGTGTTGAATTTTCATTTTCATTCCATTTAGTGTGTATTTTATTTCCCTTGTGATTTTCTCTAAAGAAATGTGTTGTGTAGCTTCGAAGTGTTTGGAGATTTTTCTGTTTTCTTTCTATTATTAATTTCCAGTCAGATTCCATTGTGGTCAATCTTACAGGGAACAAACTCTGATTTCCAATCCTTTTTACTCAGCTGAGGCTTGTTTTATGGCTTAGGATATAGTCTACCTTGGTATATGGCCCATAGGAGCTTGAAAGAAATACGTATTCTGCTGTCGTTGGGTAGAGTGGCTTATAAATGTCACTGAGATCCTGTGGTTGATGATGTTGAGTTTCTCTATTGATGGTGATGATTTCCTTTCTTGTTGTTGTCAGTTGCTGAAAAGGAGTGGGGATGTCCCCAGATATAATTGTGTATCTGTCTGTATTTCCTTTTTACCTCTTGCAATTATTTCTTCACGTATTTTGTAGCTTTGTTGTTTGGAACATTCACATTAGATTGGCTCTGTCTTGATGTATTTGTCCTTTTATCATTATGTAGTGACTTATATAATTCTTTGCTCCAATGTCTACTTTTCTGATATTAATATAGTCATTCCTGCTATTATTTTTGCTAATGTTCACATGATATATCTTTTTCTATTCTTTTATTTAAACCTAATTATATAATTAAATTTGATGTGAGTTCTTGTAGATAGCATATAGATTATTGTCTAGTACACTCTGACAGTCTCTTTGAATTTGTGTATTTAGATAATTTAAAGGGAATTAATGGTATGATAAGGCTTAAGTATTTCATATTATTTTTGTTTCCTTTGTTATTTTATTTATCTCTTCCTCTTTTCTGCCATTCTGTGAATTATTTGAACATTATTTAGAATTCCATATCGTGAATCTTGGAACACTGCATCAGAAACTAATGATGTATTTCATGGTGACTAACATAACACAATAAAAAAATTAAAAAATAGAATTCCATTTTGGGTTATCTATAGTATTTTTGAGTGTAACTCTATAGCTTTTATAGTGATTGCTCTCAGTATTACACTTACATCCATAACTTATCAGTCTACTGAAGATTCATTTTACTAATTCAGGAGAAGTTTAAAAACCTTATCTCCTTTATGTCTTCTTGATCTTTCCTATTTAAAACATAATTGACTTACTATAGTACTCAAAGCAATCTACAGGTTTAATACAGTCCTTATCAAAATATCAACAGCATTTTCCACAGAACTAGAAGAAATAATTCTAAAATTTGTATGGGACAACAATAGATCCTGAATAACCAGAGCATCTTGAAAAAGAAAAACAAAAGAGGAGGTATCACAATTCCAGACTTTAAGGTATAGTAATCAAAACAGTATGATACTTGCACAAGAAAGGCACATAGATCAGTGGAACAGAATAGAAAAACCAGAAATAAACCCACAATTATATGGTCAATTAATCTTCAACAAAGGAGGAATGAATATACAATGGGAAAAAGAACATTCCCTTCAATAAATAGTGTTGGGAAAACTGGGCAGCTACAAAAGAATGAAAAATCTACATGCAAAAGAATAAAATTGGACTACTTTCTTTCACCACACACAAAAAAACAAATTCAAAATGGATGAAAGACCAAAATGTGAAAGCTGAAACCATATAAGTCTTAGAAGAGAGCTCAGGCAGTAATTTCTCTGACATTGGTCCTAGCAATATTTTTCTAGATATGTCTCTTGAGGCAAAGGAAATAAAAGCAAAAATAAACTATTGGGACTACATCAAAATAAGAAGCTTCTGCACAGTGACATAAACAACAAAACTAAAAGGCAACCTATTGAATGGGAGAAGATATTTGCAAATGACACATGTGATAAAGGGTTAGTATACAAAATACGTAAAGAACTTATAAAACTCAACACCCACAAAAAAATCTAATTAAAAAATGAGAAGACATGAACAAACATTTCTCCAAAGAAGACTTAGAGAAACAAATGCGCAAAAGAAAAAAAAAAAAGGAGGGAGAGAGAACAAACTGATAGTTACCAGAGGGAGGTGGTGGGGGAATGGGTGAAATAGGCAAAGGGGATTAAGGATTGCACTTATCATGATGAACACTGAGTAATGTATAGAATGGTTGAATCACTCTATTATACCCATGAAATGAATATAATACTGTATGCTAACTGTACTGGAATTAAAATTTAAAAACAACAAAAACTGACTTTAATATTTCTTATACCTACATTGAGAACCACAGTAGAGTATAATAATTTTTGCTTCAACTGTCAAAAATAATATAGAAAACTAAAAACTGGAAGGAAATTATATTGTATTTACCCACGTTTTTGTTCTTTCCTACTGATATTACAACATTCCTTTTTTACTCACTTCCTTTCTGTGTGAAGAATTTCCTTTTAGCCATTCTTTTAGGTTGGTCTACTTATGACTTGCCACCTCCTCAGTTTTCCTTCAACTGAGAATGTGTTTATTTGCTCTTTATTCTTGAAACATAGTTTCCCAGATATAGATATCTTGGTTATACTTAATATTTTCTTAATACTTAAAAAACGTTATGCCACTTTCTCCTGGCCCTTATAGTTTCTTATGAGAAATCTCCTGTCCTTTGGATTGGGTTTTTTTTTTCCCCTTTGTGTTATGGGTTTTGTTTTATTTTGTTTTTCCCTTCTATTTTTTTTTCTAGGTGTTGTAAAGGTTTTCTCTTTGGTAGTTATAAAGACTTTTTTCTTTGTCTTTATTTTCAGAAAAGTAAATTTAATATGTCTTGGGTACTACATTTTTGTGGGGGTTGCTTATTTTTACTCTACTCATCTTCTTGCATTTATAAATCTCGGTCTCTCTCTCTCTCTCTCTCTCTCTCTCTCTCTCTCTCTCTCTCTTTTCCAACTGGGAGGCTTTGGCCCTTATTTCCTTGAATTATTTTATATTCTACACTTTTCCCCCTCTTTTTTTCTGGGACCTCAATGCCATGAATGCTACATATTTTGTTATAATCCCACAGGTCACTGAGAGTTGGTTCATTTACTTTTCATTGTATTTTCTCTATTGTTCAGACTGAGTAATGATTCTGCCTGATCTTTAAGTTTACTGATTCTTTTTTTTTTTAAATTTTTTTTATTATTATTCACCCCAGGGTGATTCTTTCTTTTGTCCCCTCCATTCTGCTATTCTACCTATCTATTGAATTATTTATTTTGGTTATTGAATTTTCCAGTTCTAAAATTTCCATTTGATTCTTCTTTATATCTTTTATTTCTTTGCTGAGGTTTTCATTTGTTTAGAGTCTTACTTCCCTTTTAAAAAATTGTTTCAAGTGTGTTAATTATTGCCTGTTGAAGCATTTTTATGATGGCTACTTTAAAATCCTTGTCAGGTAAACATTTATATCACCTCTGCGTTGGCATTCACTGATTCTCTTTTCTCATTCAAGTTGAGATCTTCCTGTTTATTTAGTATTACGAGTGATTTTTTAGATTGAAATCAGGACATTTTGGGTAATATGTCATGCGGGACTAGATCTTAATTAAATTTTTTGTTTTATCAGGACTCTTCTGATACTACCTCATTGGCACAGCCACCTTTCTATCTGGTGCAGATGGAACCTGGTTCTCTACCTTGTCTCTGTGGACATGGGGTGGGGGGAGGAAAGGAGCTCTTCATTATGGAGTAAGGGTAGGATTTCAGGCCTCCCATGAAGCTTCTACTGATGCCACTCTGACTGAGAGAGAAACACCTCTGTCCTGCTCCAAACATGGCCTTAACTGATTGAGACTGTGTGTGTATGTGTGTGTGTGTTGGCCTCATTACCTCTTAATCAAACAGCACACTGAATTCTCCAAGAAAGGTGATATATCCTGAAGTACCAAACAAATGATGTTTATCTTGGAACATTAAGATCTAATTGTGCTGGCAGCCTGTAGGCATATCCTGAGCTTTGTGGAACATCACAGACGGTCAGGCGAGGAACTTCATGTTCGGACCACCATCCATGAAAGGAGCAGGCTAGAGATTTGGCAGATAGAAGAGCTCCGTTGGCAGGTGATCAGTGTCACTACAGGTGATTTAAGTCAGCTGAAGAAATTTGACGTGAAATATCAGCCTACTTCCCCTGGAACATACAGGGGCTCCTCAAAAAACCTTACCACCCTTGGATACAATATATGGACAGGGCACATCATTAGTATTGGTGAGAATGTATTAAGAGTTAAAATGTTTTCATGCATGTTACCTGTTTCCTGGTTCATTCATATGGTCTCTATCCCACCAAAGATTTTGTTTTTGTAGTAGTAGTTATTGTTGTTGTTTTGTCTTGCTTTAGCAAATAATTGACAAAGACAGTCTAACTCACTTCTCATGTTTACAATATGAAAGTGATTGGCTTAGTTTCCATGCAAGAATAATGTAAGATAACCAAAAGAAACACATGGAATAAACAGAGGGTGGTCAAAGAAAAATAATTTTTTTCTAGAAAAAATGCCACCAAGTAAAATAAAATATTGAATGACTATTATTAAAAGTATTATGCTACTATGGTTTGTCAACTCTATTTTATTTTTTATTTTTATTTATTTTTTTCTAAAGATTTTATTTAGTTATTTGACACAGAGAGAGAGATCACAAGTAGGCAGAGAGGCAGGCAGAGGGAGAGGAGGAAGCAGGGTCCCTGCTGAGCAGAGAGCCCAATGCAGGGCTCAATCCCAGGACCCTGAGATCATGACCTGAGCAGAAGGCAGAGGCTTAACCCACTGAGCCACCCAGGTGCCCCATTTTTTATTTTTTAAAGATGTTATTTATTTATTTATTTGAGAGAGAGAGAATGAGAGCAAGCGAGCATGAGGGGGGACGGTCAGAGGGAGAAGCAGACCGCTTGCTGAGCAGGGAGCTGGATCCGGGATTCGATCCCAGGACTCTAGGATCATGACCTGAGCTGAAGGCAGTTGCTTAATCAATTGAGCCACCTGGTGCCCAGGTTTGTCAATTTTAGACCTCATTTATTATTTTATTTTATTTTATTTTTAATTTTATTTTTATATTTTTTAAAGATTTTATTTATTCATTTGACACAGAGAGAGAGATTACAAGTAGGCAGAGAGGCAGGCAGAGAGAGAGCAGAGAGGAGGAAGCAGGCTCCCTGCTGAGCAGAGAGCCCGATGTGGGCCTCTATCCCAGGACCCTGGGATCATGACCTGAGCCGAAGGCAGCGGCTTTAACCCACTGAGCCACCCAGGTGCCCACATTTATTATTTTATAACAATAGTAGATGAAGCTGTATTTTATCTATAGTTTATCTCTGAAACCCTCATTCTTCTATAGTGTGAACTTGTTGCTATACAAGCTGTATAGCTCTCATCCTATAATTTTGTTTTACTAACCTTCTGAGTTGGCACAAATATCCCTGGAAGTCATATGTAAAATTTTTCAATTATTCCTTCTTTTTGTTCAAGTGATTCTTTTATTTATTTTTATTTGTTTATCATTCTATTTATTTATTTTCAATAAAAAAGATTTTATTTATTTGAGAGAGAGAGAGAGAAAGAGAGAGAGCACAAGCAAAGGGGAGCAGCAAGCAGAGGGAGAGGGAGTAGCAGACTCCCTGCTGAGCAGGGAACTGGACTCAGGGCTTGATCCCAGCATTCTGGGACCATGAGCTGAGCCAAAGGCAGATGCTTAACCGACGGAACCACCCAGGTGCCCCAAGTGACTTCTTTTAAAAGAGAATGTGGGATGTAAACATCATATTCCAACATACATATTTTTTCTATATACACTCAAACAATGTAAATAAAAAACTGAGGACAAACTTGCACACATAAAAATGACTTATAATTAGCCTTGTTATATGTGTGTGTGTGTAAACATATGTATAAATTATGAATGGGCAATTTGAGGTAAGCAGCTGCCTAAGAATCTGCAATATGAATGAAAATAAATGAAATAATAAGGTCACATCAGAGCTATTATTTGGGAATAAGTCAATAAATGGCGACAAATACATAAACTGTAATTAGTGTCTTCGGATGGATTCAAGAGTTCACTGTACCCATAAAACGATAATATGCTATGTAAAGGGAAAAGGAGAAAGAGCAAACTTTTGGATACTAGAAATATGATTAAGAAAATGTGAAGAAATATTTGCAATGTAAATCCAAGTGGAAAGTATGAGCAAAATGCATGAGACAGAATGTCAATTCAAGAAAGTTGATATCTGATTAATTAGGTATCTGGTTAATATCTGGTTTTCAAAGGCAAGGACAGAGAAAGGAGAGAAAGAAATTATAAAAAGTTACATGAATTTGAAAATAGATCTTCTTGCCATATAAATAATGGATCTTATTTTTTTCCAGAAATGCTCAAAGTAATACTATTTCATATAATAAATAAGAATGGTGATCTTCTACATAAAACACTAAGGAAGAGAAAAGCTGAAAACAGCTAGAGGGAAAAATAAGGTCCTTACCTTAGACAGAGTAACTATTACCTGTTACCTTGACAGGTGATTTTTCATCAGCAACAATAGAATCCCTAATCCAGTGGAATAACTTCTTTGGCATATTACAAAAAAAAAAAAGTAAATGCAACCTAGAAATCCATATCCATCAAAAACATTTTAAGATTAAATATAAATATAGCCTTTTCAGATTTTTTTCAAAAAGAAAAATTTCTAGAGACATAGAAATCAGTAGACATCAGTAAATCTCATGAAAGAATAAAAGGAAATATTAAAGGATACACTTTAGTTGAAAAAATGAGCACAGTTTCCTGTGATAAAAGTCTGTGATGGAGAAGCAATTAAAAATGTGATAAAACTGGATAAATCAGAGAGCTTGGAAGCTACCCTGATCAAAGGATGCTGAGTCTGGAGCGCCTAGCCCTACCAGACTATAAGTATCTGGCCCAACCACATGTATATGGAGGATGCAGTGTGCCAGCTATCAGAGAAAAAGGAAGATATTAGCTGGTATGGCATTGCCAGGCTCTTCACTGAATATTTTAACATTCTAAGTCAGGGAACTCACATTAGCTTTTGGGAACTCAGCTTCATCCAAGCCATCCCTCACAATAGGGCATCATTCTTAAGGGCCTTCTGGAGATGCTTTGAACTGTGGGCAAAAATGGGAACATTCAGGTCCTAATCCCTGGAACCTGTGAATGTCATTTTACATGGCAAGAAGAACTTTGCAGATAGGATTAAGTTAAGGATTTCCAGATGGTGGAGATTATCCTGGATAATATAATCACAAGTATCCTTGTAAAAGGCAGGCCAGATTTGATGACAGAAGAGGAAAAACAGGATGTGAAAGTAGTGGGAGGACAGGGCCACAAGCCATAGAATGGGGACAGCCTCTAGAAGATGGAGAAGCCAAGGAAACAACCTCCCTTAGAACCTCCAGAATGAACCAGCCCTGCTGACACCTTGATGATAGTCCTGGAAGACACATGTTGGACTTATGGCCTCCAGAACTGTTAAGAGAATAAATTTCAGTTGTTTCAAGCCCCCCCCAAAACCCAAAAATGCGCCTAAATCAAATTAAGAACTGGCAGGATTGAATAAAAAGTATTTTCTGAGATTTAAAAACATACTTAATCAAAATTCTGAAAATAAAAGAAATAAATTGAGAGGATTGAGTAGAATTAAAGTGTTCTATGTTCCACATATTATTCAGATACAGGGAAAATTCATGGATTAACTTTACAGTGGATCAAAAATTAGGTGATGTTTACAACAGATATGTGTACAAACAGAACACAAAGATTGAAAGTGAAAAGATGATAAAAGACATAACATGCAAATAAATACCAACTAAAGAATACTTTTTACTGTTGAACAAAATGGCATTTAAGGCAGAAATTACTACCAGATAAATACAGGTCCCTTTATAATGATAATTTTTTGGATTCACCCAGAAAGCACAACCATCTCTAATTGGAATGAATGCGTGTAATAATACTGTCTTAATATTATACTAGATGGAAATAAAATAAAACAATAGGGTAAAAAAATAATAGGATATAAGTCTGAAGTAGTGGCTTAAAGGGTATATTGAGTGAAAGTGTCCCATGAATTATCTGAGTCAGGGGTCTCGAGAGCAGAGATTTTAACTCTAAAGAACAGAGCTGGAATACCCTGTTCTTTTAGGGTTGTGGTTGTTGAGACCCATTAAAATCTCAAGAAAAAGACTGGAGGGCTCTATCTGAGGAACAGGAAAGCTAGATGTAGGTGGAATCATTACTAACACTGAAACAGAGCCCTGAACAAGCAATATTTTGTTAGTGAGTAATAAGATGCTTATTCTATTTGTTATCTGGAGAAAGAAAGAACATTTTCTGGTTGAAGATAACATCACTTAGAGCCTTTATAATCAATCCATTTTACCTAGTATCTCGCATACAATAAAACTCCCATGCCATAAAATATAACTTAGGAAGAATGGGAAATAACCATATGATAAAAGCAGTGTGGTGGGACTTACTGTAAGGTGATCCCCAATGATCAGTAATTCCTCATGTTCAGGCTCCTGAGTTTCTCTTGAGAGTGTGCAGAGTGTGTGATTTAATACAACTTATGGGATACAGCAAAGGTGATGGGTTGTCATTCCTGTAATAACATCATATTATATAAGAGTTCATCCAGAAACTCATGCTAGTGATTCTCCTTGATGGCTTGATGAAGTAAATGGTTGTGTTTGGACAGATTCCTGGAGCTGAGGATAACTTCTGGCTAAAAAACAGAAAGGAAATGAAGGCATCTGTTCTACAATTGCAAGAAAATAAATTCTGCCCAGAATCTGAGTGAGCCTAGTAGCTGATTTTCTTTCAGTTGAGTCTCCAGATTAGAATGAAGTCTGGCCAATATCTTGAAATTCTTATACACTCTAGTATAAGCAGAGAACCCAGATAAGCTATGCCCAGACTGCTGAATCACAGAAACTGTGAAATAATAAATGTGTGTATGTTTTTTTAAGCTGCTTAAGTTGTGGTAATTTGTTATGCTGCATGGAAAACTAATGATACCAGACTCACTGATGATCCAAAATTTGGAGCTAAGAGACAAAGACTTTCAAAACAACCATAATCAATGTGTTAAAGAAATAGAAGAAAAATACAGATGAGTTAGATGGATAGAGAATTGAAACAGATGACTGGAACCAATAAAAAGGAGTCAAATGGGGATTTTAGAAATGAAAAATATAATGTATAGAAATAAGAACAAAATGGATTTAATAGAAGAGTAAAAAATGATGATTGGATTAGCGAATTGAATAGATAAATACAATATACAAAAACTGAAGACTGAAGAGGAAAAAATAAAAGAATGAAAAGAGAAGTGAGCATATGGTAGACAAAATAATGCCCCTCTCCCCCCAAAAGATGTTCATGTCCAAATTCCTAGAACATTTGAATGTCGTCTTATATGGAAAAAGGGACTTTATGGTTATGATTAAGTTAAAGATCTTGAAATGGGAAGATTATCCTGGATCATCTGGGCCAAGCCATGTAATCCCAGTGGTCCTCAGAAGAAAGAAGCAGGTACTGGAAGAAGAAGAACAAGATGTGACAGAAAATGAAGATGGGATGATGCACTTTGAAGATGGGGCAGAGGCCATGAACCAAGGAGTGCAGGTGAGCTGTAGAAGTTTCAAAGGAAGGAGACACAACCCTCCCTGGAACCTCCAGAAGCAATACAGCTCTGCTGACAGCTTGATTTTAACCCAAATTGAGTTTGGATTTCCGAACTTCAGAACTAAGGTTGTGAAGCATAGGTAATAAATCTTTGTTGTTTGAAGCCACTAAATTTGTGGTAAAGTAGCAGTAGATAACAAGTAGAGGTTTTGATTCCTGGAAGTGAGGTGTTGTTGTAACAAATAAATATCCAAGAACATGTAAATGGCTTTGGAACTGGGTACTGGGCGGTGACCACAAGATTTAGGAAATGCTTAAAACAAAGTCTAGACTACCTTGAACAGTTGTTAGAAGGGATATGCATGCTAATAACTTTCTCAGAGAGGACCTAGAAGGGATTGAGGAGCATGGTGGAGAAAACTAAATCACCTTAGGGAACATCTAAATAACCACAAATAGACTTTTGGTGGAAATACGGACAGTAAAATTGCTGCTAGCAATGACTCAGAAGGAACACGTTACTAGAAGGTGGAGGAAAGTTGTCTTTGTTACGTATAATGGCAAAAAGCTTAGCAGAATTATATTCTATAGTTATATGGAAATAAGAACTTCTAAGGGATGCATTTGGATGTGTGAGTGAGGATATTTGCAAGCTGTGTGCCAAAGGCATGGCCTGGATTCTTGGTGCAGTTTATAGTAAAATGCAAGAGGAAAGGGATTGATGGAAAGAACTGTTCAACAAAAAGGAACCAGTACTTGACAACTTGGAAATTCTCCGCCTGTCCAGATTACAAAAGACATTAAAATTAGGAGATCCACTATTAGTAAAGCATGTTCTGGAAAGAAATATAAGGGTGTGGTTAGACAGCCTTTTGCTAATGCCTTGGAATGATCACAAGTTCATAGTATTCAGTGACCCAGAGGCTTCATTCAAGAGATTAGGCATGTGACTATTGGATCCCCTCAGCTATCTAAGCAGAAGCTATAAATGGAGATAGGATTATCTAGAAAATATCTTTGGAGGGATATCTTGTCTAAGCAAATGAATCCCAAGACATACACAGGAGACCTACAGGGTTCTTGAGAATGTTGTACCACAGGAAAACTGCCAGCTTGGACTGAAAATGCCAGAGACAGAAATACATGAAAGAATACTGTTGAACTCCCCAAATTCTACAGTCAGAGAGCAAGCTGCTCAAATTGCTTACTTGTAAATTACATGTTACGGTTCACAAAGAAGGAAGGATGGATGGGGTGCCATCAGTGGCAGTGACGGAGCAGGTGGCTCCAAGCGCCCATCCCTACAGAGAAACTTTGACAAATCAAGCCAACTATGTCAGAATTAACTTTGTCAGGAATCTGGAAAGGAGTCAAAGGTTTACAGCAACCAAGCAAACACTGGATCAAGGAAAAGAAAATTTTTAAATGTGGGAAAACTGCAGAATTTTTTCTTGCCTTTGCCATAACTGCCTCCTCACTCAGCAGTGGTCTTAAAGACAAGTAGCCAGTAACTGCAGTGTATCAGGCAGACTATGGCGAGCCGACTTTATTCTCAGGAATTAGGCTCATTTGTTCCAACCTATCAGGGGTAAACCTAAAGGACTGGCACAAAGCGCTTACCATTATTTTACCTCAGAACCCACTCAGCAGAAACTGTCTGTATTCATCGAAAACTTTGAAAGGAAAATGAACAACTTGTTGCCTCCTGGAAACAGAGATTACAGCTGAGGCAAGCATTAGGGTACTGATAGCCTGGGAGGAAAAAATGGAGAAAGAATTGCTTCAGGAAGTTAAGGGATTCCAAAGTCCCATGTATACTGGGGAATTTCAAAAGCTACACATGTAGAGGAAAGGACACACACTCAGAAATGACGTTTTCTTGTTTTAAGGTTGGAATGCCAACTTCTAAACTCTTTACATGTGGGACTGAAATAGGAAGTCTGACCTGGTATATAATTATTGGGGTATAACGCTTTCCTTGCAGAAATCCTCACAGACTTATACCTTGCTTTCCAATATATTAATTGTGTTCTGTATTGTAGCTTCTAGTCTTGCAGATAAGATGTGAGTTGTTGGTCTAATTCTTTTTTCCTATGTTAATATTTTGCTCTTTCTGATTGGAGGCCCTGTAGGGTTTTCTCTTACCCTTAGTCTTCAGGAATTTTGCCTGGATATTTCTGAGAGAGTGTCTCTTATTGTCAACCTAGCCTAGATTCAGATGACTCACTAAATCTGCAGACTAGCCTTGTTTTTTTTTTAATTTAAGAATTACCTTGTTCTGGGCGCCTGGGTGGCTCAGTGGGTTAAAGCCTCTGCCTTCGGCTCAGGTCATGATCTCAGGGTCCTGGGATCGAGGCCTGCATCCGGCTCTCTGCTCAGCGGGGAGCCTGCTTCTTCCTCTCTCTCTGCCTGCCTCTCTGCCTACTTGTAATCTCTCTCTGTGTGTCAAATAAATAAATAAAATCTTAAAAAAAAAAAAAGAATTACCTTGTTCTTTTTTTTCCCCTCAATCAACAT
The DNA here is from genome assembly GCA_002007465.1 of Ailurus styani. Lineage (NCBI taxonomy): Eukaryota > Metazoa > Chordata > Mammalia > Carnivora > Ailuridae > Ailurus > Ailurus styani. The sequence continues at coordinate 3,287,555 of LNAC01000050.1, forward strand.
ACCTTTTCATCTTTTATTTCTCTGAAACTCTGTTGCAAGTTTTTGGATCTCTCCTGCAGACTCTCACCTACTTCCTCACTATTTCCATTCTGTAGTTTTGTTTTGTTTATAATGCTTTCAGGTATTTTTAGCACTTTATTATCTAGGTTAGTAAATTGCGTCTGAGTAGTGTTTCCTAAATTTTTACTTTGAATATCTTATTTGGGAAAACATAGTTTTAAACTCAATTAATCTTTTCTCTGCATATGAATTTGAAGCAGGTTCTATTCCATTTCGCTAGTTATGTATGAGTAAATAGTCTGCCAGTTCTTTTCTGTTGCACATGGTAGAAACCTTCATGACTAACCCATATCTCTGCACTCTCAGGCTAAAAGGCAGGCAGGGCTCAAGGTATTTATTCAATCTCTTTTGAAATATCTTTGCTAGAAGTGAGTCTCATATACATTCATGTGGGGCCAATGTTGACTTTCCAGGACTTCCACAGGTCTTTGAAAACTGGGAACTTCTTCAGGACTGCCAGGAATTGCTCTAGCTCAATCAAGGGAAAAAAACAAACAAACAAACAAAACTCACAAAATTTCTCTTTGCATGTAGCCCAACAGAGCTAATGTCCTGACTTGTGTGCCTATCTAGAACTGTTAGCAACTCCTTGACACAGGAGAATTAGTCTTTTCATGGTAGAGGGGGACAAAAGGAAGTGTATTCCGGTCACCATGTTCTAAGAATCTTGAGACACATCTTCTAACATTACAACAGAATTGACAGCCTTGGCAATGTAAACATAATGAATAACTGACAGAGTAGGTAGATGTGTTGGATGAAGGAGGTGATGTATCTTCAACATCATGAGGAATCCAAAATAATATCTAAAGTTAATAGAAATAAAATGTTTGCACTTGTGATTTCATATCATAAAGTCATAATAGGAAACTAAAGAATAAAAATACTAACAAAAAGAAGAAGGAGTATAGGGAAATAATCAGAAAATTAAAACCTTACAAGTCATATCAAGAAGTTCTAGGTACAGTTTTGACTTCATAAATAAAGAAATGAGGTTACACTATTTAGACAGGGAGAGAATTCTATGGAGAATATCAAACTTCAGAAATGTTTCCTTTTGGGGGAAATTTCAGGGGATTTTCACTTCATGTTTTATTTCATTCTGTAATATTTGAACATGTTTCATCATACAGATATGTGGCTTAAAATTAGTAACTCTTTATGAAATAGTTATATAATAAGATGTAATGGGATAAAATGTTTGGCCAGCCATAGGCTCAGTTAATACCAGACTGGGTTTTTGTTTACTTCTGATTGATGGTCTGTTTTTCTTTGAATGTAATGTTGTAGCAAGATAGACTAACACAAAATATATTATATAACTTATAGTTCAGTCTAATAAAGACCATAGATTCATGTACGTTTATGTACTTGTCCTGCTTTTCTATTAGCCATTGTTGTGAGTTAATCTCTTTGTGTGTTGATCATTTTTTGGTTTCTGTAATCCTATGTACCTAGATCACAACTCTCATCTCAGGAGAGTGGTCAAACTTTTAAAATTTTCTTTATTGAAAATTTGTTCTGTATTGATTTTTCTTCATCTTTACTGCTTGTCTTATTTGCTATGTATTTGAATTTGATGTACTAAACTGTCTCTACTCTTTCAATATGACTATCTAATTATTTTCAACTTACCTCCTTTTCTAATATATGGATCAAATGGCATAAATTTCCCTCTAAGAATTGTTTGTTGATATATCTCTAATTTAGTTCAGATGATTTTATTTTATTAACTTTATTGAGATATAATTGATAAATAAAATTGCATTTATTTAAGGTATACACATGTGTTTTGTTTTGTTTTAAAGATTTTATTTTTTTTATTTGTGAGAGAGAGAGTGTGAGCATGAGCAGGGGGAGGGGCAGGAGGAGAGGGAGAAGCTGATTCCCCGCTGAGCAGGGATCTGAGTGTGGGGCTCAATGCTAGGACCCTGGGATCATGACCTGAAGGCAGATGCTTAATAGACTGAGCCACCCAGGCACCCCCACATGGTGTTTTAATATATGTATACATTGTGAAATGCTTACCAAAGTCAAACTCATTAACATATCCATCACTTTGTATAGTTACCATGTGTGCATGTGTGGTGAGAACACTTGAGATCTACTCTATTACCAAATTTCAAGTATAGTATATTGTTACTAACTATAGTCACTATGCTGTACATTAGGTCTTCAGCTTATAACCGAAGGTTTGTACCTTTAATTATTATCCCCTCCTTTCCCCCACTCCCAGCCTCCAGTAGCTACCATTCTATTCTGTTACTGTGAGTTCAAAATTTTTTTTAAGTACCACATATAAGTATGATCACGTGATATTTGCCTTTCTGTGTCTGGCTTATTTCACTTAGCATAATGTCCTCCAGGTTCATCTGTATTGTTGCAATGGTAGAATATCCCTCTCTTTTTAAGGCCAAATAATTAGCAAAAAGTACTAAATCCCAAGTAAGGGACTTACTAGCGCCCTTTTGTTAATTGTTTTCTGAGTGTTCTGTCCTTTCTTTCTCTTCTTACCATCTTCTTTTGTGATTTGACAATTTTCTGTAGTTTCCCTTATCTTCATATCTTCCTGTATTTTTTTTAAAGATTTTATTTATTTATTTGACACAGAGGGAGAGAGATCACAAGTAGGCAGAGAGGCAGGCAGAGAGAGAGAGGAGGAAGGAGGCTCCCCGCTGAGCAGAGAGCCCGATGCGGGCCTCAATCCCAGGACTCTGAGATCATGACCTGAGCCAAAGGCAGAGGCTTTAACCCACTGAGCCACCCAGGCGCCCCTGTATTTTTTTTATTACAGGTTTTTACCTTGTGGTTATCATGAGTCTTGGAATCAAAGTTGAATGTCATGATTAAGATCAAATACTGATGTGCACTGAAATTGAATTCTCATTTAATTTATTTAAGGAAAATATTTATTCAGACACTAGAGCCTGAATGCACAGGTAGGAATATGTGTGGTTTTCAGAGCTCGTACTTGAGGACTGCGTGGTTCTGCAGGATGAAAAGCAAACACGTTAGAAGTCAGCCTTGACGATACCTTCAGATTTAGCGTGAGATGGGTTAGAGATATGGCCTTGGGAGCAGCAGACTACTTCCCGAAATGTGGCTGGCTGTTCTTGTTCAAAAACCTTTTGCTACAGGAACTCAGATTTTTCATATTTTAAATGGAATAAACAATACCTCACATACTTTTTTTAAACCTACATTTTGTAGCATTTCATTAAGTACCAGAGACTGTGCTTAGTGTTCAAAGTGCCTTATTTAATTTTTAGACATATTGCAGGAGGTTGGTGTGTGATTATACCTGCCTTACCAATGAATAAATTGAGGTAGAGACCACATAGTAAGTAAACATAGTAAAATGTAGTAGAAGGAGAAATTAGATATGTTTTGCTCGTTTTCTCAGCTTTAATCATGTTATCATAATCATTATATAAGGCTTTTATTTAATGATATTTTGTATCAGTGTGCTTGGCACATTGGGATTCTCATACAATGAAGGTTCCTTTTCTCCCCAAAACCACGAAGCAGAGAAAGGTTATTTGACACCTAAGTTCGAGCATGGGATGAAGAAGGAATGGATGTAAGGGAAGAGGACAGGAGGGTAAAGTTTCAGGCTGCAGCACTAAGGTGATATTCCTCATCTGTAATCACAGTGATCATAGCTCTGGGATGTCTTCAAGGTAGTGATCAAGGTGATTACTGAGGGGAAAGCACAGTGAGTTCTACCAGGAGCCTTTAAAATCCCATCTGGCTGTTCAGTGAGATCCTATGATCCTAACCTCTGTCACAGTATTCTCTGCATTGTAATGAGCTTCCCGCAGGTGAAACATGGTTTCTAATCACCGTACCCACGCAGAGCAGCCATGGTCTAGTGGGCAGGGCCCTCGGGAAATGTGCCTTTCTGCTCTTCACCCAGGAATCAGCAACTTGCTATGGCTAAGTCCCTATGTTGTGAGTAAATTTGAATATGCTACTCTAGGAACCTTCAAAGTACACTGAGTGGGAGTAAATATTTTCTGTATTCTTCAGCTTTATAAACTTAGGCTTGAAGGTGGGAAATCAGTTGTCTACAGACTGAACAGATGAGTAGATGGTGAGACCATAGAATGTCTGACTGTAAATCTCATAGACGTCTGACTGTAAAGCTCATGTTTTTTTGTACTGCCCTCCTCTTCTGAAGTGACCTGCCTCAGTCCATCCCCCTTCCTGTGTGAGTTCATGAGTTCCCCCTACAAGGAGAGCCATGGGAGTATAAGGCAATGATGTCCTGCTAGTATGGGATGACCCTCCCCCCCCCAAATCTCCTCTGCTGGATTATATCACAGATCATAGATGTTATCTGCTTGAGGAGGCAGAGGCCAGTCTCCTAGAGAAGATCTAGAATAAATGAAGGTGACATTTCATTCTGATTACTTTCTCTGTCTTATGTGGGCAGCTTTTAAGTCATGTGAATAAACATGAATGGCTAAATAAACCAATATTTAGGTCACACTGCAGAGTTCTTGCTCTCCCTTCTGTCCTCTCTGAATTGGCCATTATATTCAGATTTCCAGGGAAAGAAGAAAATTGGATAATATCAAAGTATAGTGACAGAGTGCTCTTAATAGGTAAGTCTGTCTCAGTTCAAATCCCTACAAATCAGTATTTCTCTTCTCTGTAGTGGGATCAGAACACCTACATCCTAAGGTTGTTGTAGGAAATCCAGTAAAAAAAATGGATATGAAAGCTCTTTGTAGGAAAGCTTTTGTATTAGTAACCACTTAAAAAATATTTGGTGGGTGCTTGGGTGGCTCAGTGAGTTAGTTGTCTTGGCTTCAGCTCAGGTCATGATCCCAGAGTCCTGGGATCGAGACCCACGTGAAGTTCCCTGTTCAGGGGAAAGCCTGCTTCTCTGTCTTCCTCTCCCCCGGCTTGTGCTCTCTCTCTCACACACACACACTCTCTCCCTCAAAAAACTAAATAAAATCTTTAAAAAAATATTTGGCAAATACTTTCAGTCTGTAAGAGGAAGCCTTCAAGCATTCCATATTATGGGCTGGTGGCTCATTAAGCAGCAACACCAGCATCGCTTGGGAACTTGTGAATAATGCTAATTATCAGGCTATACCACAGAATCAGAAACTGGAAGTGAGAGCCAAAAGCCGGTGTTTTGGCAGTCTCTCCAGGTGTTTCTGATGTTCTTTAAAGTTTGATAAGCACTGCTGTGGGCAGATTGTGGGCCTGTGGGCTGGGAACTGTCTTTAGTGATGGCACCACTAATGTCCATCAGCCCCTAATGAGTATTTTGAATTGAGCCTCACTTGTGTCTGGCATCTGCTTTATTTGGATCCCTCCCCTGGCACTGCTGGTGCTATGGAGATTTGATGTGAGTGGAGAGACAGTGGGGAGAGCAGTAGAGAGAGAAGACTGACCCCAAAATAAGGCTCTTTGCTTTAATGAGCCAGGGATCCTATAAGGAGACAGAGGCTAAAATTTCAAATAGTAGAAGCAGTGATCACCATTAGTGTAGTTTTCAGTTTCTTAGTAGTTGATAGTTGTTGATTCTTAACAGTTGGCATGAAGATTTTATTACTGGAACTTAAGGGTTTAATCTTGTTGTCGATAGTCAGAACACAGCACACCTTGTATCTGTCACATCTCCATTGCAAAAGATCTTTTTGAAGTTCTCTACTACTGCATTTCTTCCTGCAATATCCTGTTCTGTTTTCACATCTTCTCAAAAATAAGTGACCTGTATAAAGGAATTTTATAGCTCATTAAGCCAAAGATATTTAAATAAATTTAAAAACAGCAAACTTTTTTGAGCATTGATTATTTGAGTCTTTATCAGTTGCTTTGTTATATTTCTCCTAATAGTGAAAATCTCCTCTGGGGAATAAGTGAGATTTTATACATACAGAAACATGTGGGATTTGTACATATAGGTAAGGGCTTACCATTCCTGAAATGAGAATTCTGCACGCAAACTTTCCCCAGAATTCTGTTTTTCATTTTTTAAATGGAAAAAATATAGCATATCATTACCCATCAACACAAAATCCCCAGTTTTCTAAAATGTAACCAAATCACAATTAAACACCCAAATAGAACTCACAAGCTATCCTCTTAACATATGAAATGCTTAAACTATTATTGTAATGTTCCTCAGAATTAACAGAACACACCTAGCTTTGGTTGACACTTGGGGAGATTTCCAGAATGTCTTTACATGTTTCTGAGGTCTTACAAATTATATTTAGAATGTAACTCTATGTTTGTCTTACATATGATGTTCAAATTGAATCAAGTGATAGACATCTAAATTTTTAACATATAAACATTGGTTACATATAATATTGAGATATCTGCACAATTTTTGATAATTTTAGGGATAAAATATACAAGAGGCATTTTACTAGGAATATACTAATCAGAGACATTCTGCAGGGTGTAAATATTTTGTCTGTGTATAATATATGTGGACAATATATACATTTACCAAGTCTTCCATCACATGGTTTAACATATAGAGGACCTTGAAGAGAATTCTTCCCCGTCTCGCTCTATGTTGAGTCATATTTTCTTTAATTCAGCCAAAATATGTATAATTAGAATTAAGCAGGACAGACAAGGTTAGGTGCTTACAATGGAATAAGAGGAGAAAGAAAATAACAAGTAAGTAAATAGCTACAGGTTGATCTAAGTATTATTAAGGAAAGAAATAGTGTAACAGAGAGCAACTGAATAGAGCTACTACTGACAGGATGATAGAGAATTACCTTATGGAAGTGATATTTGATACAAGACATGAAAGATGAAAAGGATCCAGCTCTGTGAAGAGCCAGAAGATGGTAGAAGGAAAGGGAGGAGCATGTGCAAAGGCCATGAGCTCATGAAGAGCTTGATGTACCTGAAGGACTTCTGTTGTTTTCATGACTCTTCTCCCTCTTTGTATTCTGTGTCTCAAGTGTTCTTGCAATGGTCCTTGGACTTATGCTTCCTTTCCAGCCATGCCCTCTTTTAGCCTCTCTTCCTTACCATCGCAGACATCTCCATGGATGTGACACTCAAGTGTCTTTCTTCAGCTGGGATATATGGATGGAAATCTTAGACCAAGTCTGTTGTTTCCTTCTTTCCATTCTTGATGTTCCACGTACCTTGGTGTTTTGTGGATTTTCTCCCAAATATCCTTCCTAAGTTCCATTTTAAATGCCAGCAGCTCTTGGAGATAGATTGGCTAGTCTCACAGAATAACCTGGAATTGCTTGTGTTTGTCTAGAAAGACAATCTGAATTTTCTCAGGGCCCTTTGGTTTAGAACTAGGATACCATGTCATTATGTGTTGTATGTCACTGATGTCCCAGAAGCAGGGAGAGAAATTGTATAATCTAAACTCATAGAATTTTGAGGCTACATTAGACCAGGACCATTTTCTGAGGCACCTCCCATACCATTATTAATTTTCTCCTATCCTTCAATATGAACAGTCTTCTAGTAGTAGAGAATGGAGACCATTGTCCTTGGAGGCAGGCTGTCGAGGTACACAACTATCTTTCTGTTAGGAAGTTCATCCTCGAAAAGTTAGTCTGGCACTTTGTGCCATATATTTAAAAATTACAGATGAGATATGGGCCTGTATAAAAAATAGAACCATAGAAAATATAAAGCATGGGTGATAATGGAGAATGTGAAGAAAAATACCAATAGATTTGATATGAAAATGAAAATTTCATGCCCCAATAAATTAATAAAAATTAAAAAGTGACCAATAAGTGATTGCCTTGGGTGTGTGGGGCCAAGTGAGGAGTGACTGCTGATAGACACAAGCTTTCTTTCTAGGATGATGAGGTTCTAAGTTAGATTATGATGATAGTTGCACAATTCTCTAAGTAGACTAAAATGCATTGATTTATACATTTTAAATAATTGAATTATATGGTATATAAATTCTATATCAATAAAGTTTAAAATAACCAACACAATAAGTTGACATACTTCTCAGGTAAAAGTAACAAATTAGTAGGAAAGCACTAATATACTAAGAGTAACCATTTGAAAATATATGTCAGTTTCCTTAAAAAAAAAAAACCCTATGACATAGGTATGAGAATACATATCAGTAAAGGTATTAAAAAGCCAACACACACACACACACACACACACACACACACACACGAAGCCAGCACACAATATTTACAGTAATATCAATTTTCAAAGATAACATACTTATCTGGTAAAAACTAAACAAATTAGTGAAAAAGCACTAATATACTAAGAGTGGCCATTTGAAAGTTAATCAGAGAAAGACAATTATCATATGTTCTCTCCGATAGGAGAAATTTGAGAGGCAGGGGGGCTAGTGGGAAAGGAGGGAAAAATGAAACAAGGTGGGACTGGGGAGGGAGACAAACCATAAGAGACTCTTAATCTCAGGAAACAAACTGAGGATTGCTGAAGGTGGGGGGATAGGGTGGCTGGGTGATGGATACTGGGGAGGGTAGGTGCTATCGTGGGTGCTATGAACTATGTTAGACTGATGATTCACAGACCATAACCCTGAAACAAATAAAACATTATCTGTTAATAAATTTAAAGAATTTTGTGGGTATAACAGTAAAAGCATTTATTCATACATATCCACAATAAAAGCATTTATTCTTAAAAAAAAAAAAAGAGTGGCCATTTGAAAATGTATGGTGGGTCCCTTTAAGGGAAATAATATGCTGTAACCTGGAAATGGAGCTTCTAAAATTTGCTTATATATCAGAAATCCTACAGTGATTTTTGAACTGGATTACAACACTGTTTATAATACTGACACACTGGAAAAAACAACTTTATACAATAGAGGTCTTTCCAAGTAAATGATATAAAAATTGAATAATAAACATCTATGGCAAACTGTATTTTTGAGGAACATTTGAAGGTCTGTAAAATTTTCTTCATATAATGTTAAATTAAAAAATCAGGTTAGAAACCTGCATATGACTTGGTCAACATTTAGAAAATATAGGAGGTTATTAAACTGTAGCCAATTTTAGGGGCACCGGGTGGCTCAGTCAGTTAAGCTGCTGCCTTTGGCTCAGGTCATGATCCTTAGGTCCTGGGATCAAGCCCCACCTCAGGCTTCCTGCTCAGCTGAAGCCTGCTTCTCCCTCTCCCGCTGCTCCTCCCCACTGCTTGCTATCTCTCCTGCTCTCTCTTTCTCAAATAAATAAGTACAATATTAAAATAAATAAGTTGTAAAAAAAATAAATAAGTAAAAATGTAGCCAATTTTTCGATTTCCCAAATACTTGCAATATACCTGCCTTAAATTGTAAATATAAGCTATAGAATTAATTAAAAAGAAGAAATGTTTACACAAGTAACCTGAAATGTGACGCGGGACTTCCAGCCGTTCTGAATCTTTCCCCTATGTCCACCCAGGATAGTTTCCTTCACTTTTCCACTTTACAGTCCTATAGATATTTAGAAACAGCCGCTCCTGTCCTGTTAATAACATCCAAGAATAAAAAAGTAGGAGACCTTCTCTGTAAGACCAAGAAAATCAGAAGAAGTAATATTGTGGAGTTGTTACTTCAGGAGTAACACTTGGTGCCATACAAAGTGAAGTGAAGCGAAGCAGGGCTGGCCCTAAGTGATAGGATAGAGGGGGGTTTGGAACATCAGGACCATCTCTGCATTTGGATTCTCCTTATTCTCCTTAACTGCCAACCATAGACCCTGCTTTGTTGTGAGAGCCTTGGGATTCTTAGAACAGAGATGTTCTGAAGAAATAGGGCAAACCTCAGCCTCCTGTCCTGTGAGAATACTTCCCCCACTCCCATGGACAGTTTGACAATAGGGACTCTATGTACAGGACCCTATTTTAGGTTAGTGTTTCTTCTTCCCCAAGATTTTATTTACCTGAGACCAACTGGACCAGGAGGAAAAAATTGCAAGTGTGAATAATAAGGACTTCATCGCTCCTGAAAGACAGACAGTTGGTTCTGTGGAGTCCACAACTCACTATTCAGTGTGACTCTGAACACAGGTCTCTGTTGTCCTCTCTAAATGGGGTTGGGCTCAGCCAGTAGCTGAGGGTAAGCATATAGGATACTGTGTCAAACATAAGTGCGGTCTATTGGCCAGCAGCTCTAATTGAGACATCACTGTTCAGAGTCCTGTACTAGGCATGCCTTTAAGGAATGTGAAAAATAGAAGAGAATGTACAAGAATGGTATGGTTTGGAGAGAAAGGACACTTACAAGGGTAATTTATTCTGATCCTCCAGGCCTAAACACTACCTGTTTTTCTCACAGCTACTTGTGTTTATTCTATTACTGTTTATCTTACTGCATTGTGACAGTCTGTTCACCTGTCTGTCTCTTCCTCTAAAAAGGAATGTCTTTAAGGACACTTTTCTGTTTTTCAGTACTGGGTACCTACGTAATTGTTGAATGAATAGATTAATACTCTTTTGGTAATACTCTTTTGGTAATAGGCACTTCAAAAAGATTTTTTTAAAGAAATTAATCAGTGATCAAAGATATATGTACAAAGATGTCTTCAAATCCCCCTTTAAGTCCATCAGTAGAATATAATTAAATGAAGTGCATTCATATGATTTAATATCATGCATCTGTTAAAAAGAGTATAGCAGATTTGTCTTTCTAAACATATTTTTGAGTGCAAAAGCAATGCTGTAGAACAATATAATAATGATTCTAATTTATGTAAAACAATGTGTGTATGTATGTCAGTAAAGTATCAGCTAAAAGGGGTGGAAGGAGACACATTATTTTAATAGTAGTTTTTTCCTCTGGATGAGACTGGTTTAAAGCAGGTAGTCAGAGTAAACTTTAAATTGCATTAAATTTTTTGAGTGGCCTTCTGAATTGTGACTGGAATTAATAAGATCTAAGAGATTTCCTTTTTTGTGAAGAGATTTTATTTTTTCCTTTCTTTTACAGCTTTATTGAGATATAACTGACATATATTAAACTGTATTATTTAAAGTGTTCAATTTGCTGAGTTTGACATATGCAAACATCGGTGAAACCACCACCACAATCAAGATAATACCTCCTTCAACCTTCAGAGATTCCTTGTGCTTCTCTGAAATCCATTTCTTTCGTTCCCCTTCCTCCATGTCTCCCAGACAACCAATGGTCTGATATCTGTATATATAGATTGGTTTGCAATTTCTAGAATATCACATAAATGAAATTATACACTCCACATTCTTTTTTTAGCCTTTTTTCATCAATGTAATGATTTTGAGATTCCTCCATGTTGTTGAGTATAATAAAATTTAATTTACTTTCATTGATAATATTCTATTCCATGTGTATACAAAAATTTGTTCAGAAATTCACCTCTTATTTTTGGTTGTTTCCAGATATTAGCTACTATAAAACTATTGCTGATCATTTGTGTGCAAGCCTTTGTGTGGATATATGCCTTCATTTCTTTTGGATAAACAGCTAGGAGGGGAATAGGAGGGTAGAGTCACAGGTTATTAAGAAATGGCCAGGTGCATGTCTGGCTTAGTTGGTAGAGCATGTTGCTCTTGATCTCAGGATTGTGAGTTCAAGCCCCATGTTGGCTATAGAGCTTATGAAAGGAAGGAAGGAAGGAAGGAAGGAAGGAAGGAAGGAAGGAAGGAAGGAAGGAAGAAAATGGCTAACTTCTTTTCCAAATTGTTTGTACAATTGTTGTACAATTTTACATTCTTACCAATACTTTACGAGAGTTCCTTTGGATATATATTTAGAAGTGGGATTGGTAGATCCTACGGAAGTTCTATTTTTAATTTTTTGAGGAACTGTTATACTGTTTTCCATAGTGGCTATCCCAGTTTACATTCCTATCAACAGTGCACAGGGGTTCCCTTTTCTCTGCATTCTTGCCAAAATTTGTTATTTCTTGTCTTCTTGATGACAGCCATTCCAACAGGTGTGAGGTGATATCTCATTGTGGTTTTGATTTGTTTATCCCGGATTAGTGGTGTTAAGCATCTTTTCATTTGTCTGTTGGCCATTTGGATGTATACTTTGGAAAAAATGTCTATTTAAGCCTTTTTCCCATTTTAAAATTAGATTGTTTTTTTGTTATTCAGTTGTGTGCATTCTTTATGTATTTTGATTATTAACCCTTTATGTATTTTGATTATTAACCCTTTATCTGATATGTGGTTTGCAGATATTTTTTCCTATTCTGTAGGTTGCTGTTTTCATATGTTGATCATTTCTTTTGCTGTGCAGAAGCTTTTAAGTTTGATATAGTCCCACTTGTTAATTTTTGCTTCTGTTGCTTGTTCTTCTGTTATATTTAAAAAACTATTGCCAAGACCAATGATAGTCTAGAAATTGCAAAACGATCTATAGAGAACTTGTAGAAATTTACCTGTCTGAAGGTGTATTGTGTGCCAGCCTCAGTATGTCAATAACTGGTGTTGCGGTTGGACCAGCCCTTACGGTTATCACTGCAAGATGCTCTTTAGCAATAACTATGAGGAAACTTTGAAAAAATAAATTTTTATTACTTATAGGGCATAGAAATTACATAGCATGCCTGAGGCCACACAGAGAAGTCGTGGCTAGAGAGAGAGTGTAAATAGGGGCCTGGGGTTCTGCTTTTGTTTGGATTGAAGGTGGGGGTCTAGGGTATTATGGATACCTGGCTGACTCAGTGGGAAGAGTGTGTGACTCTGGATCTCAGGGTCAGCCCCACGTTGGGTTGTAGAGATTACTTAAATAAATAAAACTGAAAAAAAAAAAGGTAAAGCATGGGAAGAGAAAAAAACTAGTGTCTCAAGTGGCCATTTATTGAAATCAACCAAGATCTCTAAAACAAAGGAACCCCAGTGAAGGGGGCTAGGGGGTGGGTCTTTTTCTAGCTCTGTGGCTGGCAATGTGTTTATTAGAGATAGCCATTGTTGAAGTGGATGCCTCAGCAATCAAAGCTTAAGTCAGGCACTTGCATTACAAAAACACAAACAAAAACCCCCACAAAACAGTTGCCTGGGTTTAGGCTACAGGGAGACTCCAGCAAAGCAGCAGAGGGAAGAAGAAGAGTTTGGAACAGTGGAGAAGAATTCCACGAGAGCCACCTAGGGTGATACTGCACCGGGCTAAGCTGTGTGGTGTTGGGGACAACATGTCCCACTGAGGAAGTGGAAAGCAGTGAGTCAGTGCCCAGCTACCCCAGTTGTATGGGTCATGCCTGGAGAAACTTGTTTCTTTTCATAAGAACTCAGTACTGAGGCAGGACTCCCATGCTAGGAGGAAGGGAAAAGACAGGGAAGGAAGCAGGTAAGAATATCAAAAGGCCATAGAAAAAGTAGTTCCTGCTGACTGCTTTTGGACTTCAGTAGAAAGTCTGCCCACAAACCTCTGGGAGTGTTCCACTGGAGGATCTCCTCACCTGGTCCACAGGCACCCACAATGCCCCATGCTAAGCACACACCTCCCCACACTCTGCAGCCAGATCTTTGTGTGGCAGCAAGAGTAGTTCAAGTACCTGGGTCTGTGGGCAAGGAGAAACCATGAGCTACAGTGCCACCTTCTGGAAAAGGGAGCCTTCCAGCAGCCAGAGTGGTGAGTTATAACAAGAGACAACAATAAAAGCTTAAGAATTCTGCCACAACTGGGGTTCCTGGGTGGCTCAGTGGGTTAAAGTCTCTGCCTTCGGTTCAGGTCATGGTCTCAGTCTCCTGGGATCGAGCCCCGCATTGGGCTGCCTGCTCAGCAGGGAGCCTGCTTCCTCCTCTCTCTTTGCCTGCCTCTCTGCCTACTTGTAATCTCTCTCTCTCTCTGTTAAATAAATAAACAACAATCTTAAAAAAAAAAAGAATTCTGCCACACACACACACACACACACACACACACACACAAAAGAAAAAAAAAGAAAGAATTCTGCCACAAGATGGAACAAGAAAGGTGGAGCTGGTCTACACATACACAACCTAGGAAAACCAGTTAAACCAACACCAAGGAACAGTACCACATGGGAAGACAACCAGTAGAGATTTAAGAAGGTTTCTGTTGCTTTGCATGTGAAGGCAGCAATGAAAAACACAGGAACATGAAGAATCAAAGAAATATGCCATTGCCATAAGATATCTATAATTCTACAACAACTGAGCTCAAAACTAGAAAATACTGCAATCCAGCTGATAAAGAATTCAAAATAGCTGTTTTGAAGAAACTTAACGAGCTACAAGAAAACTTAGTAAGACAGTTCAATGATATTAGGGAAAAATACATAAACAAAATGAACTTTTTACCAAAGAAATTGATGCTAAAAAAGACCCAGACAGAAATTCTGGAGCTAGGGAATTCAGTGAATTAAATGAAGACTATTATAGAGAACATCTTTTTGAGAAGAGAGCAGATGGAAGATATTACCGGTGACTTAGAGGATAAGAATTTTGGACACAGAAGAGAACAAATAAAAAAGAATAAAGTGAAGAAAACTTGTATGTTCTATGGGACTGAATCAAAAGGAAAATATTGGAATATTGGGATGCTAGAAAGAGAATGAAAAAAGAAGGGGACAGAAATCCTAAAGAAATAATGGCAGAAAACTGCCCAAACCTGGGGAAAACTTGACCATCCATATTCACAAAGCTAATAGATCACCCTATTATCTTAGGACCAAAAGACCTCCAAAACAGAGTATAATGAAACTATTCAAAATCAAAGATATAAAGAGAATCCCAAAAGGCAGCCAGTGAATGAAGAGTGTAACCTACAAAGGAAACCCCATGTAGCTGTCAGCAGATTTCTCAGCAGAAACCCTAAGGAGACAGTGGAGTGTCTTAGAGACATGCCAAGTGATGAAAGATTTAAAATTGCCAGCCAAGAGTATCTGGCAAAATTGTCCTTCAGATATGAGGTAGAAATAAAGACTTTCCCAGACAAACAAAAGTTGAAGGAGTTCTTCACCACTAGACCTGCCTTGTAAGAAATGCTGATACGGGTTCTTCAAGTTGAAATGAAAAGATGCCAATCAGAGACATGACAACATACGTGAGTACACAGGGCACTGCTAAAGTGGAAAATGTTAGTCAGATATAGAAAACTCTAATTTTATAATAAGATGGTGTAGGAACCACTTAACTATAGTATAAATGTTAAAGGAAAAGAGTATTAAAAATAATTATGTTGGCTAATTGAACATAATAAAAATAAATAAATAAAATAACTATAGTTACTATAATTTATTAATGAACTCACAGCATAAAAGAGGTAAATTGCAACATCAAAAATACAAAAGGGGAGGGGAAAAAGGGAGGAGACTTATAACTGAATGAAGATTAAGTTGCTTTCCACATAAAATGGACTGTTTTGTCTATGAGATGTTTTATGTAAGCCTCAAGATAACCACAAAACAAACATCTAATGTAGGTTCATGAAGGATTAAAAAAGGAGGGANGGGAGCCTGCTTCCTCCTCTCTCCTCTCTCTCTGCCTGCCTCTTTGCCTACTTGTAATCTCTCTCTCTGTGTCAAATGAATAAATAAAATCTTTAAAAAAAAAAAAAAAAGGAGGGAGAAAGAGGAGAACAGAGCATTCCACCATGGAAAATCATCCGTTTATAGGAGTAGTCAGAAACAGAGGAAAAAAGAAACAATAGAAATGTAAAAGAACCAGAAAGCAATAAATAAGATGGCAGTAGTAAGTTCTTACATATCAACAATTATTCCAAAGATAAATGGATTTAATTCACCAATAAGGCACAAAGTGCCTAAATGGTTATTTTTTTAAAAAGATTTTATTTATTTATTTGACAGAGAGAGAGATCACAAGTAGGCAGAGAGGCAGGCAGAGAGAGAGGAGGAAGCAGGCTCCCTGCCGAGCAGGGAGCCCGATGCAGGATTCAATCCCAGGACCCTGAGATCATGACCTGAGCTGAAGGCAGAGGCTTTAACCCACTGAGCCACCCAGGCACCCTAAATGGTTATTTTAAAAGGAGAGATGATATATGCTGCCCACAAGAGACCCACTTCAGGTTTAAGAACAGACATGCATTCAGAGTGAGGAGATTATTTCATGCAGACAGAAACCAAAGGAAAGTGTGGGTGTAGGCTGTAAGCCAAAAATGGTAAAAAGAGACACAGCAGGCCATTATACAGATAAAGATGTCAATACATCAAGAAGTTGTGACAATTGTAGAAGACATCCAGATGGCCAACAGACATGAAAAAGTGCTCAACCTCACTTGGCATCAGGGAAATACAAATCAAAACCACAGTGAGATACCACCTCATAGTCAGAATGGCTAAAATTAACAAGTCACAAAACGACTTGGTTTTGGCGAGGATTCAGAGAAAGGGGAACCCTCCTACACTGTTGGTGGGAATGCAAGCTGGTGCAGCCACTCTGGAAAACAGTATGGAGGTTCCCCAAAAAGTTGAAATTAGAGCTACCCTATGACCCAGCAATTGCACTACTGGGGATTTACCCTAAAGATACAAATGTAGTGATCCCAAGGGGCACCCACACCCCAAAGTTCATAGCAGCAGTGTCCACAATAGCCAAACTATGGAAAGAGCCTAGATGACCATCAACAGATGAATGGATAAAGATGTGGTATATATATATAATGGAATATCATGCAGCCATCAAAAAAAGAAATGAAATCTTGCCATTTGCAACGATGTGGATGGAACTAGAGGGTATGATGCTAAGCAAAATAAGTCAATCAGAGAGAGACAATTACCATATGAACTCACTGATACGTGGAATTTGAGAAACAAGCCAGAGGATCATAGGGGAAGGGAGGGGAAAATGAAACAAGAAGAAACCGGAGAGGGAGACAAACCATAAGAGACTCTTAATCTCAGGAAACAAACTGAGATTTGCTGGAGGGGAGGGAGGGTAAGAGGGATGGAGTGGTTGGGTGATGGGCATTGGGGTGGGTATGTGGTGTGGTGAGTGCTGTGAATTGTGTAAGACTGATGATTCACACACCTGTAACCCTGGGGCAACTAGTACATTATACATCAATAAAAAAATAAATAAAATAAAAGACATTCTCAGTAAGATTAAAAAGAAACCCAGAGAATGGAGGAAATATATATCATATATCTAACATATCAAATTATATTTATAATGTGGACAGCATAGCTCAAGAGATGGGGAATTTCAGACTGGAGCTGGAAATGGTACAAAAAGGAATCAAATGCAAGTATTATGTTTATATATGAAGATGGCAGCAATTTGGAGATCAGTTCCCATATAGAGAAGTGTTGGGTTATTGAGCTACAGGGAATCCTTAAGGACAAAGATAAAAAGAAAACAAAAGTTACTATGCTGAATGATGGAGAAAGCCTATATTTATGAAAATGGAGTATCTAGGAAATTTAGAAAAACTGAGTGATTGGTGTAGTGAAAGAATCATCATCACTCTGTACAGGTAATGTTTGAAGCCTTATATCAAGTTGCAGGAGTGACCTCCAAACTTTTTTGAACTTTGAGGGTACAGTTTTCCTAATACAACCTAAAACTGGAAAATAAGATATTTCATCTTAAGTGTATATTATAAAAGTATATGGTTATGGTATATTATAAAAATTGACATGTAAAATCATAATTTTTTAATTCAATCTGAATACATAATAATGACAATTACCCATTTAATGAACATACAAAGAAGCTTTTTTAAAGCAATTAGAAACATTACATCATTTTTTTCCTCCAAAGCTTTTATTTCATGAGTTTAAGTTTTTACTCCACTCTCCTCACAAAATTAAATCCCAACATAATACATTTTTATGTTTGGGAGTCCATTATTGATCATTCTCTCATATTTTTGTGTAATAAAACATGTATATATTTTGTAATTTATTATAAAATCTCTATGAACATAAAGCTCTAAATTTTTTAAAGATTTTATTTTATTTTTTTAATTTTTGCATATTATTTTTTGTTATATTTAATTAGCCAATATCTAGTACATCATTAGTTTTTTTTTTAAGATTTTATTTATTTATTTGACAGAGAGAGATACAATGAGGGAGGGAACATAAGCAGGGGGTGTGGGAGAGGGAGAAGCAGGCTTCCTGCTGAGCAGGGAGCCCAATGCAGGGCTCGATCTCAGGACTCTGGGATCATGACCTGAGCCAAAGGCAGACGCCTTATGACTGAGCCACTCAGTTGCCCCCCATCATTAGTTTTTGATATAATGTTCAATGATTCATTAGTTGCATATAACACCCAGTGCTCATCACATTTTTAAAGATTTTATTTATTTATTTGAGAGAGAGAGAAATAGTGCAACATAAGTTGGAGGGAGGGACAGAGGGAGTGGGAGAACTAGACTCCCTACTGAGCAGGGAGCCTGATGTGGGGCTCGATCCCAGGACCCTGAGATCATGACCTGAACCGACAGCAGACGCCTAACCAACTGAGTCACCCAGGTGCCCTAAAGCTCTAAATTTTTAACAACATATTCAAGATTGAGTCATCATTGCAATATTTGGAACAAAATTTATTAAAGATGCATAAATGTATTATCAAACATGAAAAATAATTATTAATCAAAATAACTTTTTGTTTTACTGCAAATGTATATCTTTAGTAAATAGATGGTACTTTCTATTAGTTTATGAATACATAGATGAATATTTCTTTTTACTGGAGTGAGATGAAGATCAGCATCAACATTTTCCCAGTTTTTATTTTGAAAAATGTAAACACTGAAAGATCTTATTCACATCAATAGGTAGATGTGAGAGTTGGAAGATTAGGCACTAGATAGGTAGGTAGATAAATAGATCACACAGTTCTTTTAGCTTCTTACAAGTTATATGCCAAAAGTTCCTTGGTAACCTATTATTAAGCTTCAGAAAAGCTTAATTTCAAAGCTTTATCCACCATTAGCTTGATTCTTCCTAGTGTCATTGCTTTGGTTAACAAAAAAATTTCAGTCACTTGGATTTCCAAAGGATTTATTACCTGAAGTCTATGATTACTCACCTTCTGAACATCAGCAGCAATATTTCAATTATCCACTGATTTGACACCTGGAGGTTTGTCCACTCTGGGCAATCCATGATTGTCAGATAAAGGATGGGGAGAGGTACATTTTCTTTTCAGAGTGGAAGAAGAGAAAATGAGAAAGTCGAGGTAGAAAAGAAGAGCCTGTTAAGAATGTTCTGAGTGTGATAAGACATTCAGAAATCGAGGGTCTAAAAATTGATCCCCTTAAATTCTCAATGTGCACACCTTGGAAAACCTTTTTGAGGTTGGCATCCTAGTTTGAAGACTACTGATTTATATTGTGTGACTTTCTAATATTTATTGAGATGATTGCATGAACCATATGTTCTCAAGTTTTTATTGAGTGTTTGCCATCTGCAAGACACTGGTCTAGCAGCTTGGGACACAGCCAAGAATAAAATCAAGGAGTTAGGATTATATGGGCATTATGGTCATGATGATAGCCCATAAATAAGTAAATAACTTAATAATTCAGTAGGAGAATGAAGAAATATACAAAATAATTTCAAAGGACTTAAGTGATAAGAAGAAAATAATACAGAGTAGTGAGGAATTGTCTCATGGCCAAGGGTTGTTTTTAAGGAGATGACATTTGAAGCAAAGATGTGGAAAAAGAGTAACCTAGGCTGAGGCAGACTGGTGGTCTAGGGAGGCCTTCATAGTGAAAGGCTGCCTCTGTGAAGAGTCAACACATGACCTGTGTGATGAGGTGTCAGCTATGCAAAGAAATAGAGAAGAGCAATTTAGGTATAGAGAAGGTGATCCATTTGTTCCAGTTCACTAAAGACTTTATATTGGAACTCTAATTCTTGTATTCTGGGAAAACCTTCAGTCCCAAACAAAGATGGTTTGTCAGCCTAACATGGGGTCTGTGATCTACTAGAATAGAGGTCCCTTGAAAGGTCAGTGATCTGATGGCCAGTATCCAAACTGCAGTTACAGTCACTGGCAACTTGACTTAGACAAAATAAAAAGAACTAGAGGAAAAAAACTTTCTTGATTCTGAGACATTTAGGCACTTGAGACTGTGGCTTTCAGTAGCACCCCAGACTTAGTCCAATATTTTAATAATTAATCAACTTTATAGTTAATGACACATCTCTGTGATATCAGAGTTAACTCACTGACTCATCAGTCACCACACAAACATCACTCACATGTATGTAGACACACAAAGCATAGAAACCCTACATACAACAAGCATTTGTGGACAAGATGAAGATCTGGAGAGGCATGATGTGAGATCACTGTAGTGGGAAGTTGTACTTTTCATTGGAAAGAACATTGGAAAGATAAGTAGAATTTGTGATGTGGCCTTTAATTTTCATACGTTGCTCTCAGGGCAAGTCCCATGTTCAACTCTGTCTAGTTAAATTAGTATTTGTGCAGAATGAGGTGGTTTCTAACTATCATTTCTACCTAGTTAAATCAATATTTGTGGAGAATGAGGGGGTTTCTAACTATAACTGGGTTAGTTTCTAGTTGAAGCCTTAAACAAAAATTGACCTAATGATATAGACAGGGACTTAAACTCTTAACTTATAATAAAAGGGGTGGGAAGTGAGGGAAAGGGTCTTGTCTGGAACTTTTTCTGTACCTTCATAGGTTCTTCTGTATATGATAGTAGTGGTTCAGGCATTATTAAAGTCAAAATCCTTGTCTCAACCATAAAGAAAGCTCCAAACTGGTCTTCATTTTGTTTTGTTTTTGTTTTTTTGGGGGGGGGTTTGGCATGGAAAAATACACAGACACAAATATGTTCCCTTGAGACCAATGTATTTTAATACATTGGAGGAAGCCAGAGAATTTCAGTCCAATAAAGAGAACCCCTGTATCTTCTATGCACTTCCCTTTACACATTTCCAACTGTCGGGTAACCCTTAGTGCTTATCTTGGCAATAGCATTGTGTCCATCTGCATGCCATCTAACCCCTAATAAAATTGTCCCTGGTGAAATAACATCATTAGAATTGGCTCCCTGGCTATTACTCCCAGTGCTTATCTCTAGTGTCCCACACCCAGATGAAATGTTAATTAGTTGTACCATTAGTGGTCTCAAGAGGATGTGCCAAAGCTCGGGAAGAAACTTCTCTTAGGTCTTAGTTAACTGTGCTGTCTCTGGATTTGGTTGGGTCAGGTTCAAACTCATCATTCACAAAAGAAGCAGGGGAATTTGAAAAAAGTTCCCAAGTATGATCATCAATAGTTGTCTCTTCTTCAAAGGGTACAAGACGTGGTGGTGTTTTAGTGTATCCGTGATCTTCTTTTATGGGAATACAGCATGTTAGCTTGTTCATACAAAGAAGCTTGTACCTCTCGACATGAAAGCATCGTTTTCTGCAGTGTCCTATATTATTCTTCCAACATCTTTCAACTTTCCAGCCAGCTGCAGGGAGTAAACAAATAGGTCAGGTTTTTAACTCTAGCAACAATATGGTAAACATTAATTCAAAATTTTGACAACTATTACTACTCCCATTTAGATTAATATGATAAATACTACAAGCCATTGGGGGACAGAAAAGAAAACTGAAGCTGTATCTTAAATATTGTGTCATATGCCATCAAGGAAATGGGGGGGTAGGGAGAAGAGAGAGAGAGAAAGAAGGAAGGCAGAAGAAAGAAAGGAAGAGGAAGGAAGAGAGAGAGGGAGACCTACGTAGAGCTGATATTTAAGCGAAGGCAAGAAGGATGGAAGGAACCAGGCAGGTACACAGGAGGCAGAGATTTTTTTTTAGGAAAAGACCAGCAAGTGCTCAGTCCCACTGCTGAGAAACTGTATTGTGTATTTGGAGAAGATATTTGGAGAAGGCTAATTGATTCTGAAGCATAATGTACAAAGAGCAAAGGAAAAAGAGATGAAAACTCGAAATGGCAAGGCCATTCTCCAGTCAGGTTAGGCCATTATTAAGCATTTTTTAAAAGATTTTATTTAGGGCGCCTGGGTGGCTCAGTGGGTTAAAGCCTCTGCTTTCGGCTCAGGTCATGATCTCAGGGTCCTGGGATCGAGGCCTGCATCGGGCTCCCTGCTCAGCGGGGAGCCTGCTTCCTCCTCTTTCTCTGCCTGCCTCTCTGCCTACTTGTGATCTGATCTCTCTCTCTCTGTCAAATAAATAAATAAAATCTTTAAAAAAAAAA